>JAUPFR010000035.1:1088004-1616810 GCA_036925125.1 Oreortyx pictus | reverse complement strand
GGGGATGCGGGCGGTACCCAGAGGCTGGAGGGCGGCAGCCGGGGCTGCGGGGTGCTACCCGGGGCTGCGGGGTGCTACCCGGGGCTGCGGGGTGCGCCTCGGCGGTGCGGGGATGCGGCCCGGGGTGCTCCGCAGCGCTGCAGCCGCTTCTGTCACCGCGTCGCTGTCGCCACTGCAGCGCCGGTACCGGAGATGGGGGGGTGGGAAAGAGGGAGGGAGATGGGGGGGGGGGGGGGGGGGCAAAGAGAGGCCGCCCCCCCCACCCCGCGTCATGCACACACCCTCCCTCCCCCCCCCCCGCCCTCCCTTTAAGGAGGAGCTGCCCTTAAGGTGGACAGAGGTGGGGGGACGAAGAGTCCCCCCCGGAATGCTGATTCATTTTGGGGGGGGGGGGGGGGGAACGACACGTCTGAGTTCTCTTTGTAATGGTGGGGGGGGAGGGGGGCGGCGCTTCCCAGAGCTCGTTCCGGGGGCCTTGGAGCCGGGCCAAGGACTCCCCCCACCCCCTCCCCCCAACCCAGCGGCCCTGAGTCACGGCACCCCCCCCCCCAATCCTCCTCCCGCACCGCCCTCTCGTCCTTGGGGGCCCGATGGGGACGAACGGCCACCGGGCATTCCCTCGTGCCCCCCCCCCACCCGCGCCCCTCCCACGCGACCCTCCCGGCCCCCAGTAGCGTGCCCCTCCCCCCAATGTGCCCCCCCATCCCTCTCTTGTGTCTCCCTATTTCCACCCGTATGCCCCCGTTCCCCAACCGTGTGCCCCCCATACCCCCCGTGCCCCCCACTTCTGTGCCCCCCCCCATGAGGATCCTTCATGTCCTCCTACCCCCACCAGCGTCCCCTCCCCCCATGTCCCCCCCATAACCCCACCTTGTGCCCTCCACCCCCCCCGTGTCCCCCACCAGTGTGCCCCCCCATACGGTGCCCCCTGTAGACCCCCATGCCCCCCCGCCCCACACTCGTGTGCCCCCACCCCACGTCCCTATGTCACCTCCTTCTCCCCCACCACCCCCATTTCCCCCGTAACCCCCCACCCCATGAACGCCCGAGTCCCCCACCGAGTCCCCAATCCACGCGTCTCCACTTAACCCCCTCACATCTCCCACTGTCCACCCGTGTGCCCCCACTCCACGTCTCCGTGCCCCCCCCACACATCCCCCCGGTGCCCCCCCTTTCCCCGCACGCCCCCTCCCATCGCGGACTTCATTTCCCATCTCCACCCGCGGCCCACATCTCGCGACATCCGCCCCAACTCTCGCGATCGCTGCCCCGCCCGACCCCGCCCCGCTCCAGCGCTCCCCCCTCCCCCCCCTGCCGCAGCCATGGCCGACCCCAAATACGCGGACCTGCCCGGCATCGTGAGTGGGGTGTGGGGGGTGTGGGGGATGGGGGGCGGTGTGGGGCCCGGCTGTGGGGTGGGGGGCGCCCCGGCTGTGCAGTGCGGGAGGGCCCCACTGCGGGGGGGGGGGGATGGGGGATGGGGGGTGTTGTGGGGTTGGGGCCCAACTGCAGGGTCTGTGGGATGTGGGGCCCCGTTGTGGGGGGGCTGTGGGATATATGGGGTCCGTTAGTTTTTGGGGCCCCGTTGTGGGGGGGCTGTGGGTTATGGGGTCCGTGGGGTTTGGGGCCCAGTTGTGGGGGGCTGTGGGATATGGGGTCTCTGGGATTTCTGAGGTTTGGGGCCCAGTTGTGGGGGGGGGGGGGGTTATGGGGAATGAGGCCCAGTTGGGGAGGGGGACTGTGTGATATGGGGTTTGTGGCCCAGTTGTGGGGCGGGGGTCTATGGGATATGGGGCCTGGTTGAGGAGGGGATTTGGGATATGGGGTCTGTGGGGTTTGTGGGTTCTGGGGCCCAGTTGTGGGGTGTGGGGGGCTGTTGGGAATGAGGCCCAGTTGTGGGAGGTATGGGATATGGGGTTTGTGGGGTTTGGGGCCCAGTTGTGGGGGGCTGTGGGTTATGGGGTCCATGGGATATGGGGCCCAGTTATGGAGGGGCTTTGGGATATGGGGTCTGTGGGCATTGAGACCCATTTGTGGGGGTCTGTGGGGTTTGTGAGGTTTGGGGTCCAGTTGTGGGGGGTGAGGGGCTATGTGGTATGGGGCCCAGTTGAAGAGGGGCTTTAGGATATGGGGTCCGTGGGGTCTGTGGGATATGGGGCCCGGTTGTGGGGGGGCTTTGGGATATGGGGTTTGTGAGGTTTGGGGCCCAGTTGTGGGGTTGAGGCCGGGGTGTGATGTGGGGGGGCTATGGTTTTGGGGTGCAGCAGTGGGGCCTGGATGTGGGGCGTGGCTGCGGGGCTGTGGGGTGCATGGCCTGGGTATGGGGCGTGGGGAGATCCTCTGTGGGGAAACTTTGGGGGTGTGGGGCGGGATGGAGCCGCGGGGTTCGGGGTCCTCTGCGGAAGTGCCAGAGCCTCCCATGCCCCAGGCCCGGAATGAGCCCGACGTGTACGAGACCAGCGACCTCCCCGAGGACGAGCAGGCCGAGTTCGAGGCGGTGAGGCGTCCCCGGGCCGCGTGGGGGGGGGGGGGGGTATGCCCCCACCCGTGGGGACATACGGACGTGTGCCACCCGTGTCTGCCCCACAGCCTGCCCCACACTTTGGCCGTGCTGCGGGCTCTGTGCTGGGGGTCAGTGTGTGACGCAGAGGGGCATATAACCCTCAGTGGGGCGCAGCAGGCATCCCCCCCCCCACACACTTCTCCCACCCCCCCCCTCACCACGCAGGCGTGGGGCTGTGGGGTGAACCTCCCTGGCTCAGTGCCCTCTCTGGGCCGCCCCCCTCCCCCCCAAACCTCCCTCTGTGTGGAACTGACCGGAGTTTCCCCCCCCCCCCCCCCTTCACACATGCGCGCCGTCCTGCTGCTGCTCACTGCCCTTCGCTTTTCCCTCTGCATGCGCTCAGAGTGCAGTGCCCTCTGTGCCCCCCCCACCCCACCCCACCCCCGCTTTGGCTCCATTTGATGCATGTGTAGGGGGGGAAAGTTTTGGGGCTGTCCGCATCAGGGCTCTGTGGGGCTGGTGCTGCCGTGCCCCCATCCGCCGCGGGACGGCAGTCCTTTGCTGCCCCCTCCCCCCCCGCCCTGAGCCACCGCCGGCGCAGGGACGCGGGTGACCCGGGGGGGCGGCCCCGACCTTCTAACGGCGTTTTTTCTCTCTCCTCTCCTCCTAACCTTGCTCTGCCTTTCTCACCCCTGGGGAACGCAAGGAGCTGGTAAGAGCCCGCCTGCCCTCACGCTCCGCTCCGCTCGCGGGCGCCCGTTGCTGCCCCCACTGCTCTCCCCACCTCCGTCGCTCCGCGCTGTGTGCGTGGGGCTGAGGGGGGAGCGGGACCCGGGGGGCTCCCGTGGGGCGAGGAGAGCCCGCCACGGCCGCCTGCACGCACCCCATGCTGCGGTCCTGGAAGGGGTGAAGTCCCTGAAGCTCCACTGTGGGGCTGGGGACGCTCCGGACCCACGAAACGCACAGGGGCTGTCCTGGGGGTGAAGCCTCAGCGTGCCTTGCTCCCACCGCCGGGGGGTGAACTGCTGGCGGCCCCACCCAGGGTTGGGGGTCACGCTGTGTCCTCACTGCCCAGCAGAGCCATCGCTGTGTCCGACTGCTGCACCCAGCGCCATGCAGCTCGCACTTAGGGGGCAGGCGTGGGGCTGCGCTCTGTCCCGGTGCTGCCCGTCCTGCCCCCAGCTCCCCCCCTGCCCCCCCCCCACCCGCCCCCCTCGTGGAGGGGACCCCCGCCCCGTGTCCTTCACGCGGCGCCCTGTTTGCAGGAGGAGCTCACGAGCACCAGCGTAGAGCACCTCATCATCAACCCTAACGCTGCCTTCGAGAAGTTCAAGGACAAGCGCCTGGGCACCGAGGGCGTGGGTGAGTGGGGACCCTGGGGGGGCTGGGGGGGGGGGCGTGGGGCACAGGATGCTCTGCTGACGCCGCGTTCCACTCTTGCAGATTTCTCTGACCGCATCAGCAAGAGCAGGACAACCGGATACGAGTCCGGGCAGTACGAAATTGTGAGTGCACAGCGCGAGGGGCCCTCAGTGAGAGATCCCCCCCTCCCTTCCCCCCCGAAAGATCCTCCCCTCCCCTCCCTCCCCCCCCTCCCCTACTGAGAGATCCTCCCTCCCCCCCCTCCCCCACTGAGAGATCCTCCTTCCCCTCCCCTCCCCCACTGAGAGATCCTCCTTCCCCTCCCCCCCCCCAGAGATCCTCCTTTCCCCTCCCCTCCCCTCCCCCCCCACTGAGAGATCCTCCCTTCCCCTCCCGAGATCCCCTCATCCCCCCTGAGAGATCCCCCCCCCTCCAACCCCCCCCCCCAAGAGATCCCCCTGCCCCGTGTGCCGCCGATGGTGCGTTGGGTGGTGGTGTCGGGTCAGGGTGGACCCCGTCCTTGAGGTCGAGCGAAGTGGAACTGTGGCAGTGTTGGAGAGAAACGGTGTTCCGTGTGGGAAGAGGGTGGGGTGGGGTCGGTGGGGTCTGTGGGGCTGTGCTGCCCGGACAGCAATGGCTGCAGTGGATCCCTGCTGCCCTGGACACGTTTGCATTTCCCTGCACCGGTTCCCGCTTTCCCAGACTGGTTCCCGCTTTCCCAGACTGGTTTCCATTTCCCCACAGCTGTTCCCCCTTCCCGTTCCAGTTCCCCTTCCAGTTCTCCCGTTCCATTTCCACCCTTCCTGTTCCCTGTTCCAGTTCTCCCATTCTGGTTCCTCGTTCCAGTTCCCCATTCTGGTTCCCCCTTCCCATTCCAGTTCTCCCTTCCTGTTCTGGTTCCCCGTTCCAATTCCCCCTTCTCCTTCCAGTGTCCCCTCCCCTCCCCTCCCTTCCTCCCTTCCTCCCTTCCTTCTTTCCCCGTTCCCTGCTCTCCACGCTCTGCAGTCCCTGTTCCCACAGTGTGTGCTGCGCTCCGGATCTCTCACTGCGTCTCTCAGCCCCCGATGTTCCCCCCGTGCACTTTGGGGTGGTGTGGGGAATCTGACAGCATAGGGGAGAGCGGAGTGGGAGATGTGCGGAGGTGGGGACGGATCCCGGGGCAGCTCCCGATGTGGGGACGGATCCCTGCGTGGAGATGGAGTCGGGGCAGCTCCCGATGTGGGGACGGAATCCGGAGAGCTCCTCTCTGTGGGGATGGGATCGGGGCGGATCCCGATGTGGGGACGGAGTTGGGACCCAGTGCAGGGATGGGATGGGGATGTGTGATGTCGGGATGGGTCTCAGTGCGCGGATGGAATCGGGGCAGCTCCCGGGGGAAGGGACATAATCAGAGTGGCTCCCGATGTACGGATGGGATCAGGACCTGTTGTGGGGTCAGAATCCGAAGAGCTCCTCCACGGAGTGATGGATCCACGCAGCTCCCGATGTACGGATGGGATCAGCGCCCGATGTGGAGGTGGAGTCTGAAGAGCTCCTCCAGTAACGATGGAACCGGGACAGCTCCAGTGCAGGGATGGGACATCTGATGGAGGGACGGAGCCGGGAGAGCTCCTCAATGCAAGGATGGGGTCGGGACATCTCTTCGGTGCAGGGACGGCTCCCAGTGTGGGGACAGAGCCGGGAGAGCTGAGAACTGGAGTGGCCTTTGTAGGGAATGGGGAGAACTGGAGCAACTCCCGGGGTTTGTCCATCCTAACGGGAAGAATGTGAGCGCCTGGCGAAGGAAATGAGCAATGGCTGAGTGGGGGGTGACGTGTGGGGGTTTCCTGCTGCCCCACAGCTCTCTGCACCCCCATCCATCCCCTGAACCTCAGAGTGGGGACTGTGGGAGCGGTGTTCCCCCATCGTAGGAGGGATGAGGTTCGGGGTGTGGATGTGTGTGGGATCGGGCACTGCATCCCGGGGCATGGAGGGCACAAAATGGTGTCTGTCATCATGGAGCCGTCATGGTGCTCCGGCAGCGGTGGAAGGAAACGAGTGGGGGACCCAGCAGCGACCGACCCTGCAGTGCTGGGGGAGAACGTGGGGCTGAGCCACCGGAGGTCACGGGGAGCCCTGGGAGGGCGGGAAGGTCACGCGTGGCCCGAGGGGTGTGGGGCGGAGCGGTGGCGATGGAGTGACGGCGCTGGGACACAGGAGCAGATGGTGTCAGCTGTCGGAGCTCTGTGGGGCGGTGATATGGTCCCACACAACGTTCTTTGGCACACAACTGCACAGAGACGATGGATGGACAGATGGACCCAGGAATGGATGGATGGACGGATGGAGAGATGGGTGACCAGACAGATGGATGGACAAATGGAAGGACGGATGGATGGACGGACGGACCCGTGGATGGACAAATGGATGGATGGAGAGATGGGTGATTGTACAGAGGGATGGACAGATGGACAGATGGATGGACGAACGGATGGACCCATGAATGAATGGATGGACAAATTGTTGGATGGACGGATGATTGTGCAGACGGATGGATGGAGGAGCAAATAGAAAAATGAATAGATGTGCAAGTGGATGGATTGATGGACAGATGGACAGATGGACGGACAGATGGACAAGATGATGAATGTACAGGTGGGTGATTGTACAGACTGATGGATGGACAGATGGACAAATGGATGGGCTGCTGGTTGGATGAATGGCCGGACAGACGGATGGACAGACGGATGGGTGGAGGAAGGTGGAGGGCATTGCAGGAGCTGACGTCCGCTGCGCTCAGCACTGCGCTCGGGGTCGGACCCCACAGCACAGAGTGCGTCCCCGGGGCAGCAGCACTGCGATGGAGCACCGGTCCGATGGGGAGTGGGGTGGGGCGGTGAGGAGGGGGCTCAGGGGGTCCTCATTGCTCCCCACAGCTCCTGGAAGGACGGTGTGGTGAGGAGGGGTCGGCCTCTGCTCCGGGTCGCTGCGATGGGGTGAGGGGTGACAGCCTCACATGGAGCCGGGGGGTCTGGTTCGGTGTTGGGAACAATTTGTGCTCTGGAAGAGTGGTGACGCGTTGGCACAGACTGTGGGGTTCAGAATGGGGGGGGCTCACCCTCCCCAGTGGTGTTCAGGAGCTGTGGGGATGTGGTACTTGGGGATGTGGTCAGAGAGCATTGGGGGGTGGGGGTGGGAGATCTTAGGGATCCCTCTGTGCGCCCCCGTACCGGGTCCCTTTGTGCCCCCCTGAGCTTCTCTGTGACCACGAACCCCTCTGTCCCTCCCCCTTCATCCCTTCTATGACACCCCCCCCCCGTTCCTCTCTCTCCCTGCAGCTGGGGGAGGGGCTGGGTGCCAAGGAGACCCCCCAGCAGCGGTACCAGCGGCTGCAGCACGAGGTGCAGGAGCTGATCCGCGATGTGGAGCAGATCCAGGTGAGCAGCACTGGGGTGGGGGGGGGAGGTGACACATGAACCTGGGGGTGACACAGCACCTGTGTCCCCCCCACCCCTCCTCCCCACGCAGAGTGCCGTGAAGGAGTCGGCAGCTGAGGAGGAGCTGACGCCCATGGCCTTGGCCCGGCAGCTGGAGGGGCTGAAGCAGCAGCTGGTCTCCTGCCACCTGCAGAAGCTGCTGGGCCCCACCGCCGCCATCGACTTCGCCGACCCCGAGGGCGCTTTGGCCAAGTGAGTGTGGATTTTGGGGGGGTGGGAGGCAGCAGGGAGGGTTTGCAGCTCCAGTGAGTGCCCCCATGGGGCGGAGAGGGGTGCTCCCCCATCCCCATCAGCTCTGAGCTCATAGATTCATAGATTCATTAGGTTGGAAGGGACCTACAAGATCATCTAGTCCAACCATCCTGACACCACCATCCCTACCCACTAAGCTACTAAATAAAATCCCTTAGCACCTCATCTAAACGCTTCTTGAACAGCGCTAGGGACAGTGCCTCAACCACCTCCCTAGGCAGGCCATTCCAGTGCCTGACCACTGAGCTCCCGTGTCAGAGGGCAGCTGGAGGTCTCCAAGCCCAGATCCTGCTGTGGCACCTGTAGTGCTGTGGCAGCAAGCACGGGTTGCATTGTTTCAGCTGTCCTGCCTGTGCTCACGCTGCCCGTGTCTGAGTGCAGTGAGTGCTGCTTGGTCCCTCTGGGTCCGGTTCTCACCACTTCGGGGCAGATTCTGCTGCAGAAACACTGACTGACTCCCACTGGGGGCGTGGGGGTCACTCCATCAGAGGAAACACTCTGGAATCGGGATGGGGAGGTGCCCCCCTCCCACCCCGACCCCCTCTCTTCCCCCCGCAGGCGCCTGCAGCAGCAGCTGGAGGTGGCCAAGTGCAAGAAGGCAGCGCCAGCAAAGAGCCCCCCCAAAGCCCCCGCACCCACCGCTGACACGCTGACCTTCGAGCTGTTCTGGAGGCCGGAGCAGGACCAGTTCTCGCAGGCAGCCAAGGTGAGCGCGGTGCCCGACCCCCAGGGGCTGCGCTGCCCCTTTTTGGGGCCAGGGGTCCCAAAGGCCGCCCATCTCCCTGCAGATCGCAGAGCTGGAGAAGCGACTGGCACAGCTGGAGGCCATGGTGCGCTGTGAGCCCGACAGCCAGGTACAGGGACGGCTCCTGCCCTGCCCCCCTCCTACCCTCCTCCCCTCTTTCTGCCCCCCTCCCGCCCCACTCTTGCCTTCCCTCCTGCCCCTCTTCTGCCGCCCTCTCCCCTTTTGCCCCCCTTCCTGCCCACTCCCACTCCCCTATACTCTCCCTTCTCCCCCCCCCTTGCCCCTTCTCCCCCCCCCTTGCCCCTTCTCCCCCCCCTTGCCCCTTCTCCCCCCCCTTGCCCCTTCTCCCCCCCCCGCCCCTTCTCCCCCCCCCCTTGCCCCTTCTCCCCCCCCCTTGCCCCTTCTCCCCCCCCCTTGCCCCTTCTCCCCCCCCCTTGCCCCTTCTCCCCCCCCTTGCCCCTTCTCCCCCCCCCTTGCCCCTTCTCCCCCCCCCCTTGCCCCTTCTCCCCCCCCCTGCCCCTTCTCCCCCCCCCCTTGCCCCTTCTCCCCCCCCCTTGCCCCTTCTCCCCCCCCCTTGCCCCTTCTCCCCCCCCCTTGCCCCTTCTCCCCCCCCCCTTGCCCCTTCTCCCCCCCCCTTGCCCCTTCTCCCCCCCCCTTGCCCCTTCTCCCCCCCCCTTGCCCCTTCTCCCCCCCCCCTTGCCCCTTCTCCCCCCCCCCTTGCCCCTTCTCCCCCCCCCTTGCCCCTTCTCCCCCCCCCTTGCCCCTTCTCCCCCCCCCTTGCCCCTTCTCCCCCCCCCCTTGCCCCTTGGCCCTTCTCCCCCCTCTCCTGCCCCCTCCAGCCCCCCCTCCCCCCGCCCCGTGCCTCACTGAGCGCATTTCCTCCCGGCAGAACCCGCTGCTGGTTGGGCTGAAGGGCACCAGCCTCGTGGTGAGTCCTGCTGTGCAGTGATGTGCACCGCTGGGTGCAGCTGGGCTGGGTGCCACTCGCCCCATGGCTGTGGGGCAGCATCTGCCTCCCCCCCCACCTCACCCCGCTCTCCATCCTCAGGAGACCGTGCAGATCCTGCAGGCCAAGGTGAACATCCTGGACGCGGCTGTGCTGGACCAAGTGGAGGCCCGGCTGCAGGTGGGTGGGGGGGGTTTGGGGGCACAGGGCTGGTGCTGGCTGTGGAGGGGGATCACTGTGTGTTTTGGGGTCCCATCTGCTGCTTCTCCTGCCCCCTCGCAGAGCGTCCTGGGGAAGGTGAATGAGATTGCCAAGCACAAGGCGATCGTGCAGGATGCCGACACGCAGAGCAAGGTGAGAGCAGCAGGGAGGGGGCAGCAGGGAGGGGGCAGCGGGGAGGGCCCCCCCTGGAGCTGTGGGGGTTTGGGGGAGTGCAGCCCCTGTGCAGACAGCGCTGACCCCCCCGTGCTCCTGCTGTTGTCCCCCCTCCCCGCCCCAGATCCACCAGGTGTACGAGATGATGCAGCGCTGGGACCACATGGCCAGCAGCCTGCCCGACGTGGTGCAGCGGCTGCTGACCCTCCGGGACCTGCACGAACAGGGTGAGGGGTCCTGGGGGTCCTGGGGACAGGCGTAGGGGCGGGGGGGTGGGGCTGCGCCTGGCCCCAGTGCTGAGCTTTCCCCCCCTGCAGCCTCGCGGTTCGTGCAGGTGCTGGTGCACCTGGACACCACGCAGCAGGAGGTGGCTGCTGCTCTCAAGGATAACACCGTGCTGCTGGCAGAGGTGGGTCCCGGGGTGGGGGTGGGGGTTGGGTTGGGAGCGGTCCCCATCCTGCCCTCCCCTTGCTCACTGTGTGCCCCACTCACCTTCCCCCTCTGCAGGTCCAGAAGACGATGAAGGAGAACCTGGCTGTTGTAGAAGACAACTTCGCTGAAGTAGAAGCCCGCATCAAACGGCTGCAGAAGTGAGAGCAGCTCATTCCTGTCGCTGTGCGCCTGCACCCCCCCACCCCCCAAGCCTGACACCCCCTGGAATCACCCCCCCCGCTCCCATCTACCTGGCTGTGCCCCCCTGTGCAGATGGGGGGTGGAGGGGCCCTCCTCCCCCTCCATTCCCCCCCGGATGTCCCGAATAAACATCATGGCTCGAAGCGTATCCGCTATCAACATCTCCGTGGGGCGCAGAGCCCACGGTCCCACATTCCCAGGGGCTGAAGGGGTCTGTGGAACCCCTCCATCCGTACCCCCACTTTGTCCTGGTGCTGGGCACCATCGAGCTGAGCGCAGCCCCATCCTCCTGCCCCCAGATATTGGTCAGCGTTCATCAGATCCCTCCCCAGGAGAACCTCCTCCAGGGGGAAACCTTCCTCTCCCTGGGCTCTCCCCTGTGGCCTGGGATTCCCGAGGAGCAGTGAGAGGAGTGAAGGAAAAGCAGCATTCAGTTCCTGCGCCGTGATCAGTGCCCCCACCTCTGCCAGCAGCAGACCCCATTTTCCCTCTTCTTTTGCTGTCGGCCCTTCTGCTTGTCCTTCACGTCTCTCACTGCCCTGAGCTCCCACGGGGCCTTGGCCCAGCGTTCCTGGATTCCTGGTTCTCTCCGTCACAGTGGGAAAGCTGTGGCTGTCAGGCCAGGTCCTCACTCCTGTTTTTAAGGAGGGTAGAAGTGAAGAGACAGAAAACATGGGCCCACACCGCAGGTCCTGCACCACAGCTTTATCTGGAATTCAGACATGGGGTGGGAGGATGGACTGTTCGGGGATGAGGGATTGGTCGGAGGGTTCAGCCCGAGCGCTGTGGTGATGCCGCAGCTTCAGTTGTGTGCACACAATGGTCCGCGTGGGGAGCTTCTGTTCCCAGCGTGTGGTTGTTCGGAGTGTCACAGGTGGGAGCAGTGCTGTGAGCAGAACTCAGTGCTGCTGATCACTGCGGTGACTCAGAGACCTTAGGAAGAGGGTGGAGAACTCGTTATGGTGGAATGGAGTGCAAAAAAATGAGAGAGGAGACTGTACAGTACAGCACAGTGCAACAGAACGCAGCACGATTCATCTCAACACAGCACAACACAACGCAATGCAACACAGCACAACTCAATCCAACCCAACTTAACTCAACCCAACCCAACTCAACTCAACCCAACTCAACCCAACCCAACTAAACACAACACAACTCAACCCAACTCAACACAACTTAACACAGCCCAACTCAACCCAACTCAACACAACACAACTCAATACAACCCAATGCAACACAACCCAACCCAACACAACCCGGTCCAATAAATCTCAAGGCAATGCAATCAGAGATGCAGTACAACCCAATGCTGTTGAACTTAATACAATACAACCCAACCCAACCCAACCCAATGCAATATAACCCAACTCAATGCAAACCAAAAGAATGCACCTCAGTGCAACACAACCCAACGCAATGCACCCCAACGCAACATGATACAGCACAACCCAATGCACTACAACCCAATGGAACACAACCCAACGCAATTCAACTCAAGGCGACGCAACCCAATGCAATGCAACCCAAAGCAATATATCTCAGCACATCGGAACTGAACACAATACAACCCAATACCACAGAACTCAGTCCAGTATGAGCCACGGTAACCCAACACAATACAACTCAACACAGTACAGCTCAACGCAATACAACCCAACGCTATAGAACTCAATAAATCCAATGCTGTAGAACCCAACCCAACACAACACACCTCAATGCGACACTAGACAACCCAACCCAAAGCTTTACAACCCAACAAACAACAAATCAATGCAATACAACCTAACACAACACAGTGCAATGCAATACGTCTCAGTGCAACACAACACAACGCAATACAAGGCAATATAATACAACCCAGTGCAATATAGCTCAGTGCAATGCAACCCAATGCAATACAACCCAACACTATGGAACTCAATGCAATATGACACAAGGAAACCCAACACAATGCAACGCAACACAACACAACGTCATACAACTCAAAGCAGTACAACTCAATGCAGTACAACACAACACAACTCAACACAACGCAACCCAATGTGATGCAATCCAGTGCAGTGCAACCCAATGCAACCCAAGCCAATCAAGCAGCACTCTGCGCTGGGATGACAGCAGTCCTCCCACCCATACCCAACCATCCCATATCCCTGGAGCTGTTGTGGACATGCTGGATGAACCAACGTGTGTCTGCCTGCCTGCAGTACTGGGGATGGATCAGGGGATCACGGGAGTCCTCTCCAACCAAACGGATTTGGGATTGTCTGATTCTCAATCAGGTTTGCTAGGGCATGGGCCTAGATATGTAGTGCCATCACCCAGACCTAACCATAAACCCAACCAAAAAACTAACACTAGCACTAAACTCTGAACCCTAACCCCTAATGCTAACCCCAAAAGAAACCCTAAACCTAACCCAAATTGGAACTGTAACTCTAATCCTAACCCTTGTCAAACCCCAACCCTAACCCTAATCTAATGCAAACATAACCCTAACCCTAAAACTAACCCCACTTCTAACCCTAAACTTAACCTTAACTGTAACCTAACCCTGACCCTAACCTAACCCAGTTCCCCAGCATTAACCTTAAACATTAAACCTAACCCTAAATCTTACACCAATTCTAATCCCAATTCTAACCCTTAACAAACCCTTAAACTCTAACCCTAAAACCTAACCCTAAAACCTAACCCTAACCTTAACCTTGACCTTTACTGTAACCCTAACTCTAATAGTAACCTGTACCCTATCCTTATCCCTATCCTAACCCAAACCAAAACCCTAACCTACTGCAAACATAACCCTAGCGCTAAACTTTACCCTAACCCTAACCTAAACATGACCCAAACCTAACCCAGCTCCCCAACGCTAACCTTAAACATAACATTAAAACTAACCCTAATCCTAACTGCAATTCTAACCCTAAACCAACTCCTAAACTTTAACCCTAACCTTAACCCACACCCTAACCTTAACGCTGACCTTAACCGTAACTGTAACTGTAACCCTAACCCTTATCCTAACCACAACCTAAATCCTAACCTTGTCATTGTGTTCTGCATAGGTGTTGAGTTTTGATGTGGTTTCATAAAGTTCTGCATCAGTGTTGTTATGTTCTGATTTCATGTCATCGAGTTTTGACGTTATTTCATTGATACTGTTGACACTGTTGAGTTCTGCCTTGATGTCACTGAGTTTTGACATGACAGCATCGAGTCTGTGTTGGTAACTGACTTCTCTGGCGGTGCCGTTGAGTTCTCCAACGGTGACATTGAGTTCTGCATGGATGTTTAGTTTTGATGATATATGTTGAGCTTTGACGTGGTGTCATCAAGTCCTGTGTTGGTGTTGTTGAGTTTTGACTCAGTGTCATTGAGTTTTTATGTGGCGTCATCAATTTCTGTGTTGGTGTCATTGAGCTCTGCTCTGGTGTTCCTGAGCTTTGACCTGATGTCATCAGCACTGGCATTGTTGAGTTCTGCACTGATGTACCACATCAGTTCTCATTGACATTGTTGAGTTCTGCACTGGTGTTGAGTTTTGACTTGATGGCCCTAAGTTTTGCATTGGCATCGTTGAATTTCAACTTAAATCCTTGACTTCTGCATATGATGTCATTGAGTTCTTCCTCGGTTCTGTCGAGTTTTGACTCGACAGCATCGAGTTCTGCGTTGCTAACCGGCCTTCCATTGGTCCCATTGAGTGACACTGAGTTCTGAATGTGTTTTGACATGGTGTCATCGAGTTCGACGACAATGTCATTGAGTTCTGCACTGGTGTTGAGTTCTGACTTGTGTTGTGAGTTCTGTTGTCGCTATTGCACATCAATACATTGTGTAAAACCATGGGAGTTAGAGTTAAATGTTCTGGAATGGGGGTGGAAAATACATAATATTCGAGTTGGTGGGCAGAAGAAGAAAGTAGAGCTCCTGGCCGAACACCAGTCGCTCTATCCTGTGACCTCATATTTTGGGTACTAGTGTCTCTCTCATTCGATTTCATTTTGTTGGATTTAGTACATTACCATTCCTTCTCACATCGTTGCCATTGGTTTTTATTTTAGATCCATCTGCTACCTCTGTTCCTTTCCCCCTCTCACCCTCTCCCGGAGCACATGGTCCCGCTCGGGGACTGCAGAAGGCAGTGCAGTTTTTTCTCTCTCTCACCTTTAGTCTTTTTATTTCCTTTTTTTGTGCGTGTCCTTGTCACAAACCCAAGTCTAGAGACAGCTCCATGACACTTCTGCATTACTGTCATCAAGATCTGACTCGATGTAATTTCTGCACTGGTAGCTGACTTCTTCACCACCGTCATTGAGTTCTGAATTGGTGTGGAGTGCTGCCTCAACGCCATTGAGTTCTGCATTGGGATCACCGAGTTTTGACTCCACGTCATTGAGTTCTGTTGGCACAGTTTGAGTTTTGACACAACGTCACTGAGCTCTGTGTTGGAGCTGTCAAGCTCTGCCCCTCAGTCGTTCGGTTGTGCCATGCTGAGCTCTGTTCTCCTCTGGAAGGAGTGGAGCAGCAGCACAGGCTCAGCCCGGGGTGTGCCCCCTCCATCCCAGCACAATGTGACACCACCTCGGTAGTGCACCCCATCCCCAATCCCACCTCCTCCCCACTTTGCTTTGTGTTTAACTACAGGTGGCCGGGATCACCCCACGGGTGATCACGGTGAACCCCTGGGGCTGCACTCTTCACCGCTGCGCCCTCTCGTGGGTTGGAGCCTTCCTTTTATTTGTTACGCTTTAAATATTCTCTTTTTTAAATACAGCATTCTCACCATGGGAAAACAAAACAAAAATTTAAAAAGGAGAAAAGAAGAAACAAAGAAAATGATGGGGAGGACCTGACACAGCTTTGGATTCACAGTGGAATAGAAACAAAAACCGCCGGCGGTGTGCGTGGGACGGACGGGTGGAGAGCACCCACTGTGCCCCAGGAGGGGACACAGAGCAGAGGGAGGAATGAGGAAACGCTCGGAATTCCGAGGGTCACAACCACAGCCATCGTGTCCCAGCTGTGCCGTGGGGATGGAGGCCATGGATGGAGAGTGGTGCTGGGTGTCACCAGGCTGCCCCTGCCCCAGCGTGGTCCCTTGGCGGGGCACGGCAAGTCAGAAATGAACCCAAGTGTGAAAGTGCTGAGACTGTTGGTCCCAGTCCTGTCTCCAGGCGTCTCAGCTTAGTGAGGGGGGGGTGGGGGAGATGGCAGAGCCCAGAGCTCCACGGCTGGGAGAGCAGAGCAGGGCAGCAGTCCTGGGGATGGACGTGTGTGTCCCGGCAGCGAAAGCAGTGACCGAAGGGGTTTGGAGTGGGTCCAGGAGTGTCCGTGTCCATGTTCTCACCCCTCTTTGTGCAACTGGAGCGGCTGTGGGGACCCCCACGGGGAGAGGCGCTGGGCTGCAGTGCGGCCCCATCGACATTCAGCACATTAAAAAACAATAATAAAACAAAAACAAACAAACAAAAAAAAACCCCAACATCTTTTGTGTCCAAGATGAAAGGGACGAGGGTCCCCGGGTGGGCAGCAGGGGAAGCAGGCACCGCTAAGCATGGTGCCTGGGGCTCCCAGGCAGCACTGCGGGGACGCAGCCCACGGGCTCCACATCCATGTGTCTGTCTGTCCGTCCGTCTGTCCCCTCGGCGCCCAAGCAGTTCTGCAGGGCTGCAGCCCACAGGCTCTGTGTCCATTTGTCTGTCCACGTGTCCCCTTGGTGCTCTGTGTGCCATCGTCTGTACAAGCGGCCCCCACTCCTCCTTCCCTCCCTCCCTATTCAATATCGTTGGGGCAGTGCTGTGCCACGGATCATCCTCAATAAATAACGGGGTGGGGGCTCACACCCCCTGGGGGGGGTCCTCGGGGCCGGGTGCCTCATGGGGGGCCGTGGGGCTGAGTGATGCAGTGCAGCTCTGCACATCCTCCGACCCCACACCTTTCGCCCCCTCCCCTTTGCTCAGGGCGCTAGCAGCTCGGCTGCATGGCACTGTTGGGGCCGCGGGGCTGCTCCCAGTGTCCTTGGGGCACTCCTCTGGGCCACTCTCGCTCTTGGGGCCCAGCACGGAGCGTGGCTCCACCTGGTAGTATAGCAGCGGAGCAGCATTCAAGTAGGGCTGCGTGGCTGTGGGCTGCTCCGCACTGTCTGCGAAGCACAGCACGGAAGATCCTGGCGGCAGCTGAGCCTGGATGAGAATGGGGGCTGCCAGCCCCGGGCACAGCGCATCGGGCACGGCCAGCGGCTCCTCCAGGATGCAGACGCCCACACTCTCCACCCCGGAGCCGCCGCTCGAGTCTTCCTCGGCCTTCAGCCTCTCCAGCTCCTCGGCGGTCTGCAGGTGCATGACGGCCGTCTCGTTTTCGGCCATGAACTCCTGGAAGTCCTGCGTCTCTGGGGGCTGCGTGCCGGGGGGCCAGGCACTGCCTGAGCCCTGCAGCTCCTCGTCGCTGGGCCGCGTGCCTTGCCGCTTGTTCTCCAGCTCCAGCTTCATGATGGTGTGGAGGTAGTGAGTCCGCACACGGATGGGGTTGAACTCGATGCGGCCTGCCATGTTCCCACAACCATCCCGTGAGCAGCCACAGGGGAAGGACATGCGGTCCACCTGCGGGGACAGCAAGGTTGCTAGAAGCAGAGCTCTGCCTCCAGCCCGGTGCGGCACCGGAAAAGGAGCCCCACAGAGAAGGTGTCGGTGGCCAACAGGGTGACTGTGAGCCAGCAGCGTGTCCTGCTGGCCAAGATGGCCAACAGGTTGACCAATGGTTGACCAAAAGTTGATCGTGAGTCTGCAGTGTGCCCTGGTGGCCAAGAACACCAACGGTGTCCTGGTTGGCCAATGGTTGACCTGAAAACCAGCGGTATACCGCCTGGCCAATGGCTGACCACAAGCCAGCAAAGCGTGCCCTAGTGGCCAAAAATGCCAAAGGAGTCCTGGTTGGCCAATGGTTTACCAATGGTTGACCAACAGTTGGCCACAAGCAATCAGCATGCCCTCGTGGCCAAGAACATCAGTGGTGCACTCGTCGGCCAATGGTTGACGACGAGCCAGCAAGTGTGCCCTGGTGGCCAAGAACACCAATCGTGTCCTGGTCGGCCAATGGTTGACAAACAGTTGACCACGTAGCAACCATGAGACAGCAGTGTGTCCTGGTGGCCAAGAAGGCCAATGGCAGTGGGGCTGGCCAATAAACAGTTGATCACAAGCCAGCAGTGTGCTTTCATGGACCACCAGTGGTGTATTTGTTGGCCAACAGCTGACCATGAGTGTGCCCTAACGGCCAAAAAAATGCCAATGGTGTCCTGGTTGGCCAACAGTTAACCAGTGGTTGACCACCAGTTAACCAGTGGTTGACCACAGAGTGACGACGACCTCAGTGTGTCCTGGAGGTGAAGAAGGCCACTGGCATCCTGGTGGTTGGCCAACAGCTGACCAACAGTTAACCACAAGATAGCAGTGTGCTCTCACGGCCAAGAACACCAGTGTGTAATTGTTGGTCAGCAGAGCAGGGAGGTACTCCTTTTGGAGTGATCCAAACCAACCTGGCCATGGCTCTCTGCCTCTGCTCTGGGGGTTGGATGGGGGACCCCAGAGGTCCCTTCCAGCCCTACTGCTCTGTCACTCATCACTCACCTGGCACTTGATGCCCGCCTGGCTGCAGGCACAGGCCTCAGGGTCGCAGTACAGGCGGCAGTCACAGCCGCACTCCTCCCGTGACAGGCGGATGGCACGCAGCTCCTGCTTCTCCTCGGCATCAATGCGGTGCACGCCGGAGGCGCGGAGCAGTGCCCGCCGCTGCTTGGTGGGTAGGGGCTGCAGGAAGAAGTAGTCGTCCACCTCCACGTTCTCCACGTCGATGTCGTCGTCTGAGATGTCCTCCAGCGTCAGCCCCTCCGCCTCCTCCGACTCCACCGTGCCGTTCTTGGTGAGCTGTGGGATGGGGACAATGCTCAGTGTGGTGCTGGGAGGGCTGAGGACCATAGCACAGCTCAAAGGAACTCCACTGAATCCCCTATACCATAGAGTCATTAAGGTTGGAACAGATCTCTGAGATCACCCAGGCCAACCCCAACCCATCCCAGAAGCAGTGGGAAGGAGCACACTGTCCCTGTGGGACTCCACATTTACAGTGAAGGAAATCAATGCTGCAGCGTTTGGAGGAGGGCACCTCTGCTGCCTTCCCTGTGTGCTGCAAACAGCTTGAGAAAAGGAGGTCAATGCTTCCCAAAATACCGGGGCTCGGGGAGATCTGAGTGGCAGCTGCAGGGTTTGAGATTGGAATGAAGACAGCAGTCGTGACAGAAACACTCTGAGGAAGCAGTAAGAACTCCCTGTGATAAATGTAGGGACTGATCCCCATCACCACCCCATCTATGATGTGCTCCATCAACAGCATAAGCGGCAGAAAAAGTCCAATTTAGCAAAAATACTTAAAAAAGAAGTCTGCATCCCTTTGCCAAACTTTGTCATGGCAGCAGCAGCCTGATTAATCCCAGGGTCACGTTTCACTCAGTGAAGCCCAAACCCAGGCAGTGCCCAGGGGCACCCATAATGGGGCCAGAGTCGGAACGAAGCTGGGCTGGGATTTGATCTCAGGCATCACAATCTCCCAGATCAGAATTTCCAGCAGAGAAGGTCAGAAGAAGAGCTCTGTGGAGAAGGACTGGGAACTACAAGACAGCAGTGTGCCCTGGTGGCCCAAGATGGCCAACGGTGCTCTGGGTGGCCAAGGGTTGAGGAAAATATGACCAACAGTTTACCAAAGGTTGACCATGTGCGAGCAGTGTGCCCTGGTTAACCAATGGTTGACAAGAGGTTGACCAACAGTTGACCAATGGCTGACCATGAGTCATCAGTGTGTCCTGGTTGACCAATGGTTGACAAGTGGTTGACCAATGGTTGACCATGAGCCAACAGCATGTTCTGGTTGACCAATGGTTGACTAGCAGTTGACCATGAACCACCAGCACGTCCTGGTTAGTCAACAGTTGACAAGTGATTGACCAATGTTGACCAACAGTAGACAAGTAGTTGACCAACAGTGCACCAATGGTTGACCATGAGTCATCAGTGTGTCCTGTCTGACAAATGGCTGCCAACTGGTTGACAATGGTTGACCAGCGGTTGACCATGAGCCAACAGTGTGTCCTGGTTAACCAGTGGTTGACCAATGGTTGACCAATGGTTGACCAGCAGTTGACCAAGAACCGCCAGCACATCCTGGTTAATCAAAAGTTGACAAGTCATTGATCAATGTTGACCAACAGTGCACCAATGCTTGACCATGAGTCATCAGTGTGCTCTGGTTAACCAATGGCTGACAACTGGTTGACCAACGGTTGACCAGCAGTTGACCATGAGCCAACAGTGCATCCTGGCTGACCAACGGCTGACAAGTGGCTGACCAACAGTTGACCAACACTTGACAAGTGGTTGACCATGAACCAGCAGTGTTTCCTTGCTGACTGGTGGCCGACCACAAACCAGCAGGGCACCAAGACGGGCGGCACTGAGCCATACCTTCATCTTCTTGGCGTGCAGCTTCTCCTCCTTGAGGTGCTCGCGCAGGATCTCACGGTGGTTCACCTCCTGCTCCTGCGCGAACTCGCACAGCGTGTAGCTGCGCACCGAGTTGTGCCGTGGGGCCATGCCGAGCGAACTGCCGCCCTGGCTGGGCACGCTGGTGAACCCCTGGCGCCGGGCGAAGTAGTACACGGTCACCTGGTCAAAGCGCACATTCTTCCTACGCAGCTGCTTCTGCCGCTTCAGGATGGAGGTGGCTGCGGGGGGGAGAGATCGAGGGAATGGGAACTGGAGCCCCACCACCTCCTGGAGAAATGGGTTGGGGTGAAAGGCAGCTGGCTTTGCTGCAGCCCTGAGCAGCTGACAGTGACCCTAGCCGTGCCTGCATGGGCTGAATGCTTCTTTCCGACGCTGTCAGGACAAACCCTGTTAATTCCAATGCCCTGTTAATTCCAGTACCCTGTTAATTCCGACACCCTGAAGTACTTCAGTAGGGGCAAGCAATGGAGGGGGCTGGGAAAGGTCCAGGAAAGCTGCCAGGGTTTGGGGATCAATGTGTGTAATTGTGAGGGGTGTGTGTGGGGGAAGCAAAGCCAGCATCACATCACAGCCAGAGACCATCCTCATCCCCGTCTCCATCCCCACGCTCTGTCCGTTCACTCTCTCACCATTTGCTGTCCACATTCCGTCCCCCTGCTGTGCCCATCCTCATGCCCTGTCCCCTTACTCTGTCCCCACACCCCATGCCCCATCCCCTCATTGTCACTTTCCTGTCCCCAGGGCACATCCCTATGCTCCATCCCTTTACCCTGTCCCCATACGCCATTCCCCTCCCTCTGCTGTCCCCCATCCCTGCCCCACTCACGGATGAAGCCAGTGGAGCTGGAGGGGTTGACGCTGTCGCAGCTGTCAGCGCTGTCGCTGTTGGAGATTTCATCATCTGAGTTGGACGCTGGGGAGCCCACGTCCGCATCATCGAACTTCCTCTTGAGGCGGCCGCTCGTGATCGCATCCATTGGGATCACATGGAGCTCTGGCACGCAGTGCGTGGTGGTGGACGGCCGCCCGGGTCAGCGGGAACCTGTGGGATGGGGACAGTGGTGGGGGGGGGGGGGGGGAAGGCGTCCAGGGGTGCCCCCATACCCAGACCCACACCGCGTGGCTTTTGGAAGCTCTGTAACCAACAAAGTAGAGCCGGGTTCACAGAGCAGGGATGGGCAAGGCCGCCTTCCCCACCGAGCTCGCTGATCTCATTTCCTTCACCAAAATCCCGAAGCAGAACATGTCCTCGGCGCACATCTGTGCTCATCCACTGCTGTGCCCGGAGGGGCGGTGTATGGGAGCTGCTGAATCACGGCCTGGAGCACTGATGGATCACCTGAGGTCAGCACTGAGTCAGCTGCAGTAGCACAGGTGAAGGCAATGCACCTGTGTGACCAGAAGGGGTGGAGTCTGGCTCCACCTCTCCCAGACCCCATTTAAGGGCTGACCACCACTGGGGAAGGATCTCTTGTTGGAGATCCCTCTCCTGTGGAGCTGTTGGTGAACCTCAACCACCTGCAGAAGGTGAGTCTCTCTTTATTTACCGGTTGTCTGTTCACCACCCAGATAAGCCAAGCAAAATATACCATCATTATTTTCTGTGACTATTATTCTTTCAGGTTATTCACCCTACGGGCAGGGATGCCAGGTTGGGGGATTTGAGGAGAGGTGGAACAGCAGAGCTGAAGGTGCGGGCACTCAGCTCTGCTCTGTGCTGTCACTGTAGCAGTGCTGCTTCTCGTGGCAATGGGACAAAGCACTCTGGAGAAAGCTGTCAGCATCCATCTATCTGTCCATCATCCATCCATACCTTATCCTTCTGTCCATCCAACATCTGTTCAGCCATCCACCCCTCCATCATCCCATCTTCTCCATTCACCCTTCTGTCCGTCTATCCATCATCCTATCCTTCCATCCTTCTGTCCAATCCTCCATCATCCCATCCAATCTCTATTTATCCTTCTGTCCATCCATCCTTCTGACCATGCAGCATCTGTTTATTTGTTCATCCATCTGTCCATCCGTTATCTGCCTCTCCATCCATCCCTCCATCTAACCCTCCATCCTTCTGTCCCTCTGTCCATCCCTCCGTCCATCCATGACTGGACTGCTCCCATGGGTGGTTACGTGCTCTTTAGGCTGGCGAGGCGTGGTGGTGGAGCTGCTCTTTATGTGAGAGAGCAGCTAGAAGAACTCAACCTGGGGAAGAGTGATGTACCCGTGGAAAGCTTGAGGGTGAGAATGAGGGGGCAGGATAGTGTGGGGGACACTGCTGTGGGCATGCATTGTAGGCCTCCTAATTAAGAGGAGGAAGCTGACGAGGCCATCTACAAGCAGCTGGTTCTTATGGGGGGCTTCAATTATCCTGATATTTGTTGGGAACATGGCCTGGCACACGCAGCCCAGACGGTTCCTCCAGAGTGCTGAAGATAACTTTCTGATGCAGGTGGCGGGGTGTGACTGGTCCTTGTTCTTACTAATAAGGATGGGCTCGTTAGGGAAGGTCGGGGGCAGCTCGGGATGTACTGGTCACGCGGCCATGGAGCTCAAGATCTTGAGTGAAAGATGCAAACCAAAGCGTAGGACTGTTACCCTGGACTTCAGCAGAGTTGATATGGATCTCTTCTGGGACGTTTCTGGAGCTCTCCTGTGGGCTATAGGGTGGCAGAGGGTAAGAGGGACGGTGGGAGCTGGGCAGCTGGACAGCACTTCTTCCAAGATCAAGATTGGTGCGTCCCTGTAAGGGGAAGGCAGATGGAGACGGGTGTGGATGAGCAAGGAGCTCACACTTAAAGGGAAGAGGAAGGTCCATGAAATGTAGAGAAAGGGTCTGACTGCTTGGGGATATAGGAATGCCGTCAGGGCCTGCAGGGATGTGATGAGGAAGGCCAAAGCCAACCTGCAATTGGATCTGGCAAAGGAGATAAAGGATAATAAGAGGATTTTTTTTTTTTTTTAAAGTATGTCAGCAGTAGAAGACAGACCAGGGAAAATGTGGAACCCACTAAATGAGGGGCTATTCTGGTAACGGGGAATGCTGAGGAAATGTTGAATGCCTTCTTTACTTCTGTCTTCACTGTGGGATCTCCCCATCGGGACTGCTGGACCCTGGAGGTAGGTGAGAGGGTCTGGGGAATGGAATGCTCCCCTGTGGGGAGGGAGGAGATGGTCTGAGAACACGTAGGCAACATCAGGGTATGTAAATCCATGGGCCCCGATGGGGTGCATCCATGGGTGCTGAGGGAGCTGGCAGAGGTGACTGCTGAACTGTTCTCTATCATCTTTGAGAGGTGCCTGAAGACTGGAGGCCAGCCAGTGTCACTCCGGTCTTCAAAAAGGGCAAGGAGGATGTGGGTAACTACAGGCCAGTCAGCCTCACCTCCATGCCCCGTGATGGAGCAGTTTGTTCTGGATGCCACCTACAGGCAGCTGGAATAGCAGAGAGTTCTCAGGAGCAGTCAGCATGGGCTCACAGGGGAGGTTGTGCTCTACCAACCCTGCAGGCTTCTGTGATGTCATTACTGGCTGGGATGTAGTCTACCTCGACTTCAGCAAGGCATCTGACATTGTCTCCCACAGCGTCCTTACAACAGAGCTGAGGCAGTGCGGGGTAGATGCGTGGACAGTGATGAGGGCTGAGATCTGGGGACTGGCAGAGATTAGTGGGTCAGTGCTGGGTCCAGTCCTGCACAGCAGAAGGTTTGCTGATGATACAAAGCTAGGAGGAATGGCTGACACGTTGGACAGCAGTGCTGCCATTCAGCGAGACCTGGCCAGGATGCAAGAGCTGGGCAGAAAGAAATCAGATGAGTTTTAACAAGAGCAAGTGCAGAGCCTTGCACCTAGGGAGGAATAATGGCATGCAGCAGTACAGGCTGGGGGATGAGCTGCTGGAGGAGCTCTGCAGAGAGGGACCTGGGTGTCCTGGTGGACGACAGGTTGGCCATGAGCAGTGTGCCCTGGTGGCCAAAAAGGCCAATGGGATCCTGGGCTGCATTAAGGAGAGCGTGGCCAGCAGGTCGAGGGAGGGGATCCTCCCCCTCTGCTCTGCCCTGGGGAGGTCTCACCTGGAGCACTGTGTGCAGTTCTGGGCTCCTCGATACAGAACAGACAGCGATCTGCTGGAAAGAGTTCAATGGGGGGCAACCGCAATGATAAAGGGCGTGGAACACCTCCCTTAAGAGGAAAGGCTGAGAGAGCTGGGGCTGTTCAACCTCGAGAAAAGAAGACTGAGAGGGGATCTGATCCACGTCTATAATCTAAGGAGTGGGAAACAAAGGGATGAGGTCAGACTCCTCTCTGCAGTACGTGCACATTGTGACTCTGTGATCCCATCCACTCATCCTTCACATCCCTGAGCACCTCCTTGTGCTGCCACCTCCCATTCAGGCAGGGACACCACCCGCACCATGCTCTGACTGCAGCTCCCCTGCCAAAATGAGAAAGCTTGGGAAAGCGTTTCAGGCATGGAGGTGAGCAGCACGACAGCACTGGATGAGTAACAGCAGTCAGCAGTGCCTGGGGTCTGCAGGAACAACGGGGCTCTCATTCAGCCCGCAGCCAGGGATGGGCTGGTGGCACCCACCCCGGTAGCACCAAAGGCTCCACTCCATTTTTAGAGGGAAATGGACTGGAGAAGAAAACCAGTTCCTCCCCTGTGGAGCAGTGGAACTTTTGGTGCTGAGCTCCATGGGAAGCAGACACACAATGGTAATTCCCCTCCTTCCCTCTGTTAAACTGCACTGGAAGGAGCTCATCTGAAACGATCTGTTCTTCCATGTTAGCACAGCTACCACTGCCTGTGGGAACTGGAGCAGGGGACGCAAAGAATGGGGATGAGGGATGCTCCCATCCTCATCTACCTATCAGCAGAGCCACTCAGAGAGCTGGGTTAGTTCTGCTGACCACATGCCAGCAGTGGCCAAGAAATCCAGCGTTGTCTTGGTCCATCAGCGGTTGGCCAATGGTTGACCATGAGCTGGATGGATATCCTCATGGCCAAGACCGCCAATGGTTGACCACAGGATGGTTCTTGTTGACCAGTGGTTGATCAACAGTTGACTGTGAGCCCACACTGTGCCCCGGTGTCCTAAAGAGCTGATGGTGACCAAGAGTTGACCTCAGGGTGACCATGAACCAGCAGCATGCCCTGGTGGCCAAGATGGCCAATGGTGGCCAACAGCTTGACCAAGAGTTGACCACAGGGAGCAAGCAGTGTCCCCTGGTGACACTGGTTCCCTGGGGACACTGCACAGAGCACAGCCAGCAGGGCAGGGAGCTACTGCCCACCTCTGCTCTGCACTGGGGAGGCCCCACCTGGAGCACTGGGCCCAGAGCTGGGCTCCCCAGTTTGGGGCAGTCTGGGAACTGCTGGAGGGTCCCTTCCAGCTGGTGCAGCTCTGGGACTTTGGGATCATACAGCTCCTCCCCCCAAGGCAGTGCAGAACATTCCAGGGTTAGGGGAGGTTGGGGACAGAGCGAGCAGCACCTTCAAATCCCACAAATAATGGAAAAAAAACACGGGCTCACCCCCAAGAACCCCACAGAGGGGAACTGGGAGAGGCCCCAGTGCCAGACTGGAGGTGTTCAGCCATCCCAGAGCCCTGTGCACCCCAAAGACAGCATAGGGCAGGAGCAGGGAGCACCGGGACCACATCTAGGGCTATGGGACACAGATCCTCCACCACAGAGGACTCCCTGCAGGATTCCCCAATCATCACTGCAGCTGAAGATGTAGGAACTGCTGCTCTGAAGGAGGCTGAGCAGCAGTGGATCCCTCCCTGGGATCAGGGATCCCCTCTTTGGGATTGATGTTCCTACAGCTGAGCACGGGGGATGTTCTGGGCTGCAGCTCCTGCAGTGGCCGTGGCACTTACACAACACGCATCGCAATGAGCAGTGGAGCCTGGCCCCAAAGAGCAGTGCTGACAGTGGTGTGGGGAGACCACACAGCCCGAAAAAGCAAAGGGGGGGAGTAAAGTGTAGGTGCTAAAAAGCAGGGGGCAAAAAACATGTGGGTCCTAAATAGCTGGGGACTAAAGGAGGGGTCCCAAAAAGGAAGGGGTCCTAAAAAGGAGTGGATAAAAAAGGCAGAACCAAAAAGCAGGGGGGCAAAAGAGGGCAGCCCCACAGGGACTGGGAGGCAAAATGCAGAGGGTCCTAAAAAGCTGGGGACTAAATGAGGGGCAGCCCCTAAAAAGGACGGGATAAGAAGGGCAGCTCCAAAAAGCAGGGGGAGGGGGGCAAAAAGGGGCAGGGTCCTAAAAAGCAGGGGTCTGGGGGAGGGGGAAGCAAAAAGGAAGCCAAAGGAGGGGGAGCCCAAAAAGACAGGAGCAAAATGGTGGCCCCCAAAAGCAGGAGGATAAAGTAAGGAGCCCCACCAAAAAAAAAAGATGGGGGGCTAAAATGGGAGGTTAACCCACTGCAGTTAGCACCGGACCCTGCAGTATCAGGGGCGGATGAGGGGGGAGGACCTCAGAGCTCAGACCCCACCAGGATCTCCATCCCCATGGTGGGGCCCTGAGGACATCCCCCCATTCCCTACAGACCCCCTATAGGCCCTAAAAATCCCACTCTTGAGGCCTCCATCCCCTGCAGGGCTACCACAGCCCTTATGGGCCTCCTATCTCCCCACAGGACCCAATCTTTAAGACTCCCCCACCCCCTACAAGCCTCTGATATCCCCCATAAGCCCCACGTGCCCTATAGACCTCCCATAGCCTCTAGAGGCTCTCATCTTTAGGGCTTCCCATCCCCTATAGGTACCCATCACCAAGGCTCCCACTCCCCAATAGGACCCCAACATCCCCCATAGGCCCCATCTTTAAGGCCCCCCAACCCCCCTATGTCCCCTATAAGCTTCCATTCGTAAGGAACCCCACCCTTGAAGGTTTCCTACAGCCCTTTCAGCCTCCTATATTTTAAAGCCCCCTATATTCTCTATAGGTCCCCAATAGCCCCTCTATCCTTCCACCTTTACTCCCACCCCATAAAGGCCTCCATCTTCAAGCCCCCCTCCCCCCACCTCCTACAGACCTCCTACATCCCTTATAGGCTCTATTTTTAAGGCCCCCCCATCCCCCTTATAGGCCTTCCATGTCCCATATAGGCTGCCACCTCTAAGACTCCCCCCCCCCCTCCTGCAGGCTTCCTACATCCTCTATAACCCCCATTTCACAGCCCCCACCCCACATGGGCCTCCTCTTGCTGCCACGGGTCCTCATCCCCTGTAGGCGCCCATCTTTAACCTCCTCTAGCCCCTATAGGCTCCGCATCAATGCCCCCCACCCCCACAGCCCTCCTATCACTTCCAGCTTTCCATCTTTAGCCCTCCCCCCCCCTCCCCCCCCGCTGTAAGCTCCCCCATCCCCCCTTTACGCTTCCCTATTTAAAGCCCCCTACGCTATCTATAGGATACCCTATAAACTCCCCCACCAAGGCCTCCACCTTCAAGGCCTTTATCCCCTGCACCCCCTATATCGTCTCACCCTTGAGGCCCTCGCCTCTCACAGACCTCCTACAGCCACTACAGGCTCCCATTTTCCAGCCCCCCCCCCAAAGGCCTCCATCTTCAAGACCCCATCCCCTACAGACCACCCCCCCCACCCCCCCCCCACCATAGTCTCCCACCCCCTATAGTCTTCCACGCCCCACCAGCCCCATCATCCCCCATCCCCCCTCCCCGGGGCCCGACCCCACCCCCCCTCCCCCCACTCACCGGCTCCGCGGGGCGGCAGTGCGGGGCGGGGGGCGGCCCGGGGCGCGGGCTCGAGACCCGAGTGCGGCCGCGCGGACCGCCCCGCCGCCGTCTGCCGACAACAATGGGGCCGCGCCTTATATACCCCGCGTCACGTGACGGCAGCCCCCCCCCCCCCCCCCCCCCACGCGGGGCGTGATGGGAAAGTGAGTCCGGGCGGGGCGCGATGGGAAACAAGAGTGCGGAAGTGGGGGCGGGGCACGCGGCGGGAGAGGAGGAAGAGCCGTGGGGAGGGGGAGGAGGAGGAGGAGGAGGAGGAGGAGGAGGAGGAAGAGGAGGGGAGGAAGGCCCGAGCGGCCGCTGGAGTCTAGACAGAGATTAACGCGGCGGGGAGCGGCAAAAAGCGCCTTAAAGGGGAAATAATGGGACAGATGTGGGGCAGAGAGCGCACCGCGCCCTGCAGCCCCCCAGCGCTCTCCCCTCTGCCTGAGGCTTAGCTCATTAACCAACTAATTAACTAACGAGCAGGTCGAGGTATTCTCTGCAGACGCCAATGGGTGATCGTCCCCCCCCATCCTCAGCCCCCCCCCCCCGCCCCCCCCGTTCCCAGCCCACAGCTGCGTGCCCCACACACACCAGCAGCGTCCGTACAAAACTTTACCGCTCCGCTACAGAACAGCGTTAAAACACACACCTGTCGTCGTCGTCGTCCCCCCCCCCAACCCCCCCACGTACCAAACCACGCACACGAGGGAGCACTGAGCTCCGTCAGTGAGGGAGCCAGCTCCAGTTCTCCCTTCCCAAGGAGTTGTCTCCCATTGAGCCAAGTCTCCCACGGAATTGAGCTGGGTCTCCACTGAGCTGAGCTCAGTGTCTTTTTGACTCTCCCACTGAGCTGAGCTGAGTCTCGTGTTGAGCTGAGCTGGGTCACTCATTGAATTGTGCCGAGTCTTCGTTGAGCTGAGCTCAGTGTCTCTTTGAGTCTCTCACTGAATTGAGCTGAGTCTCTGTTGAGCTCAGCTCAGTGTCTCTTTGACTCTCCCACTGAGCTGAGCTGAGTCTTGTGTTGTCTCCTGTTGAGCTGAGCCTCCCACTGAGATGAGGTGTGTCCCTCTGAGTCTCATTTTGAGCTGTCTCCCATTGAGCTGATGAGCCTCCGCTGAGTTGAGCTGAGCTGAGCCTCCCATTGACATGAGTTCATCTTCTAGTTGAGCTGAGTTGAGTCTCTTTGAGCTGAGTCTCCCACTGAGTTGAGCTCAGTCTCCCATTGAGCTGAGTCTCCTGAGTCACCCGCTAAGCTGTGTCCTGATGAGTCTCCCACTGAGCTGAACTGATATCACGTTGAGTCAAGTCTCCCACTGAGCCTCCCACTGAGCGGAGGTGAGCTGAGACTCAATTCATGGAGATTCCCATTGACCTAAGTGTCACGCTGAGCTGAGCTGAGCCTCCCACTGAAGTAAGATGAGTCTCCCACTGAGTGGAGCTGAGCTGAGTCCATGGTCTTTCCCATTGACCTAGGTCTCACAGAGCTGAGCTGAGTCTCCCACTGAGTCTCCTGCTGAGCTGAACCGTCTCCGTTGAGTTTCCTCTTGAGTTGAGCTGAGTTTCCCATTGAACTGATCTGAGTCTCCTGTTAAGTCTCCCTTTGAGGAGAGCTGAGCCTCGCTTGAACTCATCTCACTCCTCCCCACCTCCACCTGCAGAGCCGGGGCAGGAGGACGCAGTGCCAGCAAAGAGCTCAGCACGCAGGTACAGCTTCAGCTTCCAGGTCATCTGAATCTTTCTCCCTTTCACTTGAAACCACAAAAATGTGCAGTGATTACGAGATTTCTTTAGGGTAACTCGTGTGTGGAGTCAGGAGTTGGACCTGATGATCCTTGTGGGTCCCTTCCAACTCGGGATGCTGTGATTCTGAGGGATGGCTGCACACCTGCACACAGCAACAGCACTTCCACGGTGGTGGAAAGGAGAAAAAGCCTGACAGATAAACTTCCATTAAATATTACAGCACACCAAAGTCCCGAAGCAAATCCCACCCAGCCCTCTCCTACCACTCCACGTGCGCATTCGGGACCCTCTCAGCTCCACGTAAGCAGCTGGGAGTGCTGCACCAGTTTTGTTCATGTCCTCCCACTGGTATAAGTGTCACAGGAGCTGCTGCCTCCTGGAAAAGCCACGAAGAGCCCTCGTGCAGCTCTGAGGTCCCAAAGGTGAACTCCACCCATCACGATGTGAGAGCGTGACCAGCGGGCTTATAAGGTGCCCTGAGGATAAGGGCTGAGAACCAACAGCTCTTGAGCTTTGAGAAGGTGAATAGGAGCTCCTGGCTCTCTGCTCCTGTGTCCCGGTGCTGGAGGTGAGGGGGCTTCAAGTGCTGTTCCTCATCGCCGTCCCCTCCTACTTCAGGATGATGTGGTAGCTGTCGTTGGTTTCGGCTGCAAAAAGAAGGGAAACTCATGAGACACCACCCGCAGCGAAGGGATCCGCCGCGCTCAGATCCGGCACAGAGGAAGCACTTACACACCTTTCATGGTGTCCAGGACAAAGCAGGATTCATCCTGGAAGTTCTGAATCATCTGAAAGAAGCCACAACACAGCCGAGTCTGAGGCTGCACCTGAACACGGGGCCAGCTGCACAGACAGGAGCTCCGTGTCTGTGAGCTGGAAGGGCTCCAGCTGTAATATTTATTCCTTCCTCCATCACTTCAGGACTGCAGATTCGAACCAGAAAGGGGAAAGCACTCTGATTCCACGGCGTGGTCTGAAAGCAAAGCCCCCTCCCCGCAGCTCATCTCCTGCTCCCAGTAAAGCAAAGCATGCCTTGTGGCAGAGCAGGGACAGCTGTGCCCCTACCAACCCCCATCCCCCAGCAGCAGGGCAGCGTCCCCAGCGCTGTCTGACGTCCTCAGCTTCAGCAATAAACTCTTTTGCAAACAGCAGCAAACAAGAGGGGCCCACCCTGAGGTCCTGCTGGTGCAGCCTTTGGGCTCAGGACGTGGTGTGAAAGGCAGAAAAAAAGGAGCAGTGAGGGATCGTTACCTCGTCACTGATCAGCACGTGTATCCCCGTCGGCCCCTGCTTGTAAATCTGGCTGATCTGCTGCGAGGAGATGCTGAAGAGCTGAGCCAGCTTCTCTGTCAGTTCCACTGCTGTCAGTTCCTCCAGATAGATGGCGTGGTACACTGCAAGGACAAGAAGAGCTGCAGAGACGTGCTGGGATCCTCAAGGAACAGTTGTGCTGAGCAGTTCTAAAAGCAGCGTGCACTGGCTTGGGCTGGGAGGAGGAACCTTAAAGATCACACAGCTGTAGGAGGGCTGGGTTGGAAGGGACCTTAAAGATCAAAAAGCCATAAGATGGTTGGGTTCAAAGGGTCTGAAAAGATCAGAGCCATAAGAGGGTTGGCTTGGAAGGGTCAGAGCCACAGGAGGGTTGCCTTGGAAGGGACCTCTGAGCCCCACCCCCTGCCCTGGGTTGTCCCACCCCCCAGCAGCAGCCCAGGGCCCCATCCACACTGTGAGCCCCTCCAGGGATGGAGCACCCACCGCTTCTCATCTTCCCAAACCCCCAAGCCCTTCCCTGCAGGGCTGCTCTGTTCTGAAGTCTGTCCCCACACCCGGGACTGCCCCAGACACATGTGTAAATCCCCACACAACGCTCAGCTTCTCTCCCCTCTCTGTTTTTGCTCCATGGCTGCACAATCCCCTGAGCTATAAAAGCACCAACGCCGCACTAGCGTGGCAATGCTCCATCTTTATTTATTGCTCCCAAAAGCTCCTGCCCTGACTGCCACTCTGTCCCATTCCTGGCACTTTTATGTCACAGAAGGGATGGCAACTGTGTCCCCTGCTCCCTGAGTCCTGCAGTGGGAAGGGAAGGATGCACCATCTGCTTCTGCCCTCGCTCTGACCACAGGGCAATGCCTGGCTGCTGCACAAATGTAGGTCAGCCATTGTCTGGGCAGCACTGCATGCTCGCAGGAGCTCAAAGCAAGCAGCACACTGCAGGTCAGCATCTGCAGCCACTCCTCTGGCCAGCAAGGGAGAGGAGTGCACAAGGAGTGGGGCAACTCAGCACAACAGAGAGCTCGCACAGCCCTTCGGTTTGCACGGAGCCTGCGCGAGCTGCAGGAGAAAGCAGCCAAAAGGAGGCACAGCAGCTGCAAAGCAAAGCCACCATGCTTCCAGCTGCTATGCAGGTCCTACAGCCCTGAGGTCTGCCGGGTGATGTGTACTGGGAGCCCCAGACCTCAGGGGCTGGGAGCAGCCCCACTGCTCCTGTGTGGCTGAGCCTGTAGCTGTCCCCCCTCCAGGCCCTTACCGAAGAAGGTGCTGGTGACTGCATCACCATCCTCGTGCTTCTGCTGCAGCTCCTGCAGCTGCTGGGACTCCTGGCACACATAGATGGTCAGGCGAGGCCGCACCATCCTGCGCACAGAGCACAAGGGTTAGCTCCAGGACCCCGAGCCAGCGCTCAGCATCCTCCCAAGGAACAGAGCAGGTGGAGGGATTCACCCCAAAGCGAAGGGGTGGGGGATGAAGCCACTCCTGGGTGTCAGTGCCAGTATTCCCTGAGGGATGTGGGCTCCCTGCAGTGGGATTCTGCTCTGTGCACCCCCACCCTGAGCCTGCACTGCTGGGCAGTGCTGTCCCTCTGCCCTCCAACAGGAAAATCAGTTCTAACGCTCCTCTCCTCACCCATGTGCATTTCCTTCCCCCCCCCAAACTGTCCCCAGAGCGGACTCCGTGCCAGCCCAGATGTCAAACTGGAAGGTCCAGGCCACGTCCCACCTGCAGTGATGGCATGGTCCGAGCAAGTGGCCAAAAACCCACAGCAATTATGGTGCTGAGAGCAGCAACCCACCGTCCTTTCAGCGCATTGAAGAGCCTGATGCCATCTGCGGGGCCGCAGATCTGGATGACATCCTCCCTGGTCAGCTTCAGCAAGTCTGCACCTGCAGGAGCGACACCACTGTCCCTGGAGCAGCACACAGCCCCCAGGGCAGAGCCCACCCCCCAGCAGAGCTCCCCTGGGACCTCCAGAACCACGCAGCCCTCAGGCAGCACATTTTTAACCCGTGTCAGGCAACGGGAACAGGGGGATCCCACGGGTACCTGAGAAGTTGCGGAACAGACGGGAGAATGTGGAGAAGCGGTTCCGGTGCAGCCACTGCTGGGCCTCCTGGGGTGTGCTGGTGGGCAGGAGGTTCTGCAGGGTGTGAGAACAACGTCACAGCCCCCGAGGGGACAGAGCACCGAGCACTGCTTCGGCATTATGATCACCCTCACACCGAGACCGCAGTGTGCTGGGCTTAGTGGGTGCACAACGACAGCCGTGGGAGGTGTGGGTTTGGGTTTAAAGGGCTCCACGGGGACAGGGAAAGGGGAAGGAAGCAGCAGGGAAAGCACGAGAGAAGAGAGCGTTGTCAGTACAGGACAGTGAGCTACAGGCAGCCTGCTCAGCTCGGCAAGCCTGGGCCGGGCATCTTCACACTGCCACCTCTCCTTCCAAATAGAACCATAGGATGCTTGGGGTCATAAATCATAAACTCCTAACCCCACCCTGGGCTGCTCCCACCCACCAGCAGCCACCCAGTTCCCCATCCACAGCCCCAAGACCCTCCAGGGATGGGACACACACTTCACTGCCCTCTATGCACAGAATTCCCTCCCCACACCTCACCTCCATCTCCTTTGTGAGTTTAAAACCGTTAGGAATTAAAAAGGAGAGTTCCTAAGGATGTTAAACCCCAGCAGTGTCCTCCCAAGCAAAGCTCTGAGTGCAGTACCCACAATCTCCCCCTCCTTCTCCACCCCACACACCCCCAATTCCGACTGCGCGCCGTCCTTACCCCAAGCATAAGCTCTGAAGTGTGACTTACATCTGCGATCGGAGGGGGGGGTTCAGGCTGGTGGTTTGGAGACCCATTCCTGGATGGGGTTGGGGGGAGAGAGGAAACACACAGAGCAGAGCCTGCGGTCACCTCTGCACCAGTGCCTCCCCAACACCACTGGGACGTGGGGACACTGCTGGGATTTGGGGACACTAATGGGACGTGGGGACACCACGAGCTCGGATGCATCGGTCCCTCGTGTGAGGCAGGAATCCTCTGTCCAGACTTACCCTTCCCCGATGGAGAAGCTGCTGTGGGAGCTGTTGAAGCCAGGGGATGGTGCATTGTTGACGTAGGTGATCTCTGGCCACGGAGAGCACTGGAAAGGAAAACCCAAAGGAGTGACAGAGTGCTCAGAATGGACCTGCATGCCCGTCCCAGTTAACAGCTGTTTGCTGCCAGGCTGCTGCGACACGGGAATAACATCAGGGATAAAACGGAGCTGTGCCAGCTCCACAGAGCCTCAAACCAAACCCACAAGGTTGAGATCCAAGCCCAGGGCTCTCGCTGTGGTGGTGTTGGGATGACACATCCCATAGAACCCACACTCCCCGGGGAAGGACAAGGACTCCATCCCCAGCACCTTTAGAGACTCAAAGTCCCACATTTCCACAAGCAAAGGGAGGGAACTACGGGGTTTTGTGTCTCAGCGGCTCATGGGCACAGCGAAGGTGGCAGCAGAGGTGACATCTCTCATGACAGCTCAGGTCTGGGAGGATGCAGCTCCTCAGCCCACCCCGGCAAACCTCGGTGAGGATGGTGGTCTCGTAGGAGGGCTGGTACTTCTCTTTCTCGTGCGGGGTGCGCTTCTCCATCTTCTCACGATCTGTCTTTTGCTTCCGATCAGCTCCTTTGGGCTGGGAAGGAGAAACGCTCCTTAGAGGAGCAGCACGGGGCGGGCAGGCATGCAGCCACGTCCTCCTGCTCGGCCTTGTGCTGCTCACAGAGGGCCGGGGATGGCCCTGCATGGCTCCAGCTGCAGTGGCAGCAGTGGTTCCCCAGCACACCTCACCCTCCAGAACAAGGGGTGAAATAGGTTTGGAAGAAACCTCCCCTGACCCAACAGAAGGGGTTGTGCTGGCACCAAGGGGACCAAGGGCTCTGCTGTCTCCTGCAGCTCTGTGACAGCATTGGCGGTGCAGGCAGGGAAGCCCTGTGACCACAACTCCCCACGGAGCGCAGCCGTGATGCACTGAGCTCCAAATAAAGGAGTCCCCACTGGGCTCCTTCACAACCAAGCAAGGCACAGAGCCACATCGTGTGGCCTTCCTCATGTGCCCACCCTTTCTGCTTTATTTTTTAACCCACAAGCTGATAGCAGCATAACCAGCACAAGGTCTGGCAGCATCCCCCCAGTAACCCCACACTGCTCCCCCTGATCCAGAGGGCAGGGACAGTGTGCCCCAACATCACAGTTGTGCTCATGGGCACTGCAGATTTGGCGCTGGGTTTTCCTGGGATACATACAGAAGTGAGAAATCCCATTCCCAGGACACATTCCCTGGCACAGTGACCATGGGGTGACCACGAGCCAGCAGCGTGCCTCGGTGTCCAAAACAGCCAAAGGTGGAAAAGAGGTTGACCAAGAGCTGGTCACAAAGTGATTACAATCCAGCAATGTGCCCTGGTAGATAAGAAGGCCAATGGTGGCCAAGAGGTTGATCAGGAGTTGACCAACAGTTGGCCACGGGGTGACTGTGCCAGCAGTGTGCTCTGGTGGCCAGAAAGGCCAATGGTGGCCAACTGGTTAACCAAGAGTTGACCAAAGATTGGCCACAGGGGGACTGTGAGCCAAGATGGTCAAGGGTGGCAAACAGGGATGTCCAAGAGTTGGCCAATGGTTGACCAGGCCCCAGAGGTCCCTTCCAGCCCCTGCAGCTCTGTGACTGTGTGCCAGCAGTGTGCCCTGGTGGACAGGAAGGCCAGTGGTGGCCAACTGGTTGACCAAGAGTTGACCAAAGGTTGGCTACAGGGGGACTGTGAGCCAGCACCATGCCCTGGTGGCCAAGATGGTCAAAGGTGGCCAACGGGGTTGTCCAGGAGTTGGCCAATGGTTGACCAGGCTCCAGAGGTCCCTTCCAGCCCCTGCAGCTCTGTGATTGCGTTTCTGTAAGTGTGTGAGCTCTCAGAGAGCCACAACACGACCCATGTGCTCCACAGCACGTTATTCCAGAAGGACCCAGAGCTCTGCTGTCTGTGAGCTCAGCCACGGCCCTGCAGCTGTGACTCAGCAAGGCCACATCGGGACGGGACTGAGCTCCAATTTGTGTCCTGGGGGGCGGGGATGTGGGCTGGCTGCTGCGTTACCTTGAACACCTTGATCTGGCAGCTGGCTGAGTGCAGGTGCTCCGTGTACTCCCCGTTCTCGTTCTCCTTGAAGGTGTCGATCTGCACCCGGAAGGGGACCCCCTTCTCCCCGCCATGCTTCCGCATGGTGAACTCAGTGCTGATGCAGTGCACCTGGGGAGGCAAGGTGAGCTGCAGGTGGAGCTCCCACGGGAACACACCGCGTAACAGCAGCGCTGAGGAGCCAAGGGCACACGGCAGAGCTGCAGCCAGTTCCTTCCTGTGACTTTTGCAGCTGTGTGATGCCCCCACCAACCCCTCATGCACTGCAGCCCACTTGTTCCGGAGGAATTCCAGGCGGCTGGGAGATTTGTAGAAATCACCAGGAGCACAAATAAAACGACCCACGGGTGGCCAGCTGAGCTGCTGATGCACGGCTGCCACCTTACTGCACTGCCTGCAGCAGGAGAGCTGTAGCTTAGTTCTCCCCCTGTGGCTCACAGTGGCTGCTCAGAGCTCTGAGCCACAGAAGAGCTTTCTTGCACCCTTGGAAACTCCCAGCTGCTTTCCTTGCACAAGGAGCTCCCCCCCACTGCACAGTACCTGGATGAACACCGATGTCCTCTTCGAAGGGTCCCACAGAAACTCCACGGTGTTGAGCTGAGTGGGATTTGCTCTCGGGTCAATGATGCCCACGGACATGGGGATATCTGCGCAGAGACCGAGCTGTGATGTTGGTTGGGAGAAGCAAGGGATTCCCAGGGAACAAACTGGGACAGAACTGCCCCTCTGAGCCCAGGGATGCTTCAGCTCCCCTCCCATCTCCCTGAGGGACCTCACCTATGTCCAGGATCCTGTCCCCGGGCCGGTTCCAGCGCCAGCCCTCCAGCTGCTGGTGCTCCGTGTACTGCAGCCGCCGGTCGTGGAACACGACCCGAAAAATGCTCTGAGAGGTAGGGGGAACAAAGTGTCAGCAGCCCCTCCCAGGGAAACCCCCCCCATCTCTGAGCTGCAGGGGTAAGAACAGGAGCAGGGGGACATGGAGGGGGTTCAGGAAAGCAGCAAAGGGAAGTGATTCAGATGCGCCGCGCTCACCTTCACCAGCTTCCCGTTGATCTCTGGCAGCTCCCCGATCTTCCTGTTGTCCAGCATGCGGATCTCATAGGACTGCCCTGCAAGGAAGAGGGTCATGCATGGAGGAACATCTCCCCTGCTGCTCCATCCTGGTGCTCTGACCCTTCTGCTGTCACAGGACACGTCACTGCCATGCTTCAGTGCCATGCAGCTGCACAGCACTGGTTGCAAAGCAGCACATGCAGCTGGGATCTGCAGTGCTGCAGTTGCAATGGGTGCAAGCTGCTTTCCTTCCCCCCCAGGGACACATGCACGAGTGAAGGTGTGAGCAGCACAGTTCCCACCTTGGTTGAGGTAGGTGAGTGTTTCGTCGTGCAGCTTCACGGCGGGTGACGTGGCCGCACACAGCACATACTGGAAGGGCAGAATTTTGTTCTCATTCTCTGGAGGCAAGCTGGACTCCTCCTGCTTGAAGATGGGCAGCGCCAGGACGTCGCTGCAAGAGAGGTGGCACAGAGGGTCACTTCAGCTCTGCTGCACAGAGCTATGGAGCTGGCAGCTGTGAGCAGATCCTCGTAGGCTCAGCTGGATTGGTTCCTTTAGTTGAAGGAAGCATGAACCTGCTTTCTGTCCAAATCTGTGTGAGCAACGCTCACAATAGCTGCAGAAACCTGAGGGTGGGAGGAGCTGCATGCAGCCGTACCCGCACTGCACGGCCTTGCCCTGCCCCCTGGATCCCACAGCCTTCCTCCCATCCCCTTCCACACAGAAGTGCCCTCCTCACCCTGATCCTGGCTCTCAGCCTGTCCCCACCAGGAGGTGCTCCATGCCCTCGTGAGCTTTGCACCCTCTGCGGGGCTCTCTCAGCACTTTCCAGTTTGTCTGGAACTGGGGAGCCCAGCACCGGGCGCAGTGCTCTGGATGGGGCCTCCCCAGTGCAGAGCAGAGCAGGGAACGCCTCCCTGCCCTGCTGGAAATGCTCCATGCAGTGCCCCCCAGGGCCACCAGGGCACACAGCAGGCTTGTGGTTACCCTGTGCTCAACCACAAGACAACTCTTGGCCAACCAGTTGGCCACCATTGGCCACTGTGGTCACCAGGACACACTGCTAGCTCACAATCACTCTGTGCTCAACTGTTGGTCAACCTGTGGCCATCCTGGCCACCTGGGCACACTGCAGGCTTGTGGTTACCCTGTGCTCAACTGTTGGTCAACTCTTGGTCAACCTATTGGTCACCGTTGACCATCTTGGTAACCAGGGCACACTGCTGGCTCGTGGTCACCCTGTGCTCAACCACTGACCAATGCTTGGTCTACCAGTTGCCCACCAGTACCCATCGTGGTCACCAGGACACACTGCTGGCTCACAATCACTCTGTGCTCAACCACTGGTCAAACAGTTGGTCACCACTGACCATCCTGGCCACCGGGGCACACTGCTGGCTCATGATCTCTCTGCAGCAAACCACTGGTCAACTCCTGCTCAACCACTTGGCCACCAGGGCACACTGCTGGCTTACACTCACCCTGCTGGCCAATTGTTGGCCAACCGTTGGTCAACTGGGACACCTTCCTGGCCACCAGAGCACACTGCAGACTTGTGGTTTCCCTGTGCTCAACTGTTGGTCAACCTGTTGGTCACCACTGACCATCCTGGCCACCAGAGCACACTGCTGGGTTGTGGTCAACCTCTGGCCAATTGCTGGCCAACCAGAACGCCACTCCTGGTCACCAGGGAACTCTGCTGGTTCGCGGTCACCCTACGGCCACCAGCAGAGACCCCCAGGTCCTCCTCCACAGAGCTCCATTCCAGCAGCTCCGACCCTCACCTGTACATTCAAGTGCCATCAGGGCACAATAAAAAGTTAAATATTTAGAGAGGCAGAATGGTTCAAAAGCAGCAAGGGCTTAAGGAGCAGCAATTCTTTAAGACAGATTGATGCCCGGGCATCTCCATGGGAAACAAAATGGCAGCCATACTCCAAAGCTGTGGCTGTAACATGAGTCACGGTGGTGCTGGAAGAAATTTAATATTAAATTTTAGTAATATTTCATAGTATTTATGAATTATTATTAAAACAAGCCTCTTCCATGTTGCACTGGGTGATGCTCAGCACGGGCAGAGTTGGGACAGCCCAAGTGAGGTCATAGAGCTGTGGGTGGTTGGGTTGGAAGGGTCCTGAAAGATCACAGTGCCATAAGAGAGTTGGGTTGAGAGGGTCCTGCAGCAGTGCCAGGACTCACTGCCCACAGAGCACACAATTCCCTCCCCACACCTTGCCCTGACCCTCCCGTGCCACAGGACCCCCCCAAAGCTGCAGCCGACCCCAACCCCAGCCCCTCCTACCTCATGCTGTAGGCTCCCGCTCCCAGCTCCTGCCCAATGCCCGACAGGCTGGCATCGAAGTCCTGCACCAGCCCCGACTCAATCACTTCATCTGCCAGCGGCAGCTTCAGCGCCCAGGCCATGCTCCCCCCGCAGGGCCCGGGGCCGCGTCCCCAGCACGGGAGGGACGGACAGGGTCCCCCAGAGCTTCACCCCCTGCAGGGAGTGCGGCCTGGGGCTCCTCCAGGGGCTCTGCACCTATGCTCCCTACTGTCCTTATGGGGTGCCCTCCTCTGGGGTGCCTGAAGTGGAGGACCCCGTCCCCCAAAAGCCTTCAACCCCCTCCGAAGGGGCTGCACCCACAGACACCCCACAAATGGACTCAACCCCCCCTCCCAGGCCCCACAGCCCTTCTCCCCTAAGACCCACACCCTGCAGAGAACCCCCCAGGCCCTACTATAAGCACTGGTGCACCCCACGGACCCCCTCCCTTCCCCTACAGGCCCCACAGGCACTGCCTGAAGGACTGTACCCTCTGGGTAACCCCACAAAGAGCTGCACTCACAGGGACACCCCAAGGCCCTACAAACACCCCCAGAGGGGATGCACGCTTCAGACACCCCCAAGCCCTATAGAAACCTCTAAGGACCTGTAGGCACCCCTAAAGCCCTATTGGCACCCCACAGGCCCTCCTAAGGTCCTATAGGCACCCCCAGACTGTACTAAGGTCCTATAGGCACCCCCAGGCCCTACAGGCACCCCTAAAGCCCTATAGGCACCCCAAGCCCTCCTAAGGTCCTATAGGCAACCACAGGCCCTATAGGCACCCCCAGACTGTACTAAGGTCCTACAGGCACCCCTAGGCCCTATAGGAACCCCTACAACCCCAGAGGCACCCCCTAGGCCCTCCTAAGGTGCTACAGGCAAGCCCAGGCCCTATAGGCACCCCCAGACTGTACTAAGGCCCTTTAGGCACCCCGAGACCCTACAGGAACCCCTACAGCCCTACAGGCCCTCCTAAAGCCCTATAGGCACCCCTAAAGCCCTATAGGCACCCCTAAAGCCCTATAGGCACCCCCAAGCCCTTCTACGACCCTACAGGCCCTCCTAAAGCCCTATAGGCACCCCTAAAGCCCTATAGGCACCCCTAAAGCCCTATAGGCACCCCCAAGCCCTTCTACGACCCTACAGGCACCTCCAGACTGCACTAAGGCCCCATAGGCACCTTCAGGCCCTATAGGCACCCCTAAAGCCCTATAGGAACCCCTACATCCCTACAGGCACCCCTAAGGCCCTATAGGCACCCCAAGCCCTCCTAAGGCCCTATAGGCACCCCCAAGCCCTATGGGTACCCCCAACCCCGCTGCCCCCGCCCCCCTCCTAAGCCTGCAGAGGCCCCGGCCCCCTTACGGCTGTACGGGAGCCCCGAGCCCCGCCCCGAGCCCCGCACCGCTCCGCAGAGGGCTCCGGGCCGCGGCCCCCGCAAGATGGAGGCGGTGGCGCCTGGAGCCCCCGCGCAGCCCCAGCGGGCAGCAGGCCCCGCCCCCTCCCCCCGCCATCATCCAATAGGAGCACGGCGCGGAGGAGCGACGCGACTAGGGCGCAGCCAATAGCAAGGCCCGTGCGCGGCTGTGCCCGTTGGGATTGGCTGTTGGGAGGAAGTGGGCGGGGCGTGATGCGCGGCGTGGTGCGCTAGGGTCCCGCCGCCCGGAGGGGTTCGCGGCCGTGCGGGGATTGAGGGTCCGCGGGTTCGAGTCCCGGGTCGGGATCATGCGTGCGCTGAGTTGCGCGGTCTCAGCCTGGGTTGGGCTGGCTCATGGGGCGAGCAGAGCTGCCCTCCCCCTCCCCTCCACATCGCCATGATTTGGGCGAAGGGAAACTACCCCACCTGTCTAGAAAGAAGGGGAAAAGGAAAAGAAAAAAGAAAAATACTGTTTATTTCACACCACTACATCAAGTGCATCATGTCTCCCACGTCCCCGGCGTGGCCACCACCACCGCGCTCTATCCGTCCACATCTGTCTGTCCATCTCTATCCGTCCATCCCCGTTCATCTATCCCCATCTCTCCCCGGGCTCAGGGAGGCGGGGTCCCACTCCCCAAACCCTTCCCCTTGCTATCAGCCCTGACTATCCCCCCTTAGTGCAGCGTCCTTCTGGGACCGGGGGGGCACAGCGCTGGGTAGGAGGCACCCCCAGACCTCAGTGCTGTGATGCCTTCATTTTGGGGTTCACACGGCTCTGCAGTCCTTCATAGGGCTGAGCACAAGGCTGGGGGGGGGGAGGGTGGCAAAATAAAGGGGTGAAACCCAACCGGGGCCTTAATGCTATCCGGAAACACAGAAAAGTCACAGAAAAAAGGAGAAAACAGCCAAAAAAACCCCCAAACATTGCTCCAGGTTGGGACAACGGACATGGCATGGAGCACCCCCCCCCTTGCCAGGGGGACAAGGGGTGCACCACGCATGGAATGGGGCGACGAGGCACACGCGTGACACGGGGCGCGAACACGGCGGGGGGGGGGGGATGGGGGCACACGGTGGGGTTGGGGGGGGGAAGGGGGGGGCACAGAACGGTGGGGAGGAGACCCCACACCCCCACGGAGCTGGGTGACGGCTGGGGGGGGGGGGTGGGTCACAAAGTGCTGATCAATGGCTGCGGTGGGGGAGGGGGTGGAAGGTGGGGGGCCGGGGGGGCTCGGGGATGGACCCCTGTCCTTAGGGGATCTGAAAGACGTTGAGCTTGCTCGTGTTCTTGAGCGTCTGCCGGCGGTTGCAGAACCAAACGCGGACCACCTCGCGGTCGTAGTTGAGCTCCTTGGCGATCTCGGTGATCTCCTGACCCGTGGGCAGGGCGTTCTTCTCGAAGTAAGCGTTGAGCGCCTCGATGGCCTGCGGCGTGAACGACGTGCGGCGCTTGCGTTTCTTGGAGGGCTCCCCGCCCACGAACTCCATCAGGTTCTGCTGACCCTCCTGGTTGCGCAGCTCTGCCTCGCTCAGCCACTTCTCCAGCACTGGTTTCAGTTTCTGAGCGCTCTTGGGGGTGATGTCGAGCTTCTCGAACCTGTGGGGACGCCATAAAGTGAGTGGGTTCTTCAGAGCGTTGTCCACCCAAACCCAAACCCTGAGATGCTACTTGAGCTCCGGCAGCTTGAGGCCGTGACCGTGGCCATGGGAGCTCTGTCCATGTCCTTCCAAACCAACCAATCCATGGCTCTGCTCCTGTGACCTTTCAGGACCCTTCCAACTCAATCATCCCATAGTTCTGTGATCTTTCAGGACTTCCATCCCAATCGTCACATGGCTCTGTGACCTTTCAGGACACTCCCAACCCAACCGTCCCATGGCTCTATTACCTCTCAGGACCCTTTGAAACCAACCATCCCTGACTCTATGACCTTTCAGGACCCTCCCAACCCAAATATCCCATAGCTCTACAACCTGTCAGGACCCCTCCAACCCAACCATCCCATGGCTCTAAGACCTATCACTACCCTCCCAACCCAAACATCCCATAGCTCCACGACCTTTCAGGACCCTCCCACTCCAACTATCCCATGGCTCCATGATCTTCAAGGTCCCCTCCAACCCAACCATCCCATGGTTCCCTGACCTTTCAGGACACTCCCAACCCAACCATCCCATAGCTCTACGACCTTTCAGGACCCTCCCAACCCAACCATCCCCCCATCCTTCGCTCCCACGCTGCTGGGGGCTGCCCCATCTCCGTGCCCCACCTGCAGATGGCAGACTGGCTGTACGCCGGACCCTCGGTGGCCGTCAGCGCCTGCCCCACCTGCGTCTGTGTCAGCCCGAGGGACAGGCGCCGGATCTTGAAGTTCTTGGCGAACTCCCGGATCTCCTCCAGGTTGATGCCGTCCTCCTCGGCGCTGCTGTTGGGCGCCGCAGGCTCTGTGGGTGAACACACAGCATGAGACCCCCTCTGCTCCTCCCCACCCCAAAGGGGAACCCTCCCATCCCCCAACCCCAGCACCACAAAGGGGCGAAGCGACTCACTGGACACCAGTTGGCTGACGGTGGGGGTCTCCGTGCAGGTGATGGGGACGGGGGCCGGGGTCACCTTGGGTGCCGGGGCTGGGCTGGCGATGACCATGGCTGGCTGGGACAGCGCTGGGGCCGGCTGGATGGGCTGCACCTGGGACAGCACGGGGGAGTTACCTGATGGTACCAGAGACAGATGGGGACAGCAGTGCCCCTAAACCAGCCCCACAGCATCCCTATGGGGTGTGCTGTCACCCTTCAAGTACCAGGAACAGGAGAGGATAGCAGTGACCCCAACCCAGCTCCACAGAGTCCCTGTGGGGTGGCTGTCACCCTGCAGGTTCCAGGGATATGTGGGGACAGCAGTGACCCCATCCCAGCCCCACAGCATCCTTATGAGGTGGCTGTCACCCCACCTATCCCTATGGGATGGCTCTGTAGGGCCGGGCCACGCCATGCCCCATGTATGTTCGCCCTGCTCCCGGCACCCAATGCTCACCTCGCTTTTGGTGGGGGTCTCAGGGGGGCCGCTCTTCTTGCCCGCAGTGGCCTGGATGGTTCCGCTGGCCAACGTGGCGATAACCTGACCCTGGGCATTGAGCAGCAGCTGTGGGGTGACCGCCTGCACCTGCAGGCTGGGGGTGGGCGCTGGGCTGGCTGTGATGCTGGGGGGGTTCACCACCCAGGGGAGGGTCCCGATCACCTGGGGAACGGGGACAGTGTGAGCTGTGGGCAGGCACCCCCAAACAGCTGTCCCCACCGTGCAGTGAGGGGGGGTCCTCATGAGGCTCAGTGCCATGTGGGGGGTCCTCATGTGCCATGCAGGGGGTCCTTATGGGGCTCTGTGCCATGGGTGGGGGTCCCGAGGGGTTCTGTGCAGTATAGGGGTCAGAGTCCTCATAGGGCTCTGTGCCATGTGGGTGGGGTCCTCACACTGCCCTGTATTCCCCACGAGGGCTTCACCCCACGTGGTACCCACGGGCAGCGCATACACAGGGCGTGCCCCCCCCACATCTGGGGGTGGTTTGTGGGGGGGGAGGAGGGGGGGGGGGTGGTCGCAGCGGTACCTGTCCCTGCGCGTTGGTCAGGAGCTGCCCCGCGATGCCCTGCACGCTGGGGATGGCGTTGGCGATCACCGGGGCGGCCGCCAGAGAGCCGAGGAGCTGCGTCTGCCCCCCCAGGGAGGCGGCACCGATCTGCGGAGAAGCGAGACGAGGCGTGGGTCCCCGCCCCCCCCCCCCCCCCCCCACATACACACCCCACCCTGCACCCCGTGCTCCAGTCTGCTCGGGGTCGCTCCGGTTGGACACCACAGAGAGAGCTCGACATCCCAGGGCCACGGCACAGGGGAGGTGCCGGAGGGGGGTGGCAAACGGGGAGGGGGGAGGGGGTCCTTACTATGCCCGGGTTAAAGGCGAATCCCGCGGGCTGCACCGCGATCTGGGGCTGCGTCTCCAGCGGTTTCGCTGCGGGAGCGGCGTTGGGTTGCGGTAGGATGGGGGGGGGCTGGCCGGGAGCCGCGGGGTACGCGCTCTGAGGCTGCGGGGGGGGCCGGGGTTGGGCGGGGGGCAGAGGGGCCGGGATGGCCGTGTTGAGGACGGCGGCGGCGGCTGCGGGGAAAGAAGATGGAAAGAGAGTGAGAGGGGCAGGAGGGGACTCAGAGCCGTCTGAGGGTTTGGCTCTGCCCGTCCCATCCCGCGGGGCACGAGGATGCTGGGGGCGAACCGGCAGCCCAGCCCCCTCCCCACCCCACCCCCCCGGCCCCCTCCCAGCTCAGGGATGGATCCCTCCTCCCGGCTCTGCACCACAGAGCCCACAGAGTGCTGACCCCGTTGGGGAGGGGTCCCAGCCTCGCTCCCGGACCATGACCGGGACCTCCTTCTGGGGTCTCTGAGCTCCTTCTGGGGGTCCCTGAGCTCCCCCTTGGGGTCTCCAAGCTCTTTCTGGGATCCTTGAGCTCCTTCTGGGGTCCCCAAGTTCCTTCTTGGAGTCCCTGAGCTCCTTCTGGGGTCTGACAAGTTCCTTCTGGGGGTCCCTGAGCTACTTCTCAGGGTACTTAAGTTCCTTCTCGGGGTCCTATGGGGTCTATGAGCTCTTTCTGGGGGTCTCTGAGCTCCTTCTGGGGTCCCCAAGTTCCTTCTGGGGGGTCCCTGAGCACCTCTATGGGGTCTATGTGCTCTTTCTGGGGGTCCCTCAGCTCCTCTTTGGGGTCCCTGAGCTCCTCTATGGGGTCTCCAAGCTCTTTCTGGGGTCCTTGAGCTCCTTCCGGGGTCCCCAAGCTCCTTCTGGGGCCTCCCCCCAGCCCCACACCCCGAGCCGGTCCTCGTCTCACCCCACCGCCATCCTCCGTCCTGCCCGCCCCTCTCCCACGCTCCCGGCACCTTTCGGACGCGGGGGGGTCGCGACAAACCCTGCTTCTTCCAGCGCCCACCATTAACCACCGGTGCAGACCCCTCCGGGAGAGGACGGCCGCGGTTCGGCACAAGCCGGGTAGGAGCAGGCGTGCAATTAAGGATGCTGCAAAGCAGAAGAGCACCGGTTACCTTGCAGATTGGCTATAGGCGGTTTGAAAATTCCCCCTGTAGGAGAAGCAGCCGTCAGTCCGGGAAGGGCAGCGACCGTTGCTGTAGGAAATGTCCACACAGCCAGCCCCTGCTGACCTGCCACTTGACCTGCAATACTGATGGGGATAAGAAGAGGTTGAGTAACTGTCCCTGCCGGAACCATTACTCCTGTCACAACTGTTGCTAAGTTTTCCTGAGTCAAGACCTGCAAAAGCAAACAAGATTTAAAAAAGAAACAAAAAAAATCAACGCCACTGCGCACAGCATCAGCGAGGCAAAGAGCGAGCGCGGCCGGTGCTCCCTCCCATCTCACAGCTGGGATCCCAGCTCCGCCGATCCTCCCCCCCATTACCCCTCCCCCCCCTCCCCACCGAAGCGGGGTGATGCCCCCCATCCCACCCCACGCGTCGCTCTCTGGCAGCACCTCGAGGGGAGGGCGCAGAGTGGGGGACGCTGCGGTGGTCCGGGGAGCAGCTCCTGCACCCTGTGCCACCGCTGCGCTGCGCCCCGGTGCCCCCGACGTCTGTTTGTGTGCATTCCCCCCCCCCCTTTCCTCCCCATATCCAGCAAGCTGCCCACCCCGAGCTCCCCCCCCCACGTAGTTACCTGCGGGGCTGTTTGCACGGCCAGTGGGGCCAGGGGCTGCGGCTGCTGGCTGCCGGTGGGGCTCAGGGTGCCCACTGTGGCGGGGGGAGCTCCAGTTGAAGGCTTGGCTTTGCCTGGGGTGGGGGGAGGAGGGGGGGTTCAGCGCTCAGAGCAGAGAATGGGGTGCGGGTGTTGGGTTAAAAAGCAGAAGGGTTGGCGGAGATAACCCCTGGTGTTCCTACAAGTTCTGATAGCTGGGGGGGCCGGGGTCGGCACTGTCACTGTGAGTCCAATAGATGAACTCCGACCACCCCATAATGCGGAGCAGCTCCATCCCTTGGTTGGGCTGGGGGGGGGACTCAGGTGGGATTGGTGACTGGAGCAATGGGTGGTGGCCACGGGGCACCCTGTCTGCCAGCAGCATCAGCAGCGCAGCAAACCACGGACTGACCCGACAGAGGTTTCTGAGCTGAGGTTCAACAAATCCAAACGTGAGACCTCACACCCGAGTGATGGCAAACCCCACCACCAACGCCTGATGGCTGAGCACACGGAACAGCCCCGTGCTCTCTGGGACGCTCCGCTGGAGGAGGACGGATCAATTGCTTTTGATGGCTCTTTGTGCCCCGCTGGGTGCCCACCTGCCGCCTCTGTGCCACGCGGTGTTTCGGCGCTGGGCCGCCTGTCCTCGGTGCCCGCATCGCTGCCGTGTGCTGGGGACCCCCGGGGACCATCCCCCGGTGGCACCACCGCTGCTCTGCGCTCCTCCTCTGGCGGTGGCACAGCGTCCACGCCGACCTCCAGCACGCGGATCGTTTCATGGCCGGACATGACGATGACCTGAGGGCACCCAACGTGATGTCAGCTCCGGGCGGGGGGTGACTCCGTGACACAGTGCAGCCCCCTCCACCCCATCCCCCCCCAACTCATCATCCCCATGGGGAGATGCGTGGGGGGCTTGAAGCCCCCCTGGGCACAGTGTGGCCTGTAGCTCTGCTTTCTCAATGAGCAGCTGAGGGGCTCTGCGGACATCAACCACAGCTCTGGGGGTGATGTCTTCAGGAGGAATCCCCCCTTTGGGGGCAGCAAATGTTGCGATGGGATAAAGCAGTGCCAGGCAAACACTGAACCTCAGGACCGGAGTGTCCCTCAGAGCGGTGGCACCGCCACGGGACACACAGAGCTGAGCGAGGGGCACTTCCACCACAACTCTCATAGAAATTTGTTCCTCTGGACAATGGAGCAACCAATTGTGGGGTTACCCCCTCCCCTTAACCCCCCCCCAGGGCACCCAAACCTGCTCGTTGACCGTCAGCGGGGCATCCTGGCTCCGTACGGCCGCGGTGTCCATCGCGCGGTCCCCAGGAGGTGGTGGAGGGTGGGGGTCTGGCTCAGACCTTCCTCATGCTGCAGGGAAGGGACACAGCCCGTCACCCCCTGCCCACCTGGAGCATCTCTCCTTGGGCTGACTTTCCCCCAAGCACTGCAGGCGCAGTGAGGATCTCCCAGCAGGTAAGGCTCACTCACATGTTGGTGGGGGGCTCACACTCCTGAGGGTCTCACAGTCTAGTTGGGAGGGGCTCATATTCTTGTTGGGGTATCACACTCCTGCTGAGGAGCTCACACACCCATTGGGGGCTCACATCTCATTGGGGGCTCACATTCCTGTTGGGGTATCACACTCTTATTGGGGACGGGGGGGGTCACATACCCACTGGGGGTCTCACACACTCACTGGGGGTCCCACATTCCTGTTGGGGCCTCACACACCAGTTGGGGGTCTCACACACTCACTGGGGGTCCCACATTCCTGTTGGGGCCTCACACTCCAGTTGGGGGGGCTCACATACTCCCAGGGGTCTCACACACCCATGGGGTCTCTCACTCCTTCTGGGGGTCTCACACACCCATTGGGGGTCCCACATTCCTTTTGGGGTCTCACATTCCTCCTGGGGATCCCACACAACAATTGGTGGTCTCACAGATTAATAGATTCATAGATTCATTAGGTTGGAAAGGACCTACAAGATCATCTAGTCCAACCATCCTCCTACCACCATCCCTACTCACCAAGCTACTAAATCAAATCCCTTAGCACCTCATCTAAACGCTTCTAGAACAGTGCTAGGGACGGTGCCTCAACCACCTCCCTAGGCAGGCCATTCCAGGGCCTGACCACTCTTTCAGAGAAAAAATGTTTCCTCAAATCTAATCTAAATCTTCCCCGGCGCAACTTGTGGCCATTCCCTCTCGTCCTGTCATTAATTATCTGGGAGAAGAGGCTGACCCCCTCCTCACCACAGCCCCCCTTCAGGAAGTGGTGGAGTGGGATGAGGTCTCCTCTGAGCCTCCTTTTCTCCAGACTAATCAATCCCAGCTCCCTCAGCCGCTCCTCGGAAGACTTGTGCTCCAGACCCCTCACCAGTTTTGTTGCCCTTCTCTGAACATGCTCCAGTGCCTCGATGTCTCTCTTGTAGTGAGGGGCCCAAAACTGAACACAGTACTCGAGGTGCGGCCGCACCAGAGCTGAGTACAGGGGGATGATCACCTCCCTGCTCCTGCTGGCCACACTATTCCTAATACAGGCCAGGATGCCATTGGCCTTCTTGGCCACCTGGGCACACTGCCGGCTCATGTTGAGCCGAGCATCAACCAACACCCCCAGGTCCTTTTCCTCTATACACTCTTCAAGCCATTCTGCCCCAAGCCTATAGCACTGCATGGGGTTATTGTGGCCAAAGTGTAGGACCCGGCACTTGGCCTTATTGAACCTCATCCCATTGACCTCAGCCCAGCTGTTCAGCCTATCCAGATCCCGCTGAAGGGCCTCCCCACCCTCAGGCAGATCGACACATCCTCCCAACTTGGTGTCACCCGCAAACTTACTGAGGGTACACTCAATCCCCTCATCCAGGTCATCAATAAAGATATTAAACAAGATGGGCCCCAATACCGACCCCTGGGGGACACCTCTCGTAACGGGACGCCAGCTGGACTTAACTCCATGAACCACTACCCGCTGGGCACGGCCCTCTAGCCAATTCTCAATCCGAAGAAGAGTGAACCTGTCCACACCACGGACTGCCAGTTTCCCCAGGAGAATACTGTGCGAGACCATGCCAAAGGCTTTGCTGAAGTCCAGGTAGACTACATCAACAGCCTTTCCCTCGTCTACCAGTCTGGTCACCCAGTCGTAGAAGGAGATGAGGCTGGACAAGCACGACCTGCCCTCTGTGAACCCGTGCTGGCTGGGTCTCATCCCCTGAATTGCCGTGCACGTGCTGTGTAATCTCCCTCAAGATCAACTGCTCCATAACTTTCCCTGACACCGAGGTCAGGCTGACAGGCCTGTAGTTCCCCGGATCTTCCTTACGGCCTTTCTTGTAGATGGGAGTCACATCGGCAAGCCTCCAATCTTGTGGGACCTCTCCAGATAACCAGGAATGCTGATAGATGGCAGAAAGCGGTTTGGCAATCACCTCTGCCAGCTCCCTCTGCACCCTTGGGTGGATCCCATCTGGTCCCATGGACTTGTGGCAGTTCAGATGGAGGAGCAGGTCTCTGACTGTCTCTGCTAGGATCACAGGGGGTGTATTATGTGCTTCACCCCAGACTTCCAGGTCAGGGCGAAAAGCATCCTGAGGATAACTGATCTTTCTATTAAAGACAGATGTGAAGAAGGCATTGAGAACCTCAGCCTTTTCCTTATCCTCCGTGGTTACATTCCCTGCCGCATCAAATAAAGTAGGGAAATTCTCCTTAGTTCTTCTTTTACTGTTAATATATTTGTAAAAGGACTTTTTGCTCTCTTTTGCTGCAGTAGCCAGTCTAAGTTCAAGCTGGGCTTTTGCATTTCTAACTTCCTGCCTGCAAATCTTGGCAAGTTCTCTGTAGTCTCCCCAAGTAGCCTGTCCCATCTTCCAGAGGACATAGACTCTCTTTTTCTCCCGGAGTCTCAACAAAAGATCCCGGTTCATCCACACTGGCCTTCTTCCCCTCCGGCTTGACTTACGGGACTCAGGGACTGTGGAAGATTTTATGCAAGACTGGCTGAAGAGCAAGGGGCACAGCAAGGAAAACCTCTTGCAGATTTCCAAGATAGGACAAGAGTGGCTTTACAGGGACTAGCTGCAGCTGTCCAAGCAGTAAAGGGATGTTACAACTGATACAACTCAAGTAGAAACATAATGAGGTACCCTCCAATCACAAAGCTAGGTCACAGTAACCTTGCTGCAACATGAAGGGTGTAGGAGTAAGGATTAAGGAAGCAGTGACCAATGAAATTTCGGCTTAACCACAGGAATTAACAATAAAACTTTTGCTCACTGATATCACTAACCTGTTAGGAGCCTAGGTTTTGCAATATGTATGAACCTTATTACCACTAATATAAATGTACGCAGCTTTCTGATTAAAGTTGAGACTTGCTGATGACCACCTGGTGTCCTTGTCTCCCTTCGCTGCGACAAATGGTGCTCACCGCATAGGACTACAACAAGGGACAGCCTGCACCTGTGCCTTTAAGATTTCCATCTTGAGGAGGACCCAGGCTTCCTGGACCCCTTTACCCTTCAGGAGTGAGTCCCAAGGGACCCTTGCAGCAAGCCTTCTGAGCAGGTCAGAGTCTGCCCTCTGGAAGTCCAAGGTAGCAGTTTTGCTAGTCACCCTCTTGACATCACCAAGAATAGCAAACTCTGCCATTTCATGGTCACTCTGGCCAAGACGATCCCCGACCTTCACATCTCCTACTAGTCCTTCTCTGTTAGTGAAGAGCAGGTCTAGCAGGGCACCTCCCATGGCAGGTTCTTGCACCAGCTGTGTCAGGAAGCTATCTTCCACACACTCTAGAAATCTCATGGACTGCTTCCTCTGTGCAGTATTATATTTCCAGCATACATCAGGGAAGTTGAAGTCCCCCATGAGAACAAGTGCTGGCCATCGTGCAACATCTATTAGTTGCTTGTAGAACACCTCATCTATCTCTTTATCCTGACTAGGCGGTCCCCCAGACCCCCCACGATGTCACCCCTACAGACCATCCCCCTGATCCTTACCTGTAGACACTCCACTTGGTCATTTCCAACCTCAAGCTCTTCAATATCAAGACACTCTTTGATATAGAGAGCTATGCTACCACCCTTTCTTCTCCGTCTGTCCCTTCTGAAGAGCTTGTAGCCATCCATCCCAGTACTCCAGTCATGGGAGGGGTCCCACCATGTTTCTGTAATAGCGACGAGGTCGTATTTAGCCTGCCTCACAATGGCTTCAAGCTCATCTTGTTTGTTGCCCATGCTGCGTGTGTTGGTGTAGATGCACTTCAGCTGAGACATCTGCCTCACCCCTTGCTCCAGCACAGCCCCCCTGGGCTCTTTACTGGAAAGCCCTGTTATATCCCCTTCCCCCATCACAGCTAGTTTAAAGCTCTCTCGATGAGTCCAGCTAGCTCCTGTGCTAGAATTCGTTTCCCCCTTTGAGACAGGTATATTCTATCAGCAGATAATAGGCCAGGAGCTGAGTAAACTGCCCCATGGTCAAAAAACCCGAAGTGTCTGTCTCTACACCAGCGTCTCAGCCACTTATTCATCACCTGTGTTTTCATAGCCCATTCCGCGTCCTTCACTGCCCCAGAAGGTATGGAAGCAAACACCACTTGTGCTCCCACCCCTTGAACTAATCGCCCTGAACCCCTGGAATCTCTTTTCATAGTTCGCAGGCTTCTCTGAGTTATTTCATCGCTGTCTGCTTGAACTGTGAGTAATGGATAGTAGTCAGTGGGGTGTATCAGATCTGGGAGTCTTCTAGTTATGTCCCTGACCCGGGCCCCAGGGAGACAGCACACTTCCCTACGGCTTGAGTCTGGTCTGCAAATGGGGCCCTCAGTTCCCTTGAGAAGGGAACCGCCCACTACGATCACCTTTCTTTCTTTCTTGGCAGCAGCAGTCTCAGTGTGCGGAGTCAACTGCCTTGCCATTGGTGACTTCCTGGGAGAATCTTCCCGCACCTCCCCCCTTATTTCTCCTTCAACGTCCAATGCTGCAAACTTATCGCTTAGAGGGACTTGAGAACACGAGGTAGGCAGACGGGGAGATCGCCTACAGTACCGAGCAGGTACTGTACTCTATTGTATACTACTCTACATGTATATACTCTACTCAATATATACTCTACTGTATACTCTATTATATACTACTACTGTACTCTGCCAGTCCTCCTCATCCCTCAGATACCCCGCCTCAGCCTGACTGGGGCAGGTCAGGGAATCCACCACCAAATTCGGGGTATCTCCCCGGCACCTCTCTCTCTGGCACTCGAGGGAGCTACTCCACCAGTCAATCTCCTGCTTGCAGTCCCTGATGGCCCTCAGTCTCTCAACATCCTCTTTCAGCTCTGTCACCATGCTAAGCAGATCTTCAACCTGTTCACACCTCACGCAGGAGATCTGCTTGCCATCCTCCTCCAGCAGCAGCAGGCTCTGGCACTCACTGCAACCAGAGACCTGTGTAGCCACGTTTCTAGGCAGACCTTCTGTCTGGGCCACCACAGCCTTTTTACAGCAAGCCCTCTGTCTAGTAGAGACCATGGCACAAAAATAAAAGAATAAAGAATCAATCAATCAATCAATCAATCACACTCCTACTGGGGTCTCACACACTCACTGGGGGTCCCACATTCCTGTTGGGGCCTCACACACCAGTTAGGGGTCTCACACACTCACTGGGGGTCCCACATTCCTGTTGGGGCCTCACACACCAGTTGGGGGGTCTCACACACCCATTGGGGGTCCCACATTCCTTTTGGGGCCTCACACACCAGTTGGGGGTCTCACACACTCCCTGGCGGTCTCACACACCCATGGGGTCTCTCACTCCTTCTGGGGTCCCACACCCCAGTTGGGGGCTCACACACCCACTGGGGGGCTCTCGCACACCCATGGGGTCTGACACTGCTGCTGGGGTCGCGCACCCCCTCCCCCCTTCTCCATTCATCCTTTGGTCAGCACTGTCCCCTCGCTTCCTCCCAGAAGCGAACTGCCCCCGTAAGGGGTGGGTGAAGATTGAGGAGGGACATTTTGGGGACGTGTTTCACCCGGCAGATGGGTGACATTCACCACCACACCGTGCATGTCACCGCGTCCTGGTGGGTGTCTCTGCCGCCACCGCTGCCCCGTGATGGGACACAGAGAACCACGGGAAGTGCTGTCTGAACCTCAAAAAGAGCTCTTCTGCACTGAAGGTGGTGGAACACTGCCCGCAGATTCAATGGGATCTCTCCTGGGCAACCTGTTCCTACACCCAACCCAGGCAGGTCTGCAACCTGGGAACACGTGGATGGGAACATCCTGATGGGAACCCCATGACGAGAAGATCCAGATCAGAACACCAATATGGGAACAAGTGGATGGAAAAATCCATATGGGAACGCTGTGATGGGAAAATCCACATAGGATCATCCTGATGGGAGCACCCGGATGGGAAGATCTATATGGGAATTCCTGCATGGGATCACCTGGATGAGAACAACCATAGGACATCATCCCTATGGGAACACATACAGGAATACCCAGATGGGAACCCCATGATGAGAAGATCCATATGGGAACAGAAGGATGGGAAAATCCATTTGGGAACATTCTGATAGGAACACTGTGATGGGAAGATCCATATAGGAACACCTAGATGGGAACATCCATATGGGAATACCATGAAGGGAAGATCCATGTGGGAACACTCAAATTGGAATACCTTAATGGGAACACGTGGATTGGAACATCGAGGTGGGAACATCTGGATGGAAACACCTGGATGGGAAGATCCATATGGGAATACCATAATGGGAAGATCCATATGGGAATACTATGATGGGAATGACTGGATGAGAAGATCCATACAGGAACACCCCAATGGGATTACCTTGATGGGAACGCCTGGATGGGAACATCCCAATGGGAACCCAAATAGGAACACATGGATGGGAACCCAAATGGGAACACGTGGATGGGAACATTTGGATGGGAACACACAGATGGGAACTCTCGGATGGGAACACCCTCACCCCAAAATCCACCTGGGAATGGAGTGAGCCCCAGGGCTGCATGGTCCCGTGGCCGCATCCCGGACCCGCAGTGATGCACAGCAGTCACTGTGCACTGTGAAACCCAGCCTGAGCTGGAGCAGGCACACACCTCAGGATGCCCGCACGCACCTCCATTAACAATTTATTCCCCTGCAATGAAGAGCAGAGCGAGGGACGAGAGGGCAGCCAAGCAGGGAGCTGGAGTCATTAAAAGTTAACGAGCTCTCCAGCAGGCAGAGCCCAGCCGACAGCGAGGAGAGAGGAGCAAGGAGACCTGAATTGCCTGCATGGGGTGGGGGGAAATGGGGGTGGGGAGGGTGGGAAGAGAGGAATCTGCAGCGGTGGGCTGGGCTGGAAGGGTCCTTAAAGATCATAGAACCATGGGATGGTTGGGTTGGAAGGGTCCTTAAACATAGGACCATGGGATGGTTGGGTTGGAAGGGTCCTTAAAGTCCACCCAGTCTGACCTCCCCAACCCCAGGCATGCCACAGGGCGCTCTTGGGGGGCACCCACTGCTCACTCACAGTTTGCTCTGACGGCCACAGAGCAGTGTTGGATCGAGGACGTCCCAGTCCTTCAGGAGCAACTGGGGTTACGCTGTCAGCTGTGGGGAGAGAGAAAGCAGAGCTGAGGCTGTGGGGATGAGAATCATCCCCATCCCCATCCCCATCCCTGTCCCCATCCCTGTCCCCGTCCCCACAGATCACAGCAGCCAACGCATTCAGTTCAGCAAAACGCATCGATCCAATTCCCCACGGGGGAAAGCAATGCAGAGCAATTAGCACCGGGCAATTAAGGGGACGTTGGTCCCATCAGCTCAGCACCGTTTGATGTCACAATTCGGATCTGGGAGCTCCTCCGAACGCAGCGCTGCATTTGGGCTCCTTTTTTGGGGGGGGGGTATTTTTTTTTTTTTTTCCAATTAGTGGGACAACTAATTGATGCAGATGGTGGTGCACAGCGCGCGGTGACAAGAGCCGTTCGGCAACAGATGGCGGCCAGAACCGAAATGCACAAAGTAATAACATTAAAAAAAGAGGCTGGGGGTGGGGGGGGGGAGATTGGGGAAGGAGAGAAGACCACCGGAGCTGCTCCGAGTGATTACAGCTCCGCGTTAATTACAGCGTTGATGAATCACACACGGATCCCATGTGGGTGGAACTCTCCGTTGGTGAGGGATCCGATGGGGTTAATTGGGGCTGGGTCATATGGGGATGATGGGGACACGGGGATGGGGTGCTAATTAATGGCCATCGTTATCCCAGCTTCATTCCTTTGCGTTTCCCATCCCAGGGAATGCATGCTCCCACGTCTCCCAGTTTGCAGAGTCTCCCATGTTGGAAAGGACCCACTAGATCAGTGAGGTCACTGAATATGGGAAGGGACCCATTGAGATCAATGAGGTCAATGAACAAAGGAAGGGACCCATTGGGGTCAATGAGGTCACCAAATATGGGAAAGGACCCACTGGGATCAGTACGGTCACTGAATATGGGAAGGGACCCATTGCACACTCCTCCCAGTGCTCCCAGCACATCCAACTGGCAGCGATCCCCCATTTACCAGTGGGGAAACTGAGGCACGGGACGCAGCCCCCCCCCGCCACGACGCTGCCTATGGGCTCCTCCCCACTCTATACTGGGGGGAGGGTGGGGCGGCAGCCCCCATTGCTTCCCGCTGCTCCTTCCTGGGACCCCCCCAGGAGGGTGTGAGTCCCCTGAGGAAGGAGGGGGGTCTTCTCCTTCGGAGCTCTACCAAAACCTTTTTCAGGAGGGGGGGGGAGCTGCCCCGTGGGGCTTTAGCTCTGCTATTCACCAAATCCTCTTTGCACTGTGGAACACTTTGCTCTGCCAGCCGTGCCCGGTTTTACCATTTCCAGCCCCCAAAAACCGCACTGGAGGGTGTCTGTGTGTGTGGGGGGGGGCAGAACCCCACCCTGACCCCAACCCAGACCCACGGGGGCCGCAGCGTCCCTTCCTCCTATACCACAGCCCCCCACCCTGTGCTGAGCTGCAGCCCCTCCCCACCAATTCCCTCTCACGGGATAAGGACACCCCACCCCAACCCCCCCAAAGTAACACCGGAGGGGATCAGACGTCCCCAAATCCCCCTCCACCCCTTTCCCTGTGTGGGGGCACAGCCCCCTCCTCCGAAGCACTTCAGTTTCCCCGCCCCCCCACCATGGACCCCCCTTTCCCCTATCCACACCACAAATGCTGCTGACCACTGACTTTCCCCCCCCCATCCCTCGGTGCTTCTCCCCAACCCCCCAAAAACCCATCGACCACCTCAATGTCCCTGCCTTGCTCTGCCCATAACCCCACACTCTGCAAACCTCAAAACCCCTAAGTGGTGCCCCCCAATAAACCCCCTCATCCTGTGTCCCCCTAAATCTCAGCGTCCTGAAATCGTGCAACCCCTGTCTCAATGCCCCCAATCACCCCATTCACCCCTCCATGCTCTGTGCCCCCCCAAACCTCAGAGCCCCTAGGTCGTGCCCCCCCATAAAGCCCCTCATCCCTCATCCCTGCCCCCAAAGTGCTCACCCCATAACCCCCCACCCTGTGCCCCCTATTTCAGTACCCCTATGTGTGCCCTTCTTGCCCCCCATCCTATGTCCCCCTAAATCTGTGTCCCCAAATTGTGCCCCCCCATCTCCATGCCCATCTCACTGACCCCGTTAGCCCCCTACCCTGTAGCCCCCAGTCCTGTGCCCCCCCCAAACCCCAATGTCCCTAAGCCGTGCCCCCCCCACACCCCCTCAACCTGTGTCCCCTAAAACTCACTGCCCCCACACTGTTCCCCCATATCTCAATGCCCTCAGCTCACCCCATAACCCCCCTGTACCTCACAAACCCCAACGCCCCGAAGTTGTGTCCCCATTGACCCCCTCATCCCTGTCCCCTAAACCTCACTGCCTCCACACTGTGCCTCCCATCTCTCAATGCCCACAACTCACCCCATAATCCCCCCAAATCTGAGAGTTATGAGCCTCAATGCCCCCATAACCCCCCCACCTGAGCCCCCCACTCGTGTTCCTCCCCAAACCCCAAAAACCCCAAAGCCCCGAAGTCGTGCCCCCCCACAAACTCCTCCATCCTCTGTCCCCTAAACCTCAGTGCCCCCACACTGTGCCCCCATATCTCAACGCCCACAACTCACCCCATAACCCCCCAAATCTACGAGCTCAGTGCCCCCATAACCCCCGCACCCCATGCCCCCCAAACATCCAACTCCCTACATCGTGCCTTTCCAAAGACCCCCCCACCCAGCACTCCACAAACCCCAGTGCCCTCAACTGATCCCCCCCCCACTCCTGTGCCCCCCCCAAACCTCCGTGCCCCACATCTCAACACCCCCAACTCGCCGACCCCACAACCCCCCCACGTACCCCTTAAATCCCAACGCCCCCAACTGCCCCCCCACCGCGCGCCCCTAAACCCCCCAAGTCCTTCCTCCCCCCCACATCCTCCCCCAATCCACCCCCCAACCGCAACCCTCACGCCATCCCCCCTCCCCACCCCAATCCCCGCACCGCTCTCTTTATCATAAATATATAAATTATGCTAATTACCGCATTGCATATTCACCGCGCCGGGCCCCGCCGCCCCCCGCCCGTCCCCCGCGCGGCCCCGCAGCGCCCCGCACTCACCGCACCGCTCCGCACCGCTCCGCTCCGCTCCGCGGTCACCGCTGCACCGCGCGGCGGCGGCGGCGGCACAAAGGGGCGGGGGGGGGGGGGGGGGGGGGGAACGAGGGGGGGGAGTGAAGGGTGGGGGGGGGGGCGGCCCCGGAGCTGTGCGGGGCTGTGGGGTGCGGGTGGGGGGGGGGGGGGGGAATAAACCGGGGGGAAGGTGGGGCGGGTGGACGTTGGGGGGGTGTTTTGGGGCGTATTGATGGATCTGTGGTGGGTTTCGGTGGGTTTTTTTTTGTTGTTTTCTCGGCGCGGGGATTTTTTTTTCTTTTTTTTTTTTTTTTTTCCTTCTTTTGCTGCTGCGTCATGAACATAATTTATGCGCGCGGCCTTTGCCGCAGCCGCGGGGCTGCACCGCGCAGAGCGGCCGCCGGGGGCGCGCAGAGATTCCCCCCCCAACCCCCCCTCCGCCCCCCAACACCCCCGGCTCAGGAGTGAGAGACCCCAAAACGGAGCTGAGCCCCCCCCCCTCCCTCAGCCGCCCCCCCTCCCCCCCCCCTCAGCTCCGAGAACCCCGATGTCAAAGCTCCTTGAACGCCAGAGCCCCGTCACCCCCAAACCGGAGCCCCACTCCCGAGATCCCCCGAAAGTGAGAGCTCCCCGCAACCACAGCCCCCTCCTCCCCAACTCCGAGGCCCCCGAAGTTAGAACTTTTCAAGTCCCGAGACCCCCGTCCATGTATCCCCCAAACTGGAGACAACCCCCCCCCCGAGGCCCCCCAAAGAGAGAGCTTCCCACAACCTCCCCAAGCTGGGGGACCCCCTGAGACTGAACCCCCCACCCAAGAGTCTTGAGACCCCCAAAGCAGAGCGTCCCCAGCCTCCAGACTCCTGAAGTCTGAGCCTCCCCCAGCCTCGATGCCCCCAAACCAAAGCCCCCACCGAGACCCCCGAAGTCAGAGCTCCCCACAACTAGAGCCCCCTTCCCACACCCTAAGAACCCCCAACAGAACCCCCCAGCCCCAAGAACACCCCCCTCCCACTGAGATCTCCCCAAAACCAGAATCCCCAGCTCTGAACCTCCCCAAATCCAAAGCTTCCCAACACTGACCCCCCCAAAAAACAGAGCCCCCCAAACCCCACTCCCCCACAGCCCTTCAAACCCGTGCCCGCGGTTCTTATCCCCCCCCAAACCCTGTGTCCCAGACCCCACAGCCCCACCCCAGACCCCCCCCAAACCAACCTCCAAACCCCCCCACACCCGAACTCCAAACTTCAGCCCTATTGAATCCCACCTCTCCCAGTCCCAGACCCCCTCAGCCCATTCCCACGCGCCCCCCTCCCCCCCAACACTTCAGGGTTACACTTTGCAGCCTAACCCCCATGGCACTGGGGTGGGGACCCCCATCTCTGTGCCCCCTCCCCCACCCCATCCTAACCCTAACGCAGCATTTAACCGCCATCAATTAATTCGTCCATCATCGCATTAACGCGGAGCAACGGGGGGAGGAGGGGGGGGGGGACGGGGGGACGACGACAAGCAAAGGGGTTCCATGTGCCTCCCAACACCCCAAAATTATCCACTGCTATTGGGGACGGAGCCCCAGGGCCGAACCCCAGGACCGGTGGGGGGGGGGAGAGGGGGGGGGACGACTTTATTTAAAGTCGTGAAACCGCTCCAAAAAAACCCCAAAAGGCCCCGAAAAGTGATAGCGGGAGCGCCGCCGCTGTGCAGTAATAATTCAGGAACGCTCCATTTTCCTGCATAGCATTACCCGTAGGTCCAACCCCCCCCCGCATAATATGCAGCAGGAGGAGCTGGGGGTGGGCTCAGCTCCGGCGGCCCTAAAGCAGCGCTGGGAGGGAGGGGGCTGCAAAAAGGGGCTGGGAACTGCAGGGTGGGATGGAGGTTCTGATCGCATAAAGGCTGCCAGGGGGTCCAATCCTATAAAGGCTGTAAGGGAGGCTGGGGGTTCTCATCTTATAAAGGCTGTTGAAGAGGCTGGGGTGTCCAATCCTATAAGGGCTGCCAGGAGGGTGTGGGGGTCTGATCCTATAAAGGCTGCTGAGGGGATGGGGATTCCCATCCTATAGCGGCTGCAGGGAGGGATAGGGGTTCTCATCCTATAAAGGCTGCGGGGGAGGCTGGGGGTTCTCATCCTATAAAGGCTGTTGAGGAGGCTGGGGGGTTCTCATCCTATAAAGGCTGTTGAGGAGGCTGGGGGGTTCTCATCCTATAAAGGCTGCAGGGGGGGCTGGGGGTCCAATCTTGTAAAGACTGCGGGGGGGGGAGGTTGGTTCGATTCTATAAAGGCTGCAGGAGGAGCTGGGGGGGTCTGATCCTAAACAGCTGCTGAGGGGCTGGGGATTCCCATCCTATAATAGCTGCAGGAGGGGCTGCAGGCATTAGAGCCCTCTCCAATGGGACTGTGGTTTTGTGGATGGGGACTTAAGGATGCAGAGCAGCTCAGGTGCGACATTACCTTTGTTACCACGTAATTAAAAGAAGGAAGAGCACTGTTTCTGTGATTGCACAGCTCATTAGAAGTGCAGATGCCATTCTGTGGCGCTCCGAGCCCACCAGTGGACCCATTAGGGCTCGTTTGAGGTCATTAAAAAGAAGGGACGCAAAGTGTGTTATGGGGCATTTTGTATCTTATAAATGGAAACTTTCCCCTCCAAAAAAAGTGGAAAAAAAAAAAGACAGCACTTCCAAATGAACATATCGGTGTCTCTTAATGAGCACAGGTGGGCAGGGCTGAATTGTTTTTACCTCGACCACAACAATATAAACTTTGAACGGGACATCTTCTGCTCCTTTCACTGGTTGAATTGTCTCAGTGCCCAGTAATGCTCCCCTTGTGGTGCACTGCTGGATTTTCATCGCTCGCAGACGGAAAATGTGTGTGAAAATGTATGAAATGGTGTTCATGTGGAAATGAGCTGCTGGAGAGGAGCTCTGCGGAGAAGAACTTGTGGGTCTTGGTGGTCAACAAGGTGACCGTGAGTTAGCAGAGTGCCCTGGTTGGCCAAGATAGCCAATGGTGTAATGGTTGGCCAATGGTTGACCAAAGATTAACCAACAGTTGACCAGCACGGTTGACCAGAGGTTTACCATGAGCTACCACTGTGCCCTGGTGGCCCAGAAGTACGATGGTATCCTGGTTGACCAGTGGTTGACCACATGTTGACAAATGAATGAATAGTGGTTGACCATTGGCTGACCAGTAGTTAACATAAGCCAGCAGCGTGCCCTGGTGGCCCGGAAGGCCAAAGGTATCCTGGTTGACCAGTGTTTGACCAACAGCTGACCAGTAGTTGACCATGAGCCAGCAGGGTGTCCTGCTGTCCAAGAAGGCCAACGTTGTCCTGGTTGGCCAATGGTTCACCAACGGTTGGCTTACAGTTGACCAGTGGTTGACCGATAGTTGACCGAAGTTTCACCAACAGTTGACTTATAGTTGACCAGTGGTTGACCAACAGTTCACAAATAATTGACCACGGGTTTGCCACAAGCCAGCAATGTGCTCTCGTGGCCAGAAAGGCCAATGGTGTCCTCACTGACCACCGACTGACCAACAGTATAGTTGACCATGAGCCAGCAGTGTGCCCCGATGGCCAAGTTCTGGTTGACCAACGCTTGACCAACAGTTGACCACAGGGTGACCACGAGCCAGCAGTGTACCTTGGTGGCCAAGAAAGCCACTGGTTCCCTGGGTGGCACTGCACAGAGCGTGGCCAGCAGGGCAGGGAGGTGCTCCCTGCTCTGCTCTGCACTGGGGAGTCCCCATCTGGAGCACCGGGCCACATTTCCATCCACAATCGCATTGGATCCGTTGAAGCACTCCCCTCTGCACACAGCTGCTATTTGAGCCCGCTTTGCATATGCTGTGCTGCGATTATGAATATTTAAACACTTCCATCTAGTTACATTTCAGCCTCATTTACATACGCTGGCATACAGCTTAATATAATGCATACAGGGAAGAGGGTGCACGTTGCATTTTTAATTTCCCTTCGAGAGGAATTGATTTTGTGAGTGCCGAAAAGCTTTTTTTGTTCTACAGGAAAACAACTTCTTGGAGGTGGGGGGGGGGGGAGGGAGGTGTTAATTAACTGTTTGATGGGAAGAGCTGGCAGAACTCAACCACCAAGAGCAGGAATACGCCCTTCATTCCGGAGCTGTTGGGAAGTGACCAAAGGGCCATTGCACCTTCCTCTCCCACGTTCCTTTGGCTGATTCAGCTGCAAAAAACACGCACAGAACAGGGGCTGGAGAGGGGTTGCACCTGACTGTCTGGATTCTGACACGTCTGATTTGCAACAGAGTGTTTTCAGCCCTGCAATGGCTGCTTGTTCTAGGTATTCCCAGAACTCAACAATCAGTATTCCAGATGTTCCCAGAACTCAATGATTGGGATTCCAGATGTTGAACATGCACTGGACTATTCTTGGCTTCCGTGCTGCCAAACACGCAAACTTTCATGAACCTGAGCTTAAACACAGCTTTTAGCTCTTTCTTTTTAGTTTTTTTCCCCCACTGTATTGGGGGCAGAGAGCAAACGGCCGCGTGGTGCTGAGCTCTGCTGAGTTTGAGCTCCAGCACGGCTGTCTGTGGTGTGTTCAGCAGCTCCAAGTTCCTCCTGCTTCCCATCACTCACAGGAGCAAAGTTCCACTGGCACAGATATGACCTCAAGGGCACCGACAGCAGCAACCGAATTCCAACCCAACCATCCTGTGGTCTTATGATTTTTAAGGACTCTTCCATCCCAACCATCCCATGGTTCTGTGATCTTTCAGGACCCTTCCAACCCATCCTATGGCTCCGTGATCTTTCAGGACCCTTCCAACCCAGCCATTCCATGCTCTTGTGATCTTTAATGGCTCTTCAAACCCACGGTCCTGTGATCTTTAAGAACCCTTCCCACCCATCCTATGCCTGTCTGATCTTTCAGCCCTGCTTTCACCCACCCCACCCCGCGGCGCCAGGGGCACGCTTCGAGCTCTTCTCCCACTTTGAAGGGTAAATACAGATCTATCCAAACACACATATGTGTACTTTGCAGCTCCGGCGGAGCAGCGAGGCGCAGAGCTCTTTCCGTTGCATTATTCACGAGCCCTCCCAGGCACAGCAGCCAGCTGCATATTCATCAGCATCACTACATTATTCACGAAGCGTTGGCTTACACCGAGGGAACACAATGGCAGCGTGGAGGGAAAAGAGCTGGAGAGCAGAGAGGGCTGTGCCCTCAGACTGTAGAAAAACCATAAAAGAGAGATCGGGGTTCCTCGTTGGGTATGAGGAGCAGTTTCTTCTTTGGGAGAGCAGCGATGTGTTGTTTGCCTGGGAGGGGTGGGGGGATCCAGAGTTACTGATCCAGAACTCCACATCCAAAACTCCACTTCTGAAGGCGATGGATTTTCCTAGCAGTGTTAGGACCTACAGGATCGAATTCATTGGAGGTTATCGCGGGGAATTTCGCTCCCGCTCTCTGCCCCAGTTTTTGTTTTTTGTTTTTGTTTTATTTTCATTAGGGGCGGTTGGCAGCGCTCTGCTGGATGGGGCTGGGAAGGAACTGAGCGGGGCTGGGAATGGGATGGTGTTCAGACCCACACACAGCACCGTGGGGAGCAGCAGAGGGATCAGTGCCATAGTGTCCCCCGGGTCATACAGTGTCCCCCCCCCCAATGACCCCTAGGCCACGCCTCTCCTTCACAAATGATTCCCCAGCCACACCCCCGTCCCCCCAACCAAAGACCCCCGGGCCACCCCACATTGACCCCTTCCCACCCCACGTGTCCCCTCAGAGCCCACCTAGTGCCCCCCCCCCCACTACCACAGGCCTCGCATGGTGCTCTGACTGTGCCCCCCCCACAACTCGAAACCCCTCGAAGCCCCCTCCCCTAAGCCCCATCTGCCGCCCCCCACCTCTTAGCTTGTCCCTCCCCCCGCGCCCCTCTCCCCTTTCCCCCCGTCTTTAGGGCTGCGGTCCCTTTAAGAGCGCGCTTCCCCGCCCCCTTGCGTGATGACGCAACACCGTGCGTGCGGCGCCCACTTCCGGCCCGCCGCCCGCCGCAGTGACAGGCAGCAGACAGAGCGCGGCGCGGGCACCGCGGGACCGCCGCCCCCCGCCCCCCGCCGCCGCCGCCATGAACGGCAAAGGCAAGCACTGCGCCGCGCCGCGCCGGGGGCTCCCCCGGGGGCTCCCCCGGGGGTCACACCGCGCCGCCGCTGTCACCCCCCGGGGGTCGTCTTTTTTGGGGGGTCGCGGCGCCTTTAAGAGCCGCGCCGCAGCGGCCGGGACGGGGAGGAACGGACCAATGGGAGCGGCGCTTCGGGGGGCGGGCGCGCGTGTTGCCGTGGCGACGGGCCGTGGGTTAACCCTGTGTGTGCCGCGGGGGGGGGGGGGAGACTGGGGGACGGGAGGGGGGAATCCCCGGATGACGTCATGAGCGTGGACCCTCCCGGATGTGGAATGGGTCGTGGCAGTGGGGTGAGGAATTGTGGGGGTCCTCTCCTTGCGGGAATAGGGACGGGAATGGGGGACGGGAATGGGGGACGGGGGGTCCCCCCTGGAGACGTTTGGGATCTCCTCCTGGGTGGTGGGACGTGGCGGGGATGGCGTGGAGAAGCCGCCAACCCCCCCCCACGGGGGGGCACCTGTGTCCGACGTCAGGGGGTGAGTGGGAAGGGGGGGCCCCCAGTGGGGTAACGGGGAAACCCCATTGCACGGGGACAGCTGGAAGACCCTCCGCTACAGGGGGTCCCCAGTGCCTAACAGTGGGAATTGGACCCCCCCCCCGAGACAGGGCAGGAAGCGACCCCCCCCCCCCTCCCCACTGACCCCCAATACAAAGGGGGTCACAGCATCGCCACTCCCCGTGCTCTGCCCCACAACCTGGTGTGGCACTGGGGCTCAGCACCCAAACCCCACCGTCCGGAGGGGGCCCCACTGCTCTGCTCCGGGCTCTGGGTCCGCTATAACACTGTGTCCTCCCTCAGCCCCCAACATTCCCCCCCCCCACCCCCTGCCAGCCCGGAATCAGACAGACCATTCCCAGCAGCCGCCCGCATCGATACAGTTTCATCACATTTCTTCACCAGAGTTCCCCTTTCCCTCAGTCCGGCAGAGGACTGTAACTCCAGAACTCCCCTTTCCCATGGGGCAGAACCCTCCCACTGTCCCCAGTGGGGCACTGGTGGCTGCGTATGGGTCAGGCTCCGACCTCCTCTCTCCCCCCGCAGGGCAGTACCCCACGCAGCCTTCCTACCCCGTGCAGAGTGCTGCCAACCCCCCCGTGTACCCGCAGACCGTGCCCCTGCCGCAGCCCCCGCCGTACACCGACGCTCCTCCTGCCTACTCTGAGGTGAGCACAGTTTGTTTTCTTCTGAACTAATAATGATGATAAACCAACAGTGTCGAGAACCTCATTTCTTTGCTGCTGCTCCGCGGTCTGGCTGTGAAAACTGAAGTGAACTCTGAGCGCTTCTTTGGGAGTGAAAGTGGTACAGACCCCCCCCCCCCCACCCCAGCGCAGAACGGGGCTGCAAGGGCGAGTGGGGGTCGGGGAAAGCCCCCCCTCAGAGCAACGAGGGTGGGGGAAATGTCCACAAAACCTCGGGATGGGGGATGGTGTGGCAGGAGGTGAAAGTCCACCTCGGGGCTGAGGAAACAGATGGGTGTGTGGGGCCATAAAGATGAGCCTGGAATGACGCCCTGCCCCGTGGCTTTGTGCAGCTCTACCGTCCCAGCTTCGTCCCTCTGGGGGCTGCCACCGTCCCCACAATGTCGGCAGCGTATCCGGGAGCATCAGTCTTCCTGCCCGTGGCCCAGTCCGTGGCCGTGGGGCCCATCGGTTCCTCCGTGCCCATGGCTTACTACCCTGTGGGTCCCGTCTATCCCCCGGGCTCCACTGTCCTGGTGGAGGGCGGCTTTGATGCTGGAGCGAGGTTTGGAGCCGGAGGCACTGCCAGCATCCCTGTGAGTACGGGCTGACCCTCAGAACCCCGCGTGTAGGAGGGGAGGAGGCGTGCCTTGATTTCTGACCTTGGGGGGCAGGGGGTGGAAGGGTTGGTACCTTGGGCTGCATTGACCAGGGTTGGGGGGGGGGGGGGGGGGGCAGTGGGGCATGGAGGGGGCTGCCCCCCTCTGCTCTGCTCTGGTGAGGTCTCATCTGCAGTGCTGCACTCAGGTCTGCCCTCCGCCCCCCCCCCCCCCCCCCCACCCTGAGCTCGGGAGGAGGAGGGGCTCTGAGGACCCTTCCAACCCAACCATCTCATGGTTGGTGACCTCCCTCTTCCCCATCCCAATGCAACTGGGGGGTATGTTTTCCCCTGTCCCCCTCCCCCCCCAGCCTTGCATCCCCCTGAGGTTCTCAGCCCTCCCCCCCCTATGCTCTTTGTGTTGCAGCCCCCCCCGCCCGGCTGCCCCCCCAACGCCGCTCAGCTGGCTGTCATGCAGGGAGCCAACGTGCTGGTGACACAGCGGAAGGGCAACTTCTTCCTGGGGGGCTCAGACGGCGGCTACACTATCTGGTGAAGAAGGAAAGGGGGTGGGGGGGGGGGGCAGGGGTGGGGTTAGGGTCAGGGGATGGGGTGGGGGGAGGGGGTGGGGGCTACGTGTGTGTAAGGAACGGCGTCGCGTACCGTCAGCACTTCTCACAATGTAACTGCTTCAGTCCCATATTAACCTGAGGTCGCAGAGCCGAGGTGTCTTCCTGCTCCGGCACAAAACGAGGAACCCCACCACCACCACCATCCCTCCATCGGGGTCTGGGGGAGAGGGGGGGGGGGTCAGCAGCGCTGCCCCTTCTTTCATCCCAGGGTGGTTTTGGTTTTCTTTTTTTCTGGGGGGGGGACAGACACAGCCACCGGTGCACAGTGAGGAGCAGAGCACCGGGACCTGTGGGTTGTGAAGCAGAGGTGCAACACAGCCCTCCCCCCCTCCTGTCTGCAGACCCCTCCGTGCTCACGGCTGCTCCCCCCTCCCCCCCCTCCCCCCCATGGGATCCCTGACCCCCTCCAAGTACGCTTGGATTTCTTTGCACATTTAGGTCTAATCAAAGCCATGCTTTGGTGCCAGAAACACGATGCAACTCATGTCTGAACATTTCATTCGATGCTAACTCTGCTTTTAGGCGATGCTTAATAAGCAATTGTTTTCCCTTATTTTTTCTGTCCCTCCCCTTTTCCTTTCCTCCCTTTTCCCTTCCCTCCCCCTCCCTTTTTCCTTTCCCTTCCCTCCCCCTCCCTTTTTCTTTTCCCTTCCCTCCCCTTCCCCGTTTCCCTTCCCTCCCCCTCCCCATTTCCCTCCCTCCCCTTCTCCCTTCTTCTCTTACCTTCCCTCCCCTTCTCCCTTCCTCCCTTTTCCCTCCCCTCCCCCCTCCTTTTCCTCCCCTTCCTTTTCCACCCCCTCTTTCCCCCCCCCTCTTTTTGGACCCCTGACACCACCACTCTGTCCAGCTGTTGTCAAACAGTGGCTGTCACCATCTACACACGGTGTCAATCACCAACAACTGAGCGTGGGCAGTGGGTCGTGGTAGGAACACATTGCGGAACGCCCCGGGGTTGCAATGAGGTTCACAGAAGGGTGAAGAAGAATATTTCAGGGATCCTCAATGTTAATTTTTTTTTTCCTTTTTGTCATCGTTGTCGTTGTTGTTTTATGAAGAAAATGATCAGAATTCAAATATATTTTATCTGGAGGTTTCAGTTGGGTCTCAATCCGTGTCCCTCTGTGTTGTGTTTAACCACCGACCGACTGTTAAGGAAGTTCTGCGTTAACGTCTCTCTCTCTCTGTATACACTGTGGTGCACTTAACTTGTGGATTTATTTTTTTTTTATACTAAAAAAAAAAAGAAAGAAAAGAAGTAGAATAAAGACTTATTTTGAAAATTTGAATGCAGGAGCGCGTTTGCATCACCCCCAAAACCCCTCCCCCCCCCCAGAGTGGCTTCCTTGTGCTGTAGCATTGCTGCAGCGTTTCCCCTTTGCTGCTGGTTCTGCAGGCTTCCTCCTTTGCCCTTTTATTTTTTGGGGGTGTGGTGTGGAGGAGGAACTGCTCACGAGGACGGATGGGGTTCTGAAGGGGCAGTATTGTGGGGAGGTGGGGGGCACAGCGGCGCTGGGATCCGTGGTGGGGTGCGTTGCCCCCACTGTTCTAGCCTGCATCTGCCCTTTGCCTCCTAATTAGCCATGCTAATGACCCCGCCACTAAACCCGGAGGAGAATCACTCGATTGTTTGGGGCGAGATAAGGGGAAAAAAAAAAAACACAACAGCAATTCTCAGAGCGTTTGTCACCGGGCTGTATTGAAGGCGCCCGAGGGAGGGGATGGGGCGCGGAGCTGCGGGCAGGCGGTAGCACGCCTGGACTTCACCTTCCTCTGCTTTAATTAATAAGTTACAGAGAAAAAGAAAAGGAAAATCTTCCAGAGATCGGGCTCCAGGAGGTTCAGGTGACGTTGCATCGGCCCCCGAGAGGCCTAGATGAAATACTCCTCTTTCTCCTTGGATGGTTCATCCTCCATCTGCACGGCCGCGTCCGCCTCCGCCGCCGGCTGCTCGTAGGTGAGGTAGCTGCCCTTGTTTCTGTACAGGTAGATGACGATGACCACCAGCACCGTCAGCAGGGTGAGGAACACCAACGTGATGACCACTGATGGGAGAGGGAGAGGAGCGGCGTTCAGCCCCACGCGGTGCTGGGGGGGTCAGTGGGGCAGCGGGCGGCCCCTACCTGCGATGACGGCCGTGTTGGCTGCTTCGTGGGGAGCGGGGGGGTGAGCCTTCTTCAGCCCCGGCGTTGTCAGCTCTTACCATGGAATGACAAAGTCGTTACAGTTGGGTTGGATGAGACCACTGAGACCACCCGGTCCGACCCCGACGCATCCCTCCATCCCCACATCTCCACAGCTCTGTGACCCCTCTGGGGACCGTGACCCCGCCACCGATCCACGCCCCCCCCCCCTCCCCCCCCTCCCGTGCCCACTCAGGGCAGAACAACACATCCAAGGTCAAATCTGACCCCATCTCATCCCGCCTCGTCCACTCGTGGAGTCATTAAAATCGCAGAGTCGTTGAGGTTGGAGAAAACCTCTTAACTCAGCACAAACCCCACTGCTCCACCCATCCCCACCGTGCCCCAGATCTTACCTGGGGGGAGCGTGGGCAGAGCCCCCTCCATGGCATCGATGCAGGCGAGCTCGGACACAGGGCTCCTTCACAACTGTGGAGAGAAGGAAGGGACGTGGTTAATGCCGGCATGGGGAGTGCGGTGCGGCACAGCGGGGCAGGATGGGAGCAGTGGGCATCTGGGGAAAGTGGGGTGAGGTTCCGAGGTGAAGTTTTACAGGGCTCTAACACTGCCTTGGCCCCCATGTCCTCGCAGAGCCTTGCAAATCGGACACGGGGAGCTGCTGCAGCCCCGACCGCTCATCAGAGCTCCATCCCCATCCCATCGACCACCTCTGCAACCCCAAAAGCGACGCAGCTCTGCTGCAAGCCGGGGGCAACGGCTCCTGCACCGGGCACGAGTGACTCAGCGCTCTGCAGAGAGGCACCGCTAGATGTCAGGAGCAAATACATCTCCCCCCAAAGAGAAAAGAAAGGAATCGATAAGAAGAGCAAGCTGAGCGAGCAAGACGGCTTTGCAAAGTGCGGAGCAGTGGTGGTGATGCGCTCGCCCTGCTGGCCTCGCCGTGACTCGGAGCTGCTGGGCTCGCTGCTCCTCTCCTGCAGCACTTGGCATTCCCTGCTCGCAGCCTGCAGCCCTCTGAGCTGCAGGAATCCTGCTCAGCCCCTGCCCCACTGCGTGCATGCACCGTGCCCGCCCCATTCCCAATCCCAATCCCTCAGCCCCTGTCTCACTGTGCACACAATGTCCCCTTTGCCATTCTCGTTCCTGTTCCCTCTGCCCCTGCCTCACCGTGTCTGTACACCATGCCTACCCCATTCCCATCCTGTTTTCATTCCCATTCCTATTCCTAATCCCATTCCCATTCCCCTTCCAGTTCCCTCAGCCCCCGCCCCACTGTGTGCACATTCCCACCCCATTCCCTCAGCCCCTGCCCTGCTGTGCACACACAATGTTCCCACCTAATCCCATTCCCATTCCTATTCCCCTTCCAATTCCTTCAGCCCCTGCTCTACTGTGTGCACACATTCCCACCCCATTCCCATCCCATTCCTAATCCCATTCTCATTCCTATTCCCCTTCCAGTTCCAGCCCCTGCCCCGCAGTGTGCACACACTATGCCCCATTCCCGTTCCCAGCAGCTGAACCCCATTTTACCAGGACCTCCGCCCCCCTCCCCCCCCCCGAGCCCATCCCCTTCCCCCTGGGCTGCAGCACAGCACTGGCCCGTCGGGATGGTGACAAACCAGTGCCAAACCAGTTTGTGGGGTGCAACGCAGCCGGTCCCGCGGGCGCTGCACAGCGCTGCACGGAACACCGCGTGGTGCAGAGGTGTGGGGCTGAGTGCTGTATTGCTGGGGAGTGCTCGTGGGGTGGGAAATGGTCTCTTGTTTGCACTGCTGGGTGCAAAGGGGGTTGGGGGGAGGGCTCTCCAGGTGAGGTTATGCTACGGACACAGCACTGGGGTCAGATTCCAGTGGGAAAAACCTCATTGCAAAGCCCTCGTGGGGTGACAACAGATCTCCACGTCTCACCCAGCAAAGCCATCACAATCCAGCCCCAGTCCTCCCCATCCCCACTGAGCCCTCTGCGCTGCTCGTGAGCAGTTCCTGCAGTGCAGCTGTCCCAAAAACTCAACACAGGGGATGTGTGGCACCATCCCAACTCCAAACCCAGGGGATGGACCCACAACCCCACCGCGTTCCACTCTATCTCATGGGGTTCCCCCCTCTCCTGATTCAGTGCTCGCTCTCCGTGGGGCTGAGTTCCACTTGAGCCTCTCCATGAGAAAAACTCTGTGCACTCCATGCCTAGCACCCCACACCTAGCACCCCACACCTAGCACCCCATACCCACCTCCTCATACCCACAACACCATACTCAACACCCCCATACCCACCTCCCCATACCCACCACCCCATACCCACCACCCCACATCCACCACCCCACACCCAATACCCAACATCCAGCACCCCGCATCTCACACCACACACTCATCACCCCATATCCACCCCTCCACATCCAACACCCTACACCTAACACCCCATACCCACCCCTCCGTACCCAACATCCCACATCCAACACCTCCCATTCCCACCACCCCACAGCCAACACCCCAAACACAAAGTATACCCCAAATCCCCCCCACTCCCCTGTACCCGTTCCGGCCGTGTGGGGCTGCCAGCACCATGTGCTGCTCCGTGCAGTGCAGTGTAATGCAGTGCAGTGCAGCATGGCCTCGCCCGGGCGTTCCCTTCCTGCCTCACCTTTCCAGTTCCACTACCCCTGATGATGACAGAGCTGCAATTCCTCCTGCTTAACCCTTTGCTGGTGAGGGACGGGGCACCCCGCAGCAGCACAGCCCGTGCAACAAAGTGCACTGCACACGTGTGGACCCCGTAGGGAAATGGGGCACAAATCCCACTTAGGGTCTGTCTGTAAGACCCACAGGAACTGGCACCTTTGCAGCACAGAGGTTTGCATGGGATGCTCCACCAGTGTGGAATGTCTGCTGCAATGCAACCCCCCCAGATCTGGTGCTGGGGATGGAGCTGGAGTGTACCCCAGTGATGCACCTTTGCAGCACAGAGGTTTGCATGGGGTGCTCCAGCAGTGTGCAGCGTCTGCTGCCATGTAACCCCCCCCAGATTTGGTGCTGGGGATGGAGCTGTAGTGCAGCCCAAAGAGGTTTGCATGGGATGCTCCACCAGTGTGCAATTCCTGCTGCCATGCAACCCCCCCACATTTGGTGCTGGGGATGGAGTTATAACGCAACCCAAAATGGTTTGCATGGGGTGCTCCAGCAGTGTGCAATGCCTTCCTCCTCCATGCAAACCCCAGATTTGGTGCTGAGGATGGAGCTGTAGCACACCCTTGCAGCACAGAGGTTTGCATGGGTCCATGCAGTGCTCAGCGCTCTGCAAACTCCCTGATTTGGTGCTCGGGATGGAGCTGAGGTCCAGAAAATCCAACCTCCTCTCTCAGTGCATTTCCAGGTGCTGGCACTGCCCTCTGCCTTTATTTCAGCGCTGTGAGTTGTGAAGCACGTTATGATTACACACAGTGAAGGTGGCCCCATAAAGCCTACTCCCCTCTCCTTGCCCACACAACTTGGGGTGTTGTACCCCACAGCGTGGGGGTCACAGTGAGGTGAGGGATTCGTTGGGGTCCTGGGGTGGGTCACAGCTTGCGTCCTGCTTTGAAGGTTCGGGTGTGCCAAGCTCATGGTGCACTGCATCCGGCCCCACCTGCAGGGAAAGCAGCACTGTGTCAGTGGGGGTTCATCTCCCGATCCCCTCATTCTCCCTCCCCCCCATCCCCACATCCGTGCATAAAGCTGGGGCTCATCACCATGCCCCTCCACCCCTCCCATTCCTCATGTCCCTGTACCATGCAGGGGCTCACCCTCAGACTCCCCCAGCTACATCTCCTTGCACAAAGCTGGGTATCATCCCCAGACCCCCACATCCCCAGATCCCCCACCCCCACATCTCCTCTACTGGGGCTCTGAGCACCCCAGAGCATCTCCCCATGTGCCACCACGGGGTGTAGCTCCCGGCACAGCCCCCCACCATCCACACTCCCACAACCCTAACCTGGGTTTTACTCACCTCTGGGGACATATCTGTCCCCTCCACGCTCTCCTCTGATCCCTCAGGGGATGGACACCCCTGTTCCCCCTCCATGGGGCCGATGTCACTGTCGGTGCTGTCCCCACCACCAGTGCAACCAGTGTCCCCCAGACCCCTCTCCAGAGCACCGCTGGTGGCCACAGCGATAGCCTCAGAGAGGATCATGGAAGCCATGGATGCTGCAATGCCTTCCTCTGCCCCCCCGGCAGCCCCCTCTGTTTTGGGGTACCCAGGGCACCCGCTGCCCGCAGACACCTCCATCTCTTTGGGGCTGAGGTTGACCTCACAGCTCTCCTCGCTGCACTCTGACGCTGTCTCCGATGCGGATCCCACACTCGTGGGTGAGGCCGGAGGGGGTCCGGGCATGGGGGCACATGGCTCAGCAGGACCTGGTGCCACGGGGCCATTGGGGACATCCTCGGTGGCATCGCTGCCCACCCCAGGGGTGATCGGTGTCTGCTCTGGTCCCGATGAGGGGTCCAAGTTTGGTGACTTCACTGGGCACGGGTACACGGCTGGGGGGCTGACGGGGGCCGAGATGAGCAGCGAGCGGCGATTGCTGCATGGGGGGGAAGACGAATGGTGTTCAACCCCTGTGAGATCCTAAATGCAGCTGAACCCTGCCCAGGGGTCATGGTGACACCGTGTCCTCAACCCAAATTGCGTCCCCTACCCAAATTCATCCCCAAGCATCCCATTAGTTCAGAGCAGCACCAAAGCCAAAGGCCTCAGTTCATCGCCCAACACTGGGAGGTGCTCAACCCCAATTCAGCCCTATAGCACCTGATGTCAGGAGGTGCTCAGCCCCAGTTCATCCCTATAACACCCAACTTCAGGAGGTCCTCAGCCCCAATTCAATCCTGTAGAACCCAACGTCTAGATGTTCTCAGCTCTTATTCATCTCTGTAGCACCCAATGCTGGGAGGTGCTCATCCCTACAGCACCCAAAGTTGGGAGGTGCTCAGCCCCAGTTCAACCCTGCAACTCCCAACGTCAGGAGATGCTCAGCTTCAATTCATCCCTATAGCACCCAGCTTTGGGAGGTGCTCAGCCCCAACTCCACCCTACAGCTCCCAGCACTGGGAGGTGCTCATCCATCCCCATTGGTCACAGGAAGAAGTAGGTGAGGGCATCACATCTATCCACTTCTTGGGGGATGGAGCTCTGCGGCACAAAGGGACCCCCGAATACCTGGGGACACCTTTGATGATGAAGACTTTGCTGGAGTGCTGCTTGTCCAGTTTCCCCATCACCTCGTAGAGGTCGCGATTGAGCTGTGTGGAGGGAGAGAAACCCATCAGAGCCCCCGGGAACCCCCGTGGGTGGGGCTGCATCCCACAGAGGGCCAATTAGGGAAAACAAGAGTTCAGATTGAGGCTGGAAAGCTGCGAGGAAATCTCGCTTCTCCCATCCTTCCTCTCCCTGATGCTATCTGGGGGCATATTTGATACCAGCACTGATTGCCACAAAAGAACCAAAACTCCAAAACTCCCTCACTCTCTCTCTCTCTCTCTCCATATATATATATTATTTTTTTCTGCACCGTTGAACCAATGGATGAAAAAACGTTGTTTTTCATCCCAAAACTTTGTGGTGGAGTAGCACAGCTCATCGCTGATGGCAGTGCCACTGCTCTCAAAGTGATGCAAACCCCCATCCACCCCAGAGAGCGCTGCAGCACCCACAGAACTGTTGGTGGGGGGGAGGGGTTTGTAAGGGGGCTTTGTGGTCCCACCTTGCTCATCTCCTTGTAGAAGATGTCACGCAGGTTGGAGATGTTCTGGAAGATGGTGACGTAGCAGGCGATGCGGCTGTGGGGAGAAATGGGGTGCAGGGAGGAGGGGGCTGTGGGGTGCAGCCCCTGTCCCCCATCCTTGGTGGGGTGAATGGGGGTGGGGTGGATGAAAATGTGATAAAAGGGGATGGCTGTTTGGACAGCACTGTGTCCCAGAAGGGTTTTGGGGTGGGGGAGTGCGCTGCATGTGTGTCTGCAAAGCTTTTGGATGGGGGGGGGGGATTTTGGGGAGGGGGCTGCAGGTTGGGGCTCTTGGTACCTCCCATACAGCACAGGCAGCTCCTCCCTCAGCTCCCGGTTCAGCTCCTCGAACACCACCTGTGCTCTGTTGAACTCCTCCTCAGCCTGCGGGGTCCGGGGGTGGGTTAAGGGTGGGGTTGGGGGGCACAACACTTTCCCAGCACCAGGTGGCACCAACCTTGGCTATCTTGGCCTCGTCCTTCTTCTTGGCGTTCTGCAGCGCTTCCAGGTGGTGCCGGGCGCTGTCGTAGTCCACCAGTTTACGTCCACGCTTGGCAATGCGCTCCTGCGTGGGGCAGTGGGCTCAGAGAGATGGACACACACTGTCCTGTGCCGTGCAATGCCATGCCACGCCATGCTGCGTTGTGCCATGCAGTATTGTACCAGGCCATGCCATACTATGCTGTGCTATGCTTTGCTGTGCCATACCATGCCATGCCATGATATGCAAAGCCATACAGTGCCATGCCAAGCAATGCCTTACCTTGCCATACTGTACCATGCTGTGCTGTGCCATGCAGTACTGCACCATACCATGCCATGCCATCCATTTCATCCCATTCCACCCCAACCCACTCCACCCCCTTCTACCCCATGCCACCCCACCCCATCCCACCCCATCCCATCCCATGCCACCCCACCCCATCCCATCCCATGCCACCCCATCCCATCCCATGCCATCCCATCCCATCCCATCCCACCCCATCCCATCCCAAGCTATCCCATACCATGCCATGCCATGCCACCCCACCCCACCCCACCCCACCCCACCCCATGCCATGCCATGCCATGCCATGCCATGCCATCCCACCCCACCTCACCCCACCCTGTGCCATGCCATGCAATCACACCCATGTACCTTAATGTCCCCAAACTGTGCCAGGTAGTTCTCCATCAGACGCAGTGCCTGGTCGCCCAGCTTCGTCTCATAGTCATCCCACAGCAGGTCGTTGCTCTGCAGGAGGGAGGGGACAGGAATGAGGGACGTGCCGTGCTCTGTCCCCATGGACACGTCTCGATGACCCCAACCCTCAGGGGACAGCAGCGCTCACGTCTGCGATGTCCTTCAGCTCTGTGTGGCCGTCCCACTCGGAGCTGTAGATCTCCTGCAGCGTTTCGGTCACTTTGCGCGAGCTCTCGTGCATCACTGTGGGGGGAGGGAGGTTGCAGAAAGTTGGGATGTGTAGTGAGGAAATGCAGCACAGGACCTGATGACATCCCTCCCCCCCATCTCTCTCCACTGCCCTGTGCTGCAGTGCCCAGGGTTGGATGTGCATCGGGGGCATTGCTCCGTACCTTTCACCGCGCTGACAAAAGCCTTCAGGTCTTTGTAGAGTTTGTTACCTTCATTCTGCAAAGCAAGTGAGTTGGGGAGATGATGGAGAGGGGGCAGGTTGGTTCCCCTGGGGTAGGGATGTCCTTGACCCTAAAGAGGGTGTGGGGAGTGGGATGGAAAGGGATGGGGGTGGGATGGGGATGGGAAGGGTGTGACATGGGGATGACATGAAAATGGAGCAGGGGTGGCATGGGGGAGGTATGGGAATGCCATCTGGATAAAATGGGGATGGAGTAGGAATAGAATGGAGAAGATATGGGGGTAGTGCAGGGATGGAAATGCCATTGGAGCCATCATGAGGATGGCTTTGGAATGATACGGTGGGTCAGGGATGACTTGAGGGTGGTGCAGCAATGGGATAAGATGGAAAAGGTACAGGAATGGCATTGGGATGGCACAGGGATAGCACAGGGGTGGCATGAGGATGGCACTGGGACAACGTGTGAATGGAACAGGGGTGGCATGGGGATGGCAAGGGGGTGGAACAGGAACTGGATGGGGATGACATGGGAATTACATGCAGATGGCACAGGGATGGAACAGAGTTGGTATGGGGATAGCATTGGGAGGACATGGGGATGGAACAGGGAAGTTGCAGGGATGACATGCAGATGAAATGGGGGTGGCAGGGGGTGTCCGTCTCCCCCCTTCGGCCCCCTCTGCTTCCTGGTGCCACCTGCTGCAGCTGGAAGTTGTACGCGCTCTGCTCAAACTGCTCGTCCTTGGTTTCCACGGTTTTGCCCAACTTCTGCAGAACCTGGGATGGAAAAGGGGAGCACATCGGCATGGAGAGTGGGCAAACTGCTGGGGGAGTCCCAGGGGGTGCCCAGAAAGGACCTGACGACCTCAACGTGGAGCCCACATGAACTGGGCTGTGCCTGAGCACAGATGTTCTTTTATTTTAGGGGAAAACTTGTGGGTTTTAGGGAGCCAAACCAACATGGTGTGTCCCCACTGCATTCATTTGTGAAATCCTACGGATGCAGCCCTCTGCTCCACACAACTCCCCTGCACAGATGCATTGGGATGACATGAGTGTCATATGGGGATGGAACAGGAAGAAAATGGGGAAGGGATGAGAATGGAACAGGGGTGGTATGGGGATAGAACAGGGATGGGATGGGGTTGGAACAGGGATGAGATGGGGATGGTATCTTTATGGAACAGGGATGGGATAGGGAAAGTGTGGGGATGGTATGGGGGTAGAACAGGAATTGAATGGGGATGGCATCTTTATGGAACAGATATGGGATGGGGATGGAACCACATTAGGATGGGGATGGTGTGTAGATGAAACTGCAATGGGATGGGGATGGTGTGGGAATGGAACAGGAATATAATCGGGATAATATGGGGATGAAACCAGGATGGGAAGGGGATGGTGTGGGGATGGTATTGGGATGGCATACAGTGGGTGAATACAGATGCAAATGAAGACCTAAAGTGCAGCCCCAGTGGGGATTGTTGACACCACTACAAGGAGGAGGAGGAGGAGGAGGAGAAACAGCTGTGGGCAAAGGCCACCCCCAAGTCTCTACCACAGGAGCACGGAAGCATGTCCTGGGCTGATATGGTCACGGAAGAGCTGAATTTAGTCCTGACCAGGAACTGCGGGAGCAGCTACTTCTATTGTTGGGGTTGAAATGTCCCCAAACCACGTCCAATCGCCCCATTTCAGCCCACTTCCGCAACCCTTCCCCCCGCTTCCTGCCATCGGCTGCACCTGCAGTGCAGGGCCATCCAGCAGCAAGCTGGATGAGCAAGCAGCTGAGCCAGGGGACATGGGGACAGTCCCACTGAACCCCATTCCAGCGGCACACACCCCATGGCCAGCACCAGCAGTACTTTTGGGTTGAAAATCCCACCTCTTGAAACATTTTGGTGGACTTTGAGGAGCAGCTTGCAAACCTGAAGCCTTGCAGCACTGTGGGGCACCCAACCGGATATCTCGTGAGCACAGAGGGCTGTCCCACCCTCCCCCTGCAAAAAACCCCAACTGAAAAATGAAAAAGGTGGTGAGGCTGTGCCCTACCTTCTCCTGTGCCCGGCTGAAATGCTTCTGGACCTGCTTGGCAAACAGCCCGGCCCCACTCTTGCCCTCGGCCATGGCTGCAGATGGCTGCGGGCTTCTGCTCGCAGCATTGGCTGCGGTTTCGCATCGGCTGCGGAAGTTCGAAGCGCGGCATCCGCTGAGCACCAGGCACCCCCGAAACACCCAACCACGGGGGTGGGACGGGAAGGGGAGCACAAGCGGCCAAGCTGTGGCAATCCTCGTTTCTGTTTTGAGTTTCAATTTTGCTTTTAAAGTCACTTCTGTAATTCTTCGCTGTTTTTTTTTCCCACCCTGAGCTGGTCTGGGGTGCAGCATGAGCAGCCCCACACCAATGGAGAATGTGGGTGCGCTTTGACCCTGTAGTGATAACAGTACTGCATCCATCCCCTCTCACTGCAAATGGATGTGCTCTGGATGTCCTTGAGACCAACGGGACATGGGGAGCACAAGGCACTGTGGGACATGGGGGTGGCATGGGAATGGGATGAGGATGGGATGGAACATGGATGGAGGTGAGGATAGGGACGAGATGGGGATGAGGATACTGATGGGATGGGCGCTGTAGCAGAGCGGAGAGACTGGAAGAAGTCCTGCCCCATCCAGCTGATCCTCAGGGAAACAATTTTTCCCATTTTTTTTTACCAGGGACGATTTAGCTTTCTGGGGCTGATTGCTTGCTCTAAGCCCCCATGCAAGGAAGAACAGGGAGCTGGCCAAAGGGAACCTGAGCAAAGGGATACTCCAAAAGATGAGATTGGATGGATGCAGGTGAAAGAAATGGGGCAGAGCATCCCCGTCTTTGCTGGGGACAGACAAGAGCCAGCACGCTCTCACTGAAGAACACAATTTATTGATGCCAGCTTTGAGATGTAAATGTCCCCAGCTGAAATACGCCATGTCCGTGTTCAGGGCTGGGCCTGGATTTCTCCTGGTGCTGCTGCTCAGTTCTAGGAGATCACCTGGAGGGAGGACAAGGGGTGTAACCCCACAAATCCACAGTGCTCCCATTGAGTCTCAAGCACAGCTCTATTGAGTGCTCTACACCCCTCTGAGTGTTCCATTTCCCACTGAGTACTCCATTCTCTGTTGGGAATGCTCTGTTCCCAGTTGAGTGCTCCATTCCCTGTTGGGTGCTCCGTGCCCCATTGAGTGCTCCTTGTTCCCATTGGGTGCTCCACACCTTTCCAGTGAGTGGGGACACCATGCAAAATCCCTAAGCATGACCCCACTGGAAAAAAACCCTTCCACCCCATCACCTTACACTGGATATCCAAGAGATGTAGGCAGAAACGCGCGTGAAGACAGTGGGCTTGTTGCGCACGTTGCAGCCCGCATTGGAGACGAAGCTGGTGACACCATGCACCTGGTACACCCCATCAACTGCACAGATCAGGGGGCCACCGGAGTCGCCCTATGGAGGGACACCCATCAGAATGGGGCTGTAACACGTCTGAGGGGTGACAGGGGGTGATGGTGAGGTGACAGGGCTGTACCTGGCAGCCGGAGTGCACGCCGTCCCCACCGGCACAGATCATGGTTTCCTTGACATTGGAGCCCCAGTAGGAGAAGCTGGAGCAGGTGCCATAGCTCACAACAGGCAGGTACGCCTGCTGCAGCACGCTGGACAGCTGTCCGTTGGCTGCAAGCGAGCAAGGGTCCATTAAAACCCATAGATCCCATCAACACTCCCTAAATATTTGCATAGCAGCATCCAACCTTGAGCGTCCCATAGAACTGTGACAAAATATTTGCACGACAACCTCCGTCTTCTGGGGGACCTCATCTCATGTCCTAAAATGATTAACCTCCCCCATTTTCCCACATTCTTAATGAATTTGATGACCCCTACAAAACCCTAGCCCAAAATTTGGCTGACTCCATCCAACCTTGCACATCCCCATGTCTTGTAGGACCTCAACCCCCTTACAAAAAAAAGGATTGACATCCCCACTTTTTCCAATGTTTTAGTGGATTTTGATGAGTCCCATAATATTCCCTCAATACATTTCTGAATCCCACCCAAACATGAGTACCCCATGCCTTGTAGGACTTGAACCCACTCCCAGAATGGATGAACCTGCCCCATTTTCCCATATATTAGGGGATTTTGGCAAGCCCCAGAAAACTCCCCAGTACATTTGCACCACCACATCCACCCGCACACTCAACCCCTTGTGGGACCTTCATTCCAAAACCAGGTGAACCTCCCCAATTTCCCCTCGATTTTTGGGGATTTGGGGGCAGGTGTCCCCTGGATGCCACATCCTGAATCAGTGGCACTCACTGTTGGTCAGCCCCCAGCCGGTGATGTAGCAGGGGTAATTGTTGGCCAGAATAATGCCGGGGCTGGGCAGCACCGCCAGCTGCACATAGCTGTTGAGCGTGGCTGAACCCGACAGGTAGAGCAGTGCGATGTCATAGCTGTAGGGGGGATGCAAAGAGCACTGCAGAGCATGTGGACAAATCCCCATTACCCTGCAGTGCTCCTTCCTGAAAAATCCCATCCCCAGGTGTGTTACCCCGCGGCTAAGTTGGAGTTCCAGTTGGGGTGGATGTGGATGCTGCTGACGGTTAAGGCCTGCTCAGTGCCCTCGTTCTCGTAGATGTTGTGGTCACCAGCAACGACGCGGAACTGACGGTTACTGTGAAAAAGTACAGGATCAGGACCCACACTGTTATTGCTTCAAGGGTTAACACAACACGATTAAGGAAATGACTTGGCTTTGATGGATGAACCTTATGGAGAATACTCAAATCATGGTTTTCACTCAACATTTCTCATATATTTATATTCATGTTTTCTCAGCGTGCGCAATAGAAAGCCTTAATTTTTTAGCAACCCCATGGACACAGAGATACAAAGAAGGAATCTGAAAATAAACCTACAACTCCCTAAAACTCAACTCAGATTTCAGAACACTGTTGTAATCAACATGCAGAGTAATTACCAAAGGAACAGGAGATCACCACACAGGCAATAAGCACGGGAAATTACATGGCTTTTGGGCTCCACAAATTTGCCTGATTTTGTCCATTTTCTAGGTGCTAAATTGATAATACACTCCATTATAAGGGGTAGGACTTCCAGTGGTTTCCTTGACCCAGTATTCAGTTTCCATGACCTAGTGGGTGGTATTCCTGCCCTCAGTAGGGGTTGGAACAAGATGGGCTTCAAGGGCTCTTCCAACCCAACAATCCTATCATTCTATGGTCTTTTAGGACCATTCCAGCCCAACATCCTATGGTTCTATGATCTTTCAGGATCCTTCCAGACCAATGTTCTATGGTTCTGTGGTCTTTTAGGACCCTACCAACCCAACCATCCCATAGTTCTGTAGAAAGGAGTCACTCATGCAACAAGACGCTTCCAGGGACTGTTTTCCTTACTGGAAATATCACCAAAGATCCCCCAGTCTTTAAGAGAAAGATCAACAAGGATTGCCTCTCAGTGGGTGGGGACCATTAATTTTCTTTTTATTCTTTGATGGAAAAGTTGCATTTTCAGGAGGAAATGTGGCCTCCACACCCACTCACCTGTCTACACAGTGGGCCGCTGTCAGCACCCAGTTCTGCCTGATGAGGGACCCTCCACAGGTGTGGTACCAGTTGCCCCTGGAGTAATACTGGAGGGAGATCTGTAGGGCCACAGCACACGGTGAGATATGGGGATGTCAGCTCCCAGAGGATGGGAACAGGATTCCTAAAGGGAATGGTAGACCCAAGAAGATGGGAGCCCCAGGTGGAAAGGAAGCCTAAGGAGATGGGACACCCAAGGGGATGGGAGCTCCAAGGGGATGGGATCCCCAAGGGGATGGAATCCCTTTGGGTTCATTACTGGTCCCCAAACCCAACCCAACCCACCTGTGATGGCCAAGAATGAGATACTGCCTCAGTTCCTCCAACAACGCGCTGCATCCCATCCGAGCCTGGCTCGGCATGGCTTCCTGTGGGAAGAGGACAGTGACAGTTGCGCTGAGAGCTCGTTAGCAGCTAATGAGCGTTTGGTACAGGGACTCACCGCAGAGTGCGAGGGCAGCGAGGAGCAGGAGCTGCAGCATGGTGATGACATGGCCAAATCTTTGCCACACACTGCTTTATAGGGGTTGAGGAAGGAGAGATGGGAACCGTGCAGGTGGCCTAGCCGTATCAGTCAGCCTTGGTCCCTTTTCCAAAACACTCTTGGCCATGAACGTCAGATTTCAGAAGTTAACGTACTCTAAACGCAAGCAACCTCCAGTGAACGTGTTTAATTTAACTCATACTGCACAACAGCGGTAGGATGCTTTCAGCCAGCTTCTGCTGTCAGCACTGTCCACCTGCACAGCCACATTTACACCTGGGTATTTTTTTATTTGAATTATTTCAGTCTGTCACAAAAAATAAACTGACTTTTCGCAAGATGAATGAATGAAAAACGTCCAGTCTATCTACATATATTTTGTCCTTTGAATGGAGGCTGTTCTGTAGTGCTTTGGGAACAGAGCATCATCCAAGTGGAGGGTGGACTGTTTGGTGGGTAAGGATTCAGTCGGATAGGTGCAGACAGAGGGCTGTGGTCAATGGCTCTGTGTTCAGGTGGAAGTGGTGATGGGGGGTGTCCCCCAGGGGTCTGACCTGGGAAAGGTGCTCTTCAACATCTTCTATCAATGATATCGCGGATGGAATCAGTGCACCCTCAGAGCATTGGCAGATGGCACCAAGGTGAGTGGTACAGTGGGTATGACAGAAGGATCTTTCAGAGCCCTTCCAACCCAACAATCCAATATCACCCAATATCAGGAGGTACTCAGCCTCCGTTCAGCCCTATAGTACACGATGTCAGGAGGTGCTCAGTCCCAGTTTATCCCTATAACACACAACAGCAGGAGATGCTCCAATTCAGTCTTACAACAACCAACATTGGGAGGTGCTCAGTCTCAATTCAGCCCTATAGCATGCGATGTCAGGAGGTGCTTAGCCCCAATTCAATCCTATTGAACCCAGTATCCAGATGTTCTCAGCTCCAATTCATCTCTGTATCACCCAGTGCTGGGGGGTGCTCATCCCTACAGCACTCAATGTTAGGAGGTGCTCAGCCCCAGTTCAAACCTTTAGAACTCAGCACTGGGAAGTGCCCATCCATCCCCATTGGTCACAGGAAGAAGTAGGTGAGGGCATCACATCTATCCACTTCTTGGGGGATGGAGCTCTGCGGCACAAGGGGACCCCCGAATACCTGGGGACACCTTTGATGATGAAGACTTTGCTGGAGTGCTGCTTGTCCAGTTTCCCCATCACCTCGTAGAGGTCGCGATTGAGCTGTGTGGAGGGAGAGAAACCCATCAGAGCCCCCGGGAACCCCCGTGGGTGGGGCTGCATCCCACAGAGGGCCAATTAGGGTCAGTAAGAGCTCAGACTGAGGCTGGAAAGCTCGAGGAAATCGCTTCTCCCATCCTTCCTCTCCCTGATGCCATTTGGGGGCATATTTGATACCAGCACTGATTGCCACAAAAGAACCGAAACTCCAAAACTCCCCCTCTCTCTCTCTCTCCATATATATATATTATTTTTTCTGCACCATTGAACCAATGGATGAAAAAGGAAGCTTTGTTTTTCATCCCATAACTTTGTGGTGGAGCAGCACTGCTCATTTCTGGTGTCAGTGCCATTGCTCTCAAAGTAATGCAAACCCCCATCCACCCCAGAGAGCGCTGCAGCACCCACAGAACTGTTGGGGGCAGAGGGGTTTGTAAGGGGGCTTTGTGGTCCCACCTTGCTCATCTCCTTGTAGAAGATGTCACGCAGGTTGGAGATGTTCTGGAAGATGGTGACGTAGCAGGCGATGCAGCTGTGGGGAGAACCAGGACATAGGGAGGAGGGGACCAGGTGGTGCAGCTCCCGCCCCCCATCCTTGGTGGGATGAAAGTGGGGTTGAAAATACTATGAAAGGGGGTGGCTGTTCGGACAGCACTGTGTCCCAGCGGGATTTTGGGGTGGGGGGAGAGGTGCATGTGTGTCTGCAAAGCTTTTGGAGGGGAGGGTTTGGGGAGGGGGCTGCAGGTTGGGACTCCTTGGCACCTCCCATGCAACATAGGCAGCTCCTCCTGCAGTTCCTGGTTCAGCTCCTTGAACATGGCCTATGAGACATCTGCTGGGCACCCCCGAAACACTCAACCATGGGGGTGGGATGGGAAAGGGAGCATGCACAGCCATGCTGTGGCAATCCTCACATTCGTTTCTGTTTTGAGTTTCAATTTTGCTTTTGGAGTTACTTCTGTAATTCTTCGCTGTTTCTTTTTTTTTTTTTTCCCACCCTGAGCTGGTCTGGGGTGCAGCCTGAGCAGCCCCACACCAATGGAGTATGTGTGTGTGCTTTGACCCTGTAGTGATAACAGTACTGCATCCATCCCCTCTCACTGCAAATGGATGTGCTCTGGATGTCCTTGAGACCAATGGGACATGGGGAGCACGAGGCACTGTGGGACATGGGGGTGGCATGGGAATGGGATGAGGATGGGGAAGGGATGGAACATGGATGGGGATGAGGATAGGGATGAGATGGGGATGGGATGGAATATGGGTGGGATGGGGAGGAGGAAAGGGACGAGATGGGGATGAGGATGGGATGGGGGGCTATAGCAGAGCTAAGGGACTGGAAGAAGTCCTGCCCCATTCAGCTGATCCTCAGGGAAACAATTTTTCCCTTTTTTTTTTTACCAGGGACGATTTAGCTTTCTGGGGCTGATTGCTTGCTCTAAGCCCCCATGCAAGGAAGAACAGGGAGCTGGCCAAAGGGAACCTGAGCAAAGGGATACTCCAAAAGATGAGATTGGATGGATGCAGGTGAAAGAAATGGGGCAGAGCATCCCCGTCTTTGCTGGGGACAGACAAGAGCCAGCACGCTCTCACTGAAGAACACAATTTATTGATGCCAGCTTTGAGATGTAAATGTCCCCAGCTGAAATACGCCATGTCCGTGTTCAGGGCTGGGCCTGGATTTCTCCTGGTGCTGCTGCTCAGTTCTAGGAGATCACCTGGAGGGAGGACAAGGGGTGTAACCCCACAAATCCACAGTGCTCCCATTGAGTCTCAAGCACAGCTCTATTGAGTGCTCCACACCCCTCTGAGCGTTCCATTTCCCACTGAGTACTCCATTCCCTGTTGGGAATGCTCCTTGCCGCATTGGGTGCAGCATTTCCTATTGGGTCCTCCATTTCCTGTTGAGTGCTTCATGCCCCATTATGCTCTCCTTGTTCCTTTGGGTGCTCTCTTCCCGAGTGAGTACTCCTTGCCCCATTGGGTGCTCCATTTCCCACTGTGTTCTCCATTCCCTGTTGGAATGCTCCTTGCCGCATTTGGTGCAGCATTTCCTATCGGGTCGTCCATTCCCTGTTGGGTGCTCCATGCCCATTGGGTCCCCATTCCACATTTGGGTGCTCTATTCCCCATTGAGTGCTCCATGCCCCATTGGGTGCTTCATTTCCCATTGGTTGGGTGCTCCATTCCCCACTGGGTGCTCCAAATCTTCTCAGTGAGTTGGGACACCATTCGAAATCCCTAAGCATGACCCCACTGGAAAAAACCCCTTCCACCCCATCACCTTACACTGGATATCCAGGAGATGTAGGCAGAGACACGGGTGAAGACAGTGGGCTTGTTGCGCACATTGCAGCCCAAGCTGGAGACGAAGCTGGTGACACCATGCACCTGGTACACTCCGTTCACTGCACAGTTCAGGGGACCACCAGAATCACCCTATGGAGGGACACCCATCAGAATGGGGCTGTAACACGTCTGAGGGGTGACAGGGGGTGATGGTGAGGTGACAGGGCTGTACCTGGCAGCCGGAGTGCACGCCATCCCCACCGGCACAGATCATGGTGTTCTTGACAGTGGAGCCCCAGTAGGAGTAGCTGGAGCAGGTGCTGTAGCTCACAACAGGCAGGTACGCCTGCTGCAGCACGCTGGACAGCTGTCCGTTGGCTGCAAGCGAGCAAGGGTCCATTAAAACCCATAGATCCCATAGATCCCATCAGCACCCCCTAAATATTTGCACAGCAGCATCCAACCTTGAGTGTCCCATAGAACCGTGACAAAATATTTGCACAACAACCTCCGTCTTCTGGGGGACCTCATCTCATGTCCTAAAATGATTAACCTCCCCCATTTTCCCACATTCTTAATGAATTTGATGACCCCAACAAAACTCCCCTGAGTTTTGCATGACTCCATCGAACCTTGCACATCCCCATGTCTTGTAGGACCTCAGATTCCTTCCAAGAAAAAAGGATTGACCTCCCCCATTTTCCCACATTTATAGGGGATTTTGGCAAGCCCCAGAAAACTCCCCAGTACATTTGCACCATCGTAACCATCCCCATGCACAACCCCTTGTGGGACCTCCCTGCCTTCCAAAACTCAGAGAATCTCCCCAATTTCCCCTTGATTTTCAGGATTTGGGGCAGGTGTCCCCTGGATGCCACATCCCACATCAGCGGCACTCACTGCGGGTCAGCCCCCAGCCGGTGATGTAGCAGGGGTAGTTGTTGGACAGCACAGTGCCCTGGCTGGGCAGCACCGCCAGCTGCACGTAGCTGTTGAGCGTGAACGAACCCGACAGGCGGAGCAGTGCAATGTCATAGCTGTAGGGGGGATGCAAAGGGCACTGTAGAGCATGTGGGCAAATCCCCGTTACCCTGCATTGCTCCTTCCTGAAAACTCCCTCCCCAGGTGTGTTACCCTGCAGCCACGTTGTTGGAGTTCCAGTTGGGGTGGATGTGAATGCTGCTGACCTCTAGGACCTGCTCAGTGCCCTCGCTCTGGTAGATGTTGTGGTCACCGGCAACGACGCGGAACCGCAGGTTACTGTGAGAAAGTACAGGATCAGGACCCACACTGTTATTGCTTCAAGGGTTAACACAACACGATTAAGGAAATGACTTGGCTTTGATGGATGAACCTTATGGAGAATACTCAAATCATGGTTTTCACTCAACATTTCTCATATATTTATATTCATGTTTTCTCAGCGTGTGCAATAGAAAGCCTTAATTCTTTAGCAACCCCATGGACACAGAGATACAAAGAAGGAATCTGAAAATAAACCTACAACTCCCTAAAACTCAACTCAGATTTCAGAACACTGTTGTAATCAACATGCAGAGTAATTACCAAAGGAACAGGAGATCACCACACAGGCAATAAGCACGGGAAATTACATGGCTTTTGGGCTCCACAAATTTGCCTGATTTTGTCCATTTTCTAGGTGCTAAATTGATAATACACTCCATTATAAGGGGTAGGACTTCCAGTGGTTTCCTTGACCCAGTATTCAGTTTCCATGACCTAGTGGGTGGTATTCCTGCCCTCAGTAGGGGTTGGAACAAGATGGGCTTCAAGGGCTCTTCCAACCCAACAATCCAAGCATTCTATGATCTTTCAGGATCCTTCCAGACCAATGTTCTATGGTTCTGTGGTCTTTTAGGACCCTACCAACCCAACCATCCCATAGTTCTGTTAGAGTTATCCATGCAAAAAGATGCTTCCAGGGATTGTTCTCCTTACTGGAAAGATCAGCAAAGACCCCCCAGTCCTTAATAGAAAGATCAGCAAGGACTGCCTCTCAGTGGGTGGGATCCAGTATTTTTTTTCCTTTTTTTTTGGTGGAAAAGTTGCATTTTCAGGAGGAAATGTGGCCTCCACACCCACTCACCTGTCTACGCAGTGAGCCGCTGTCAGCACCCAGTTCTGCCTGATGAGGGACCCTCCACAGGTGTGGTACCAGCTTCCCCCAGAGTAATACTGGAGGGAGATCTGGATGGACAGGGCACAGGGTGAGATGTGGGGACATAAGCTCCCAGGGGATGTGAACCCCAAGGGAACAGGATTCCCAAAGGGGATGGTAGACCAAAGGAGATGGGAGACCCAAGGGGAAGGGAACCCAAAGGAGAAAGGAGCACCAAAGGATGGGATACACAAGGGGATGGGAGTCCCAAGAGGACAGGAAGCCCAAGGAGATGGAAACACAAGTGAAAGGTAGCCCCAGGTGGACAGGAAGCCTAAGGAGATGGGACACCCAAGGGGAAAGGAGCACTAAGGGGATGGGATCCCCAAGGGAATGGAATCTCTTTGGGCTCATTACCGGTCCCCAAACCCAACCCAACCCACCTGTGATGGCCAAGCATGAGATCCCGCCTCAGTTCCTCCAACAACGCGCTGCATCCCATCCGAGCCTGGCTCGGCATGGCTTCCTGTGGGAAGAGGACAGTGACAGTTGCGCTGAGAGCTCGTTAGCAGCTAATGAACGTTTGGTACAGGGACTCACCGCAGAGTGCGAGGGCAGCGAGGAGCAGGAGCTGCAGCATGGTGATGACATGGCCAAATCTTTGCCACACACTGCTTTATAGGGGTTGAGGAAGGAGAGATGGGAACCGTGCAGGTGGCCTAGCTGTATCAGTCAGCCTTGGTCCCTTTTCCAAAACACTCTTGGCCATGAACGTCAGATTTCAGAAGTTAACGTACTCTAAACGCAAGCAACCTCCAGTGAACGTGTTTAATTTAACTCATACTGCACAACAGCGGTAGGATGCTTTCAGCCAGCTTCTGCTGTCAGCACTGTCCACCTGCACAGCCACATTTACACCTGTGTATTTTTTATTTGAAAAATTTCAGTCCCTCACAAAAGAAAAACCCTGACTTTTGGCGAGGTGAATGAATGAAAAATGTCCAGCCTATGTATATATTTTGTCCTTTGAATGGACGCTGTTCTGTAGTGCTTTGGGAATGGAGCATTTCTTGTGAGACATCCTCCAAGTGGAGGGTGGACTGTTTGGTGGGTAAGGATTCAGTTGGATGGTTGCAGACACGGGGCTGTGGTCAGTTGTGTGGTAAAGTTGGTTCAATAGTAGTAACCACTGTATGGTTCGAGGATCTTTCAGGACCCTTCCAACCCAATCATCCTGTGGTTCTCTGGCCTTCCAAAACTCTTCCAACCCAACTATCCCATGTCCCTGTGACCTTTCAGGACCCTTCCAACCCAACCACACCATGGTTCCATGGCCTTTCAAGACCTTTCCAACCCAATCACCCTATGGTTCTATGATCCTTCAGGAATCTTCCAACCCAAATATTCTCTGGTTCTATTCTATGAGAGAGTTAGTACTCAGGTTTTCCCGTTGGAGTGGGCACACACCCCAGGTTCCATGGGACAAAAAAAAAAAAAAAAAAAAAAAAAAATAGGAAAGAAAAGAACACAGCTGCCACATTTCTGCTCTTATCACTGCAGAAAACATGAGATTTCATTGGGAAAAATTGTCTCTGAATAATCATGTCATTGTATTTATCAGAACAGAAGGGCACGCGTGGGAAAGAGGCACAATCCAACTCTGCCCAGGGCAAACCTGAGACCCCCTGAAGTCTTACTGCAAGAAGGGGCATTTGGGCTGCAGCTAATGAAGAGGACTTCCAGGGCAACAGAATCAGATCAGGTCTGGGGGCAGTTCTGGGGTCACGCTGAGGGAGGAAACAGAGCTGAGATGGGGTCTGTAAAATAAATCATCTTTTTATTTCAGGTCATGTATCCAAAAGACAGATCCCCCCCATCCATTTCCAGGAGGAGTTCTCCACAACTATCAACAAAACAGTACCAAAACTGGGGCAGGGGGAGCAGTGGGGCTGGAGAACAGCAGGGACTGTGGTTGGGTGGCCCCTGCCCAATGCCCAGGAGCACCCCACAGCCGTACCCCTTCCTCCTGCTCAGCGTGAGGAGCAGCAGAACCACCCCAAGGAACAACGATCGCAAAATCACAATGACAAAAAATAACAATATAATAACAACCCTCTAACGTCTCCCCTACAATCAAGGCTGGGATTTAAGGCAGGTGGTACCACAGAGCTTCCTGAGGTCCCTCTCCCTGACCACGAGTAAGGACACTGGGTGCTGGTGTGGGGCTGGGTCCCAACAGCTGCCCCATACATCTCAGTTCCTCTCTATGGGGCTGAGCCCCCAAGTCCATCTCCCACAGCCAGGCCAACCCTGCTGCCTTCCTCGAGTACAGGGAAGGGCCACACGTGGGACAGCTGTAACATCTTCTGGAACACCCCAAGGGCAAGTTTGGGGTCTCTTCAATGAGTCCAGCACCATCTCTCCCATCCAGGCACCAAAATGGAGCACTAGGTTCCTCAATGACTTTTTCTGGGCTCCTCCACGACCCTTCTTTTAGGGTTTCTCACGTTATCACCCCAGCTCCACGAAGTCTTCAAAAGGCACAGGGCTGAGTTCAAGGCCAGACGTGAATTGCAGCATATTTAAGGCTTTTTGCTTCTTTTAAATAATAATTATAAAAAAAAATAATTAAAAATAATAATAATAAGGAGGAGGGGAAAGAGTTGGCTGCCAGTGCCCTGAGCGTGGCTGGGTCCCAGTGTGCTGCTGTTAGGTGAAGGACCAGAGCTGGTGGGGGTCCGAGGGGTCACAGGGGGCCATGGCCGGGTGCTTGCCACGCGCCGTCAGGCACATGCGGGATGCGCGGTTCTTAATGAGGCGGTCCTGGATTAAGAGAGAGAGAGACAGAGCCCAGCTCAGCTAGGCCCTAAGGATGTGAGAGAGAAGATGCATCAAAAGCAAAGTGCAGTGTGCAATGTACCACTGTGTTAAGTGCGTGATGCAGGGGTGCTGCCAGTGTGCAGTGAGGGGATGCAGCAGTGAGCACACAGTGCAAGACTGCAGCACTGAGTGGCACGGGGTGCACACCAAATGTGCAACGAGGGTTTGCAGCACTGAGCACCAGTGCAGGGAATGCAGCCCTGAACGCACAGTGCTGTGGCATCAAGTGCATGGTGACTGCAGCAAACACACTGTGCAGGGATGCAGCACCATGTACAGGGCTGGCAGTGCAGCAAGGGGGCACAGCACTGAGCACAATGCACTGTGCAGAGCTGCAGCACCGAGTGCGTGGAGTGGGGATGCAGTATTGTATGCGCAGCAAGAGGACGTAGCATGTGCATGGCCCAGGGATGCAGCACCGAATGCACAGTGCTGGGACGCAGCACTGAGCACATAGAATCATAGGGGTTGGAAGGGACCTCGAGAGATCATCGAGTCCAACCCCCCTGCCAAAGCAGGTTCCCTACACCAGGTCAAATGATGCAGGGATGCTCCAAGCACACACGGTCCAGGGCTGCAGCACTGAATGCGTGAATGCAGCACAGGGCACAGTGCAGGCCAGCATCAGGTGCAGGGGTTGCTCTGAGCACAGGGGATGCCCGCAGTGATGCTCACCTGTGTCAGCTCCCACTCCTCGTCGGGGGGCACACGCGTGGGCTGCCCACGGAAGCGGCACTCCCCGAGCTGCACTGGCCCCGCACCCGCCCGCAGACAAAGCTGTTTGCCCACGTTGTGCCTCAGGTCCCTCTGCGTTGTGTACTCGAAGTACTGCAGTGGGAGAGAGCAAAGGTGGAGGAAAGGGGGCATAGCAGCCACGTGAGGGAGGTGCTCGCAGAAATGAGCCCTTGGGGCAAGGGAGCACCCAATAAAAGAGTCCCTGGGGGGAGGGGATAAAATAGATCTTAGGGGGTGAGAAGAGTGAGGCAGTAACAATCGGGGGGGGGGATGTAAACAGTGATGAAATAGCTCTCACGGGGAGGAGGGACAATAACTTTTAAGGGGAGAGAGGGGAGGAGGGGAAATGGATGAGAGCCCTCATACGGTGGGAGGGGTGGAAGCAGATGAAATAACCCTCAGTGTCTGGGGGAAACACAATGAAATAAGTAAGCCTCAGGGTGGGGAAAATTGATAAAACAGTCCCCAGAGCTGGGGTGGAAAGTGATAAGATAGAGCTGGGGGGGTGGAAGGGGTAAATTTACCCTGGGGGTGGGGATGAAGGGATAAAATAGCACTAGGTAGGGGGGGGATGATGATAAAATAGCCCTTGGGTGGTGGTTGGGGGTGGGGGGGACAACACACAATAAAATAGCTGTGGGGGTGCTGCGGGAGGAGCACTGTGCTTACCTGGTTGCCACCCATCCCATGGCATGGGTACATGATGAGAGGCTTCCCCCCGTGGTTGTTCTCCCCAACGTCCAGGCAGCTGTTGGTGCCGTCGTTTTTAATCTGCAGGGCGAAAAAATTAATTGAAAAACATTAAAAAAAAAGATACAAAATTAAAAGGTTAAAAAATTAAAAGATTAAAATATTAGAAAATAAAAAATAAAAAAGGAATTTAATATTAAAAATGAATAAAAAATAGAAAAAGGATTTTAATTTAAAAAATAAAGAATAAAAAATAAAATATTAAAAAAATTAAAAAAACAAAAAAATTAAAACATTAAATTTAAAACAATAAAGAATTTAAAATAAAAATTAAAATAATAAAAAATTAAAATTTAAAAATTAAAATTAAAAAACTGAAAAATTAAAAATTGAAATAAAAATAAATTAAAAATCGTAAATAAAAATAAAAACTAAAAATAAATTTAAAATGAAAGATTAAAAAATAAAAATGAAAATAAATGAAAAATAAAAAAATAAAAATAAATCAGAAATAAAAAATAAAAAATGAAAATAAAGATTAAAAATTAAAAGATGAATAAAAAATAAAAAATGAAAAAAATAAAAAAAATAAAAATTAAAAATAGATTAGAAATTAAAAATTAAAAAAATAAAACATATATTGAAAGAAGGGTAAAATCTGATGTAGGGTGGATGGCAGCACTCAGACCCATGATGTGGCACTGGGTGTGTGCCAGGCGCTGGGTCCGGGTCCCTGTCCTTTCCAGGACGTGGTGGGGAACGCCCGTGCCAACACCTCCCCCCGGCGATGAGAGGTGAGCAAAGGTTCAGGAAATAGAAGAACAGAAAAGCGGGTGGAGAGGCAGCGCTGAGCTCTTGGGGACACGTCACCGCAGAGGTGACACCGCCACCACCCGTGGAACGTCATGCGGATGGTTGGACACCAGCACCCGCCCGGGGTTATGTGCCCATCTATGCCCACAGCGATGGCATGGAGCTCCAGGAAGAGTTCAGCTGAAGCCACGCAGCAAATCCCCCAGGGCCCCTGAACCAGCTCTGCTGGATTCCAGCTCCCAGCTGAAGCAAAAAGTGTGTTTTTTGTTGTAGCTGGAAGTAAAGCCTTTCTGAGGAAGCCGCTGTGTTCCTGCACTTACTGCTCCGTAGAAGGTCGGGTTGAGGTCGGGGACAAACATCTCAGGGTAGACGTTCTGTAGGTACCAGGTGAAGTTCTTGCAGTGCAGCCGCTCCCTCAGCCTGCGCCGTTCTGTAATGTCACCATACGTCTTCTATCGGCAAAGTCACGTGAGAAAATTAAACCGATCTCCGGAGCCAGCAGGAAACCCTCCCCACATCCCCCTTCGAGGCCAAGAGCTCCATCCTCCCACCCACTGCAGGACCCCGATGGGCACCAGAGCAAAGCTGAGCTGCGGCAAAACAGTTTGGTGCTGTAAAAAAATGTAAATAGAAGTGGCTGGAAAACGTTACTGCCCAAAGGATTTATTTTCTTTGGCTGAGTTTTCCCACCTGCACTTGGCTTCCCAGCTCCAAGCTGAGTCTGCAGAGCTTTTGCATCACCCCCTGGATCAGAATCAAGCTCCAGGCAGGAGCTCAGACCCCAGGACCCCACAGAAGGGGATGGAGCCTTAAGGACCTTTCCAGTCCAACCACCCTATTGTTCTGTGAATTTTAAGGATCCTCCAACTCGATCATCCTGTCGTTCTGTGATCTTTCAGGACCCTTCTAACCCAACCATCCTACGGTTCTGTGATCTTTAAGGACAATTCCAATCCAACCACACTATGGTTCTATGATCTTCAAGGTCCCTCCCAGTCCAGCCATCCAATGGCTTCATGATCTGTAAGGACCCTTCCAATCCAACCATTCCAATATTCTATGGTTCTATAACCTTTCAGGACCCTTCCAATCCAATCATCCTATGGTTATGTGATCTTCAAGGTCCCTCCCAGTCCAACCACCCCCTGGCTTTGAGACCTTCAAGGACTCTTCCAACCAACCATCCTACAGCTCTACACTCTTTAAGGGCCACTCCAACCCAAGCCACCCAAGGACTCTACAACAGCAAGACCACCACCGACATGCAGGTACCTCTCTGGCCATCTGTGCAGCCTGTTGGTTCCTCCGGTAGAAGATCTCCTTGTAGTCATCCATCCAGACCTCAGCCAAGCGGACCTGGTTCCTGGAGATGACTTGAGTGCCCTTGGGAAAGGTGTGGGGGCTCTTGGAGCGGAAGACGTGGCCCACGACGGAGCAGGGGATGATCTCCAGCTGACCCCCACACTGCCAGACCTGCAGGGATGAGATGAGGGGGCTGAGCAGCCCTGGGACAAAGGACGTCCCCAAAGCTGTGCTCTGAACACAGTGCCCCCTCGGGCTCACCCTGAAAGACATTTCCACATTCTCTCCCCCCCAGATCTCCATCTGGTCGTCGTAGGAACCGATGTGCTCAAAGTATGACCTGGAGATGGCAAAGAGGCCACCAGCGAAGGTTGGGGACCTACAGGAGAGGGAGAAAACATAAGGCTGGAGGGCAGCTGCGGGCACCTCCATCTGCAGAACAGGTTAAAGAAACCCCAAAACACAAATCTGAATTTTGGGGAAATCACAGAGGGTGGTCCTGGGCAGCAGCATCCCCTCAACCAGCTGCGTGCCAACCCCAGATGTGGCCCCTTAAGCTCCCATGGCCATAGCAGAGGTGACACCACGGGGACAGAACCAATGCCAGGAGGGGACAGCAGGAACATGGGGCAGCGTGGCACTGAGGGGCCTCACTCTGTTGCCTTGGGATGCAGAGCAAAGCACGGTGGATTTGATTACAGAAAACCTTTCGCAGCAAAGAAAGGCAGAGAAGATTAGCTCGGTGACCAGGCACACTATTCACTCCTCCGGCTTTTCTAATCTGTTCCGTCTGATCTTTAGAAGGGGAAGGCTGGAACAGAAACTTGCTTTTATTCAAGGGAGGGGGTGAAAAAAAAAAAAAGAAAGACAAAAAGGAGCTCGCTGAGCGGCTGCGTTCCTGTCGAGAGGAGCGGAGAGAGATGAGACGCTGCCGGCAGCCAACGTGCCAGCTCACAGAGAAAGGGACCTTTATTGGGGCCGGGACGTCTCCCGGGTGACCTCTGCACAAAGCCAGTCCTGCTGGACAGGATGCGGCCACGGCCAAACACGGCATCAGGTGTCCCTGCGGGGCTGTGGGGCTCAGCAGCTGGAGAAACCCCACTGCCTCTGTGGGGACATCAGGTTCCCAGAGCCAAGGCTGTCAGCGGGCAGCTACATTACTATTTTCAATTTTCCTTTTTCTTTTCCTAGGTAAAAGCCCATTTTTCTTGATGCTTTCCACCACCTCCTCGTGCAACACACAACTCCACGGCACTTCTGGCATTTTCACAGCATCACCATCAGCTGCATGGAGCAATCACAGCATGAACATTTAACTGACTTTAGGGGGCTTAAAGGAACCCCTCAGGCATCCTTCCTGCACCTGCTGGTGTTCCTGCCTGCTCGCAGGGGGCTCAGTTAGGTGCAACTCTGCAAACCTGCTGCAAACAGCTCCAGCACACCCAGCAAAGGATTTGTTTTTGCTGCATAACAGGGAGCAGGGAGCTCCGCAGCAAACAAGACAGCAGGCTTTGGTGCTGGGGGCTTCTCTGCTCGCAAAATTGGATTGGAAGGGAAAAAAAAAAAAATCAGTGCAGCCATGGCAAGCATCCTGCTCACTGCACTGCCAGCTCAGTACTGCCCCATGCCCACACAGTGGGCTCTAAGTGCAAGAAGAGAAAAGGAGGAAATTAATCCCTTAATGAGACTTTGCAAGAACTGAGATGTAGCTGGAGCAGGAGACAACTGTGGAGTGCTTTTCCTTCAAAGTCACATTTGTGTCTGTACGTTCACCAAATTCACACTGAGGTTTCCCTTCTGCCTGAGTATCAGCTAACAGAGAGCCCATGGCCCCAGCACCCATGGGAAGCCAAGCTGGGAATGTACAATGTCACAAAGCAGCAAGAAAACTCCAGCTCCAGGCTCCTTCCATCTCTGCACCCTCCATGGGGGTCTCCATGGCCATGCTCTGTGCACTGCCCCACAGGGAACCATTGGCCTTGGCCACTGGGGCACACTGCCTGCTCATGGTCAGCTTTTGGTCAACCATTGGCCAACTGTTGGCCAACCACTGGTCAACCAGGACACTGCTGGTGTTCTTGGCCAGCGTGGCACACTGTTAGCTCATAGTCACCCTGCTGGTCAACCCTTGGTCAAACAGAACACCATCGGTCATCTCAGCTACCGAGGCACACTGCTCACTCATGATCACCCCATTGGCCAACCAGGACCCAAAGGTCCTTCTCCACAGAGCTCCTTTCTATCAGCTCAGCCCCTGACCTGCACTGATGTGTGCAGTTGTTCCTCCTCAGATGTAGGGCTCTACGTTGGCATGGGGAGGATGAAACACCCCGTGTTCAGGCTTACTTGATGGGGACAGTCTCGTCCTTCCTCCTCTGCCTCTCGCGGGGCGGCACGACCTCCCATCCGAAGGTGAGACTCCAGTCAAAATTTCCCCGGCTGTGCTGCTTGCCATACTGCACGGGCTTGGAGAACTCGAAGGTGTTGAGGTCAATGGTGGTGATGTCGGGGCTGACAACGGCTGTGGGCTCCTCGGCGATGCGTGACAGGAGGGGCTCCAGCCACCCATGGAAGCACTCACCTGGGGCAGGGGAAAGGGTGAACCGACCTCACCGGCATCAGCATCACCTCAGCAGGATGTGCCAGGACTGGGGGCTGCATCCTGACCTCGGGGGCATCCAGAGGATGGTGGGGAGGTGGGCACTCACAGTGTGCATCCAGGAAGGTGAGCACCTCGCCGCTTGCCACGCTGGCTCCCAGCAACCGGGCCGTGATCAGCCCCTTCCTCTCTGCCTGCCGCACCACCCGCACAATCTGCAGCTGCTTCACATAGTGGTCCAGCTCATCCTTCAGATATTCTGGGGAGTACAGACTCAGAGTGAGCGCAGCCCTTGGTCCTTGCGCTCATCAGCACACTGGGGTCCCTGCAGGGAGGGAAAGGGATTCCCCTATCCCACCTGTACCCTGCAACAAGGCGGGGGTGACACAAATCCTCCCAATTCCACCAGCCTGAGAGGTTTTTGATGGCTAAGAAAAGAATTGTTGAGGTTGGAAAAGACCTTTAAGATCATACAGACCAATCATTGGCCCATCCCCACTGTGTCCACTAAATTATGTTCCTAAATAGAATCATAAAAGGTTGGATAAGATCATCCAGTCCAACCACCAACCCTACACCACCATGCCCACTAAACGAAGTTTTCAATGTCACTGCCCTTCTGCCCTTTCCCAAGGGCTTCTCCCAGCATCTCCTGCCCTGCCAGTGCCTGCATGCAGCCAGGCCATCACTTCTTGGCCAAAACACAACCTGGAACTCGCTGGGGTGGAATGAGAGCTGCCATCCAGGTCACCCTGCACCGCAAATGCTCAGGGATGGGCAGAAAACCCAGCGGAGAGCAGTGTGCTGCATGAGGAAGCACCGCTGCAGCTCCCCCATGGACACTGCCCACCGAGCAACGCATTGCTCTGCCCCAGGAGACGCTTCAGGTGCAGAAATCCCTTTGTTTCCAGGTGCAGCGCACATGGCTTTACGCTTGCAGGCAGAAGCAGAGTGTGAGGGTAAAGTCTGCTCCTCTCCCAACACCTCACCCCTCACCGTGTCGTTCATTTGCTTTGGGCGGAACTCATTAGTGAGCCATGTAACGAGGTGCATACAGGACGTGGGACAAGCACCCGGGGTTCATCCTGATGGAATGAAAAACCCCAGTGGCACACAGGGAATAACTCAGAAAAGCCCATGAGAGTTTTGCTCTCAGTCTCCTCACGTCCTGCAGCCCCACGGCAGCCCCACGCACCGTCTGTGCTGGCGTCGTCCACAAGGATGATCTCTCTGAGCAGCGCAGCAGGCGAGGCGTGCAGGACGCTGTACACCGTGCGCAGCAGCGTTGACCACGCTTCATTGTGGAACACGATGACCACGCTGGTGGTGGGGAGGGGTGGGCAGCGCTTGAACTTCTGGTCGATGCACCTAGGGGAGGAGAGGATGAATTAAAAAACAAGAAAAGAGAAGAAAAAGCAGAATTTATCGCGGGTATGCACCAGGCATGAAGAAGCAGCGGGGTCGGCATGCCGGAACAAAACGCCATCCGTCCCCCACCGCGGCGTTCTGCACGGCGGGGCAGCGGCACCGACAGCCCCTGCAGCTCTGCCTCTTTGATTTCCATTGGGTTTACCTCTTCTCTTCCCCTCCCCTTGCCCCCGTTGCCTCCGGTCCAGTGAATGACATTCCCATCCCACCCCGACCCGGTGCTGCCCCATTGTGACCGCTACACCTGCTAGGCACAGATAATCGCCAGCCGTCGCGGCTTCTCTCTCCTATTCAGAGCTTTTTTTTCTCCAGGAGCCCCCCTCAAACCCACCCCCGACTAGGCAGGGGCTGGGGGCACACTCTAATCCGGGCGGGCGGTGCTGAGGCCGCTTCCTTCGCCCCCTGCCTGGGGCTGTTCCACTCCGCTAAGAAAAGAAAAAGTCAGCTTAGGGCTGGGCTAGAAGAAAGGAGGGGAGGGAGCGGGGGGAGGGGGGGGAGATGCTGGAGCTGGGAGCAGGTACACAAAGAGCTGCTGCACCATTTCACCCTCTGCAATTGAAAAATCAAGCATCAAGCAGACAGAAGTTGGGGAGAAATTTGCTATTCCCAAGGTGCCAGGCCCAAAAAGTGTTTTGCTGCCTCTTCAGAGGGCTGATGCATGCGGTGGGGCACTCTGCTGCTGCAGAGTGAAAGCATGGAGCTCCTGCAATAGACAGCTGCATGGGGAGTGCATGGAGCTCCTGCAGAGCAAGGGCATGGAGCTTCTGCAATTGGCAGCTGCATAGTGAGGGCATGAAGGTCCTGCAATACGCTGCTGTAGAACGATGGCATGGAGCTCCTGCAGTGGGTAGCTGCAGGCCAAACTCTGCTTTGATTTCCCCTTAACTCTGCCCTGGATGGAACCAAGGAGGCCAACACACTTTTGGGAGGAGGGGGTTCTTACTCCGGCGGGCGGCTGTCGGGTCCCAGCGCACGCTGCAGGGAGATGCGGTCGCTGGCGAAGGCGTTGAAGCAGTGCTTCTCGTAGCCCCGCTCCTTCTCCTTGCTCTCCTCTGCCGTCCACTGCTCCTTCTTGAAGGCTTTACCATCGGCCCCAGGGCCGGACGGGTCCTGGGGGGGTCGCTCCAGCAGCGGGCGCAGCTCTGCAGCCGTGTAGAAGCCGGGGGGACAGGAACGGGCACTGCGGGGCGGCTCCTCCGGGGGCACCGGGGCCCTGATCTGCAGCTTGGGCATGGAGTCACGGAGGTTGTGCACGGCGCCCAGCATCAGGTCGATGACCTGGTCCTTCCCATCGACGATGTTCTTCAACCAGGGCTCCTCGTGCGGGTCGCCGTCCCTGACGTCCCTTTGTAGGATGAAGAGGAAGAGGAGGAAGACAGCGCCCACCAGGGCCACCTTCAGTGGGCTGTAGCGGCGGCGGAGCAGCCTCATGCTGTCTGCAGGAGCTGCGGTGCACAGCTCAGGGTCAGGGGGTCCGTGGGGGCTTCATGGCTCCCCTAGCCTGGAGGGAAGAAACAGACACAGGTTAATTCACCCTGCATGCAACCTGCAAAGTGTGCTCGGCCTAGAGCAGTGGAGCAGCTCAGCGCTGTGGGAGAGCAGAGCCTCTCCCAGAGCTCTTCTCATCACCTGCACCCAGCAAACCTGCACTGAAACAGTGCAAAGTAGAGCAGAGGTTGGAAGGGGGCTGCAAGATGTAAACTGTTAGCCACAGCAGTGCCCCTCCCCGCAAGCTCCGTACACAGCAAAGGATCAACGCAGCATGTGACAAAGCTGAAAAACAACAACAAAAAAAAGACAAAGTTTACTCCAACATTTGGGATGCACGGAAAGAACCTTCTCTCGGGCGCTTCTCCTGCCTGGGAAGGAAGAGGATGTGTGCAGATCGCTCGGAGCTGCACTGTCTGGGAGCAGCAATCCCTGTACCCGGGGCTCTGCCCCATCCGCCGACCATTCCACCCCGCTGCTCTTTGTGAGCCGCTGCCACCGGAGCATGGAGAAGCTCTGCGGGAGCCATTCACCGCCATCTCCTCCTCCTCCTCTTCAGGATCACCCCCTCCCTCTCTTTTTTTTTCCCCCTTTTCTTAAAACGCTTTGGAAGCTGCTCAGCCTTTCCCCCCCTCCCCTCCCCCCCCCTCACCGCTTCCCTCCCCCAGCATCCCGCTGTCAACTTCAAGGGCAGGGAGCTCAGTGCGGGGTCCCCATTCTTCCACGGCCCCATGAGGTTTAGGGGCGGGGGGAGCTCAGCGATGCGCTATAGGGGAGGGGGACACAGCCCCCGGGTCACTGCTTTCAGTGCCCATAGGGATCCAAGATCAATGCCGGCGTTCAGACAGTGCTTTATTGCCCAATGTGTGTGGGGGGGGGGGGGGGGGGGGGAGGGGGGGGGTGGATGGAGAAGCAGAATTATGGGGGAAAAATGAATCTCTGCTCAAAAAACCCGAGCAAATCCCTGTTCGTATATTTTTTCTAATCTGAGCTCCCCCTCCTACCCCAGCTTCACCCCCAATGTTCCTGGAGCTCCGTACAATGAGGTGAAGGCAGCATTGGTGCAGAGCCATCCCACAGAAGAGGAACCCCATTTCCCCCAACCCTAATCCTCCACCGGCCCTATTGCACTGACCACACTAATGAGCGCCTCCTGAGCACCTCATTATCTGCTAACAAACCAAAGCGCAGCATACAACAGCTTCAGCCCCAAAGGATCCATCCCTTGGGGGGGGGGGGGGAGGGGGAGGAGGAAGAGGGAGGGGGGAGAAGGGGTCCTACCCTAAACCACCACCCTATCTTCTTCCCTAAAAGCCAAAGAAGAGAAGCCTCCCCCTCCCCCCCAAAGCAGCAATTTGCCCCCTCGGGGCTGAAATTTCACATCAGCCTTTCCCCAAATCTCTCCTATCCCACTTCAGCCCCGAGCGCGTGGGGGGGCGGGTGGAGGGGAGAGGGGACTTACGGGGTCCCAGAAGGAACCGCGCTGAGACACGGGACGTTTCGTTTCCTTCCCCCCCCCCCCCCCCCCCCCCCTCCGTGTCCCACAGGAGCGCGGTGACACGGTGACACACTCCCGCAGAGCTGAGTCACCCGCAGGGTGCGTCCCGGGGGTGGGGGGGGGGCATTGCCACGAGGACATTTCCAGCCTCACACTGCACAGCCCCTTCCCAAGTCTCAAAGCCCCCCCCTCCCCCCCCCCTCCACCCCCCCCATAGCCTCCCCCGGCCACCGCAATCCCAAAAAACTCGAGACCACCCCACAACCATCCCCAGGATGCACGAGGTGAGAGCGACACGTGCAGCAGAAGTTATAGAGCCTGTTGTGTTCCAAGGAGGCTTTAAAGGGAGAAAAAAAAAATAAAGAAAGAAGAAATAAAGGGCGGGGGGGGGGAGAAAAAGGTATTTAGGGAAAGCAGTCACCACGGTCTCAACACAGGACAGTGCACACGAGATGGGGACAGCTGCTTCCGCCACGGTGCTGGAGGGAGGAACCCCCGGGACTGAAATAGGGATTAATTTTTCCCCCCCAAAATAAATAATAATGGGAGAAAACCGAAGTGATGCCTCGAAACGCAGAGACACCAACACAGCCACTGATGCAGCCCTCGGCTGCACGTGGCCACGTCGGTTGGGGTGCCAATGGTTTTTGGGGTTGCAAAAAGCCAAGAGAGGTAGCAGCTGTGGGATGGGGGAACTCAACGCCGTGCTCCCGTTGGTGGGATTCCCCCCATCATCACAGCTTTAATTTTGAGCAGACTGGGGGGAAAAAAGAGCAATAAAGACTGAGACCAGGACCCGGACTCAAAACCAGAGAGCAGGGACAGAGGACAGAGACAGGGCACCCAAGGGGCAGGGAATGGGACCCAAAATCAGGAACACAAAGAACGGAACTGGGGGAGCCAAAGACATGGGACCTGATGGGACCCCAAAGATCAGGGATGAAGGATACTCCAAAGACCAGGATCCAGGGACCCCAGAGTCTGGCACCAAGGGGAACCCTAAAGACTGGGGACCCCAAAAACTGGAACTAGGGGGAACCCAAAGACTGGGGACACAGAAGGCCTTAAAAAATTGAATCAAGGGGACCCCAAAGACTGGGGACACAGAAGGCCTTAAAAAATTGAATCAAGGGGACCCCAAAGACTGGGGACACAGAAGGCCTTAAAAAATTGAATCAAGGGGACCCCAAAGACTGAGGGCTGCAAAAGCTGGGGACCCAGAGAACCCCAAAGACAGGGGACCTGGGAAACTCCAAAGACCTGGGACCTGATGGGACCTCAAAGACCAGGGACGAAGGGTACTCCAAAGACCGGGATATGGGGACCCCAGAGTCTGTGACCAAGGGGACCCCAAAGACTGGGACCAAGGGGAACCCTAAAGACTAGGGACCCCAAGGGCTGGGGACCCAGAAAGTCCCAAAAACTGGGACTCAGGGGACCCCAAATACCGAGGACCCCAGGGACCCCAAAGACCAAGGGCTGCAAAAGCTAGGGACCCGTAGGACCCCAAAGACTGGGGACCTGGGAGACCCTAAAGACTGGGGACCCAGAGGACCCCAAGGACTCCAGACCCCAAACACCAGGGACATGGGGGACCCAAAAGGCTGGGGACCACAAAGACAAGGACCCAGGCACACCAAAGACTGGGAACCTGGGGGACCCCAAAGCCTGGAGACCCCAAAGACCGCAGACAAGCTCAGAGGTAGAAAACAGACCCAAAACCGAGACTGGGACCAGGGCCGAGGTCTGGCACAAGGATCCAAAAACCCAGAACCCAAGACCGGGACCGGGACCGAGGACTCGAAACCGGAACCCAAAACTGAGACCGAAGATCGGGACCGAGAGAGCCGGATACACGAACGGGACTGGGACCAAGATCGGGATCGGGATCGGGACCGGGACACGACAACCGGAACCCACGAACAACCCCGGACGTCCCCACTCACCCGCTCCGTAGCGGCGGCGGCCGTGGGTTCGGGGCCGCAGGTGCCGTCCGGGGGGGGCGGGGCTGGGCGGGGCAGGGGGCGGGGCTTCAGCCGGCACCTGCCTCGCCCCGGGGCACAGGTGCACAGCGCGCGGTCCTAGCGCCGTCGTCTGCATCTGGAGGAGGAGGGTGGGGAGGGGGATTGTAGGGGCCCCAAGCGCTGCTGGTGGGAAATGGGTGGGGGGTCTATAGGGGACACACAAGGGCTGGGAGCTGGGCTCGAGGTGAGGGGGAGTTGTAGGTACTGGGGGGGTTGGGGAGAGGCAGGGATGCTGTGGGGATTATTGTGGCTTGGGATCAGGGTGCTGGGAGTGATAGGACCTGGTACAGGAGATGTGGGGAGTGGCGTGGATATTAAGGGGACAGTATGGGATTTTGCAGTTGGATATGTGTGCAGACTGGGAGAAGGAGAAGGACCTGGGGGTCCTGGTGGGTGAAAGGCTGAACGTGAGCCAATGGGGTGCTCCTGCAGCTCGGGGTGGGGGGTGGGGGGGCAATGGAATGGTTTCCTGGGCTCCATGAGCAGAGGGGTGGGATGCAGGGACAGGAAGGGGATTGACCTTCTCTATTCTGCCTTTGTGAGGCCCCATCTGGAGTACTGCATCCAGGTCTGGGGCCCCCAATGCAGGAAAGATGTGGAGCTGTTGCAAAGGGTCTGGAGGATGAAGAGAGGGCCACAAAGATGATCAAAGGGCTGGAGCACCTCCCCTACAAAGACAAGCTCAGCCTGGAGCTGGGCTTGTTCAGCTTGAAGAAGAGAAGGTTGCAAGGAGACCTCATTGCAGCCTTCTGTTATTTAAAAGGGGAATTGACTTTTTACAAGGGTAGGCAGTGATAGGACATGGGGGGATGGTTTTAAGCTCAGGGAGGGAAGGTTTAAATTGGATGTCGTGGGGAAATTATTCACAGAGAGAGTCGTGAGATGCTGGAACTGGCTGCCCAGGGAAGCTGTGGGTGCTCCATCCCTGGAGGTGTTCAAGACCAGCTTGGATGGAGCCCTGGTCAACCTGGTCTAGTACCAGATCTAGAGGGTGGTAGCCCTGCTTGTGTCAGGCGGGCAGGGTCCCTTCCAACCCAAGCCATTCTGTGGTCCTATGAATAGGACCCATAGTGGCCACACAGCCATGTGCTGGAAACAATAGAGGCCTGTCGAGGCCATAGGGCCTATAGTGCCCTGACACCAGTGTGCTGGGAATTATGGGCCTGGAGAGGCCCATAGGTGCCTATAGGGGCTGTAGGGAGCTATAGAAGCCATATAGATGCCATAGAGGCCTGGAGAGGCCATAGGGACCTGGATAGGCCATAGGGACCTATAGAAAGTCATAGGGACCTGGAGATGCCACAGAGGCCTGGAGAGGCCATAGGGACCTATAGAAGCCATAGGGACCTATAGAAGGCATAGGGGCAGATGTGGGGTGCTGAGACCCAATGAAGCTCTGACCCTGAGTGTGCTATGGCCCAACACTGTCCTGCGGCTGGAGCTGCAGTGATGGGACCCATGAGCCGCTCTCCCTACTCACGTTCAGTCCTCGTTTTGCCTCATATTTGTTATTATTCTCTCTGTTAATTACTCCAGCACCCCAAAGCCTCCCTCACCCCCAGCTCAGTGGCGGCATTGTGCCGTGGAGTGAACTTCATGTTCGTTTTTATCAGGCCGTGATAACTGCTGGCAACGTCTCTGCAGGCAGGCGGACGCACAGACCATCGTCACTGGGATTTGCTAATTGCTCCTGTCTCTGTCATCCCTATTTAGCCTCTGTCTTCTCGCTGAATTCCTGATGGCACCAGTTTGCTGCTGTGCTGTGACAGGGCTGTGTGTCCCCATGGCCTGCGATGGAGTGCAGCCCTGAAGCTGCTCTGAGCACCCCATTTCCTCATCCTCCAGCCCCATGTTTAACACTAGGTGGTGGTATCTCCATGAAACTTCCAGCTCGGGGTTGGTGGCTGCTGCAGAAGTCCCTGGAAAAGCAGGAAAAGTCTCTGCTGTGCTGAGGACTCCATGTTAAAGCTGAGTGGGTTTTAAGGTCTCTTCCAAGCCAAGACCTTCTATAGCTCTATCATCTTTAAGGACTCTTCCAACACAAACCATGCTGTGATTCTGTGACTCTGTGGGAGAGATGGTGAGAAGGAGTTGCTTATAGCCTCTCCAGAGGATGTGATTGGGAAGATGGGGCAGATATAGGCACAGGCAACTCCATCAGCAATGGCTTTTGGTGCATGGAAGGAATCACAGAATCACAGAACAACCTCAAAGACCATCCAGCCCAACCCCAACCTGTTCCACTGTGCCCACTAACCATGTCCCCAAGTGCCACATTCCCACAGCAGGACGGTGATCCCACCACCTCCCTGGGCAGCCTGGGCCAACGCTTGGCTGTTTTTCCAGATGAAGCAGGGGATGAGAATCCCTCAAGTCCTTGTTGCATCCCAGCAGTGGTTGAGAGGCAAAAGGGCAGAGGAGCATAAGGGAAATACCAAAGGCAGTGGGGAAACCCCAGGGGACTCTCCATGATCCCGAAGGCAGAAGGCACGAGTGCTGGGAGGGTTTTAATCTCCTGCTGAGCACTTTGTGTTGGCTCCCATGCTGCATGGAGGATTTTGAGGGATTTGAGCTGGGGTGGAGCGCGTATTACTTTGGATTATTGGGATGTGAGATTGAATATTAGCTGCCTTACAGAGGATAAGTCGAGCAAGGCTTTGTGGCAGTCAGCATCACAGATGCGCAAATCCCCAACACGTTAAAGCACCAACACATTGCTCAAGAAGGACGGGGGAAAACTGAGGCACAGAACAGACAACAGCTTACCTGGCATGGTGCAGAGGAGGGCCCAAACTCACTGCCATGAGACCACCGTTGGCGTTCAGCATCGCCTCCTGGCCTCTTCAGAGCTAATTTTAAGCCCTGGGTTTGCTGCCTATAATTCACTGCTGCTATATTTCCTGTCTCACTGCCACGTTGAGGTTTCGCTCTGAGCACTGAAAAACTGAAGGGAAATTCCCTGCCCCGGATTTTTCTGTTAGAGGACCTTTTCAGTTGCGCCGAGAGGCCAATGTTGAGCTGCAGCTGCTGGGACAGGGGCAGGAGGGCCCCCCACCACAGTAAGTGTGCTCCCCAAATCAAAGCCCTGGGGCTTCTTGGGGTCTCCGTGGGTTATATGGCAAGGTGTGGGATGGGGGTTGGGATTTTTGCTGTACTAAAACAACCCCGTTCCCCAGCACCAAGGGAGAACATGGGTCGTGCCCCTCTGGTCCCCGATCACCTGTTGCTTCTTTAATTACAATTTGGGAAATGCTTCTCTGGGTTACGAGTGAGCTTAGGATCTCCCGTCCTCTTAATGACAAAGTGGTAATTTGGGGGAAATTAAGACGCGGTTAACTACTGAGAAACCAGCAGGAATCGTACGAAATCAATACGGGCTTGTTGGGAACGGCAGCTCCAAATCACACACTTCTTAATAATTAATTGGCACAATTTATATATAACTCCTAGACAAAATATATCCTCTTAATCTTTAATTAGCAGTGGAGTGAGCTACCTTGCAGGTTTTGTACGCTAGGTTTTTAAGATCAGCAGGGCCCAAACGGATGACAGTACAACACAGCTCCTACCGCAGCTCATTTCTGGGGTGAGAAGCACAGAAAATGCTTTGGTGAAGGCAACCTTACCATGGTGTCTGCAGTTCTCTTGGTGCTGGCAGCATTCCCTTCAGCTCCATCGGGATCTCTGCCCTTCACCCCTCATGGGGAACCCACGTCGCTCTGGGTGACGGAGGAGATGTCCCCAGAGCCATCAGCTCAGCCCCTAATTACAGCGCCGGGGCTTAAATTCACAGCGCTGAGCAGCGGTGAACCTGGAAACTATGACAGGAAGCAAAGCTGATTTGCATGTTTATGCTAATTGCGATTGCACAAATCTTTCAAATCAAAGCGTACGTTGCAGATGGCTTGCAGATTTGCACCACTCTTTGGCTTTGTTTATTATCTTTCGGGCTGGTAATAATTGGTGCAATATGGTAAAACTGGAAAGTCTAATCCACTTTACAGCTGTTAAACCATGGAGAAATGTACTGAACACAACGTGGGAGGTTTTTCTTCGTAGTAACAATATTTGGTTAAGGCGTACCTTGTGGGCGCGAGCTGGATTTTCATGTGGAGTGCTTTCAGGAGCAGAAAGGGCAGCTCAGGGCTGAGTGGCTGAAGAAAGGGCAGTTGTGCCCCTGTGCTTGCACCTCTTTCCCCATTGGGGTTCATTGCCAGGAGTTTGTTTGCTCTCACACCACTGTAAAAGTAAAGAAGTTATCTCTCTTAAATCATGGAATCACAGCATAGCTGGGGCTGGAAGGTTTCTTAAAGATCACAGAGCCGTACGATGGTTGGGTTGGAAGGGTCCTGAAAGATCACAGAGCCACAGGATGGGTGTGCTGGAAGGGTCCTTAAAGGTAACAGAACTGTAAGATGTTTTGGTTGGGAGGGACCTGAAAGATCACAGAGGGGCAGGATGGTTGGGTTGGAAGGGTCCTCACAGCCCCCCACCTCACCCCCTGCCCTGGACTGTTCCCATCACTCCCGGGGTCCCATCCATGGCCCTGAGCATGTCTCCACTGTGGACTGAGAGATGGAGGAGCTGAGCTTGGCAGTTGGGTTATCCACTGCTTTGGACGGCATCACTTCCCTTTTCAGCTTTTTTTTTTCTTTTAAACTGCAAAAAACCTGCAACTACAACTTCTTTCCATCACAGTGAAGCACTGACAGCTCCAGAGATCCCATAATGTGGGAGGGGGGCAATGTCTCTGTGTCCCCTTCTTGCTGCCTTTGGATAATGCACAGCCTCTTGTTTCCTTCCTGACCAGGTGCAATGGAAATGGGTGAAGTATTCCTCCAGCTGCGTGAGGAGGTGGCCAGGCTGCGGGAGCTGTGCTCCAGGCAGAGCAAGCTGCTCCAGAAGCTGAGCGCCAGGAAGGACCCCATTGTGGGTGAGCAGTGGGGCTGGGGCTGGGGGGCAGATCATGCTGAATTGCTCCTTCACAGCAAAGAGCAGATCCAGGCTGATGGGAGGGATTTCAGCCCTTAAACTCATGCTGGTGAGAGATTTGCTGCCAAAAAAGGTGTAATGAGGAAGCTGGTTGAAGGCAGTTCCCTGTGCTGGCTGTCGTGATGTTTTGGCTTTGCCTTTGCCATCCAAAGCATGGTCACGTGTGTGTGTCTGCTGAGAGCCATGCTAAACCACCACAGGATGCAGTTTACACTGGGGATGGCAGGAAGGAACTGTGTCAGATGGTGCTGATGGCCTGGAGCCTTTTTGGGAAGCAGACATGGTGGTGGTGCAGCCTCCAAAGACTGCACATTGCCCAGGTGAATGCTCTCCAGCAGCTTGCATGACTTTCTAAGATATTGCCCTCCTCTTCCTCACCATGCTCTGGGTGCTCGTCTGCCCCCCTCCAGCACTCCCATTAATTAATCCCACAGGGTCCTGCAAACTTTTCACAACCTCCTGTGATCAGGAGGGCTTTGTTTGGGCAAAGGACTGCCACATGCTGCTCCTTCAGCCCTGTGGTTGCCTCCTTTCCCTCACAGTGAAGATGGTGAGCCTGCAGCATCACCCCTTGAATGTCCTCTGCACGGGTCTGGAACATAGATAAACATCTCCAAGCAGCACCCAGACCAAAACCATCACGTGAGGACACAGTGATATCTTAGCATCTCCCTCGTAGAGCAGCTGATGCTCTTCCTTCAGCTCTCAGCCTCCTCTGTCTCTCCACATCTGCTGCTCCATGATGGCTCAGCCTCGTATTTCTTGTCATCCCCTGACAGTGGGGGCAGTGAGCTTTGCTTGCCCTCCCCCCACCAAGGAGATAACGCTGGGCTGTTTCACCATAGCACAAAAAAGAGAACAAAGCAATGGGAAGGGAAAAAATTGTAGATGAAATGCAGCCAAGACTCACCCAGACCTTATTGCAACGCCTCTGGGTTCCAAAGGACCTCTCTGGTTGCTGAAACTGCGAGACAGAGATTGTTAGGATGAAGGGGTTTTGTGAGTGCTAGATGAGTTGGCACAAAAAGACAGAAATTGTTTTAGCTTGGATGCTAATTTAGTTATTTGCGGTGGGATAGAAAAATTAGTCAGCTTGCTGTAATGTTTTGCTATATTTGAAATTCTTTTTGGGCTGCTTTCCCTTAATTGCGTATCTTGTGGTTATCGCTAGAAGGTAACAGCAATAGGATGAGAGGTGGCGGCCCCACATTACACTGAGGGGGTCAGGTTGGATATTAGGAACAGTTTATCTGTTGCCTCTGTTGCCTGTTATCTCTGGAAGAGCAGTGATGCGTCGGCATGGGCTGCCCAGCAAGGTGCTGGGGTCAGCATCCCTTGGAGGTGATCAAGAACTGCAGAGGGGATGTGGTCAGTGGGGTGGTGGGATGAGTTGGGTTGCACTGGGTGGTCTGGGATGTCTTTTCCAACCTTAATGATTCCTTATGAAAGCACAGAGCCCCAGGACTGACCTCTCTGTCTTTCTTTCTTTCCAAGACATCCCTACGTCGCTGCCCATCCAGTGTACGGAGGACGCCTGGACAGAGGGAGGGGAGCAGCCAGCACACAGCCCCCAGGTGCTCCCCAAGGCCCTGCAGGGCTCTGCCCACCCTCTGACCCCACCACTGCTTGGCTCTGGTGGCTGGTACCCAGTGCACAGTGGCCTTGGGGCTGGGAGAGCCACCCTTCCTGGAGCTTTTGGCAGCAGCCAGGCAGGGAGGAAGGAGAAGATGCTGGCAGACACATGGCTGAAGGACTGTAGAATAGCTCCTACCACAAATAGCCCCGAGGAAGAAGTGAGAGCTTGCTGCAGCTCGCAGGAGTTAGTGGAACCGAGCAGTGAGGCTGCAGACTCCTTCCTGACTATCCTGGACCTCTACGAAACCCCAGAAACCCTTGGGAGGGAAGATGCTCCCAGCGAGAGCGCTCTGCCTGCTGCAGACAAAGCGCCGGTAGAAATCCGAGGACCTCTGAAGGTAAATGCGAAAGGGGTCAGAGGTTTCTGTCTGCCACTTCCGCAAGCTCTTCCCAGTGTAGAGGCGTGTGCCCATCATCATCGTCCTCTCCGTTATCCCTTGTGTAACATGAGGAGCTCTGGCAGAAGTTTGTGGTCATACCCTGAAACCGGTTATCCCATTTCAAGCAGAATCAGGTCCATGAAAACCCCATGACAGAGCCTGGTTTGCTCTGGGAGAAACCCAGTGACCCTTCCCACTCCCAGCTGAGGAATCCTTGAGGCAGTCTGTATCGACCTCGGTTGGATCTGCAAATTAAATAAGCTCTTAATTATTCCTTCAGTGCCTTTGATTTATACGCCCCCAAACATTGATTCCAAAATACATCCTCAGATGCTCAGTCCCTTCTCAGCATTCAGTGTGTGTTTTGTATAGGATGCCAACACTGGGCTGACCACTGAGGGTCCCCAAACTGGTTTCCTTTAATTCCTTTTCCCAAACGAGACCCTCAGAAATTATGTCATGGCTGTTGTTGTGATGTATCCATGGGGAAAGCTATTGATTTTCAGCCTGGGTTATATTTAGAAGCTGTTTTCTTCTTGAGAAGAGAAAGAAAGAAGTAGAAGCACTGTCTGCCTGGTGAAGTCCTAATGTGCCTTATCGGCACTTAAGTGGTAATGACACAGAAGGAAATTAATACTGCTCTCCAGTAGGCTTCATACTAAAGCACTTTCCTCATGCTCTGCCTTGCGGGAAGCAGCGGGTGATGGGACGACCCTTCTAGGATCCTCCAGTCGATGTGGGGGATCCAGACACAGCTGTGGGCTTGAGGAGAGGCTGTGTCTGCATTCCCACCAACCCCTTTCCCCTTTGCTCCCCACAGACCTCCTGGACGCCGGGCTGGATGCTGGAGGATGCCGCACTCGGACCGGGTGCAGCAGCGGACACTCAGACGTGTGACATTTGCCAGGCAGTCTTCCTTGCAGGCACCACAGCTCAGGCTGACTATTTAAAGCACGTCTTAACCCATATGAAGTAGGGCTTTAGGATTTCATGCTCAGGAACCCATGTATGTGCAGCTGTGAATGGCATGATGGGCTCTGGACCTTCATGAGATGCAGCTGCTGGGTCAGCCCAGGCTGCAGTCCTCTTCTGTGTAACCCAGCTTGGTTCCTGCTGTGTTGCCTGGGGGCCCAGATGGGGTTCTGGGTGTGTTTCAGCTCATTGAGGTTTGTGGATATCAAAACTGCTTCTGTGCTGAGCTCCAGATGTGTGTAGGAGATTTGGGAAGCTGCAACTTAATGGGAAATGGACGTTTTTCCAAAATTCTCCATAACTGGAAAATGTTGAAATGTTGTTGTTGTTGTTGTTTTCTTCCTTGAATAGAGAGAGACATTTGAAAGCTGCATTGTTTTATTTCCAAGAGCACGGGTGAGAGGAACACCATGTTTTCGTGGCACTAAATCTGAATTTGCTTTTGGAGAGAGCTCCAGTGCTGCGTGCATGATGCAGTGGTGCAACGCTCCCCTTCCATCACTAGAAGGGGCAGAACTGAGACCTCTCCTTGCTCCTCATGAAGACCTCATTAGCTTCAACTCATTAGCTCCTGGGAATTTAATTGGTCGCTATCCAGGTGGGAAGAGGCTGCTTGTAGTCCATAGGTGTGGAGTGGGCTGCTGGGTGTAGGGAAAAGAGAAGCAGGAAGGAGTTCCTGCAGTGCAGCAGTGAGGTGGGTACGTGGGGTGTCATCCTGCCTTTCTATTTTGGGTTGTCCTCTGCAAACTCAGGATGAAGATTGCACTCTTTCATCAGCAGCATGGGTAATAATGCTGTTCTATAACATTTTCCATCCATATATGTACGTGTGCATTGCAAAGGAATTCACCTGCAGAGGTGAGGAGACAGAAGGGCAAAATGCTGATTAACTCCAAATCATTTTGTTGTTTTTCCTTTCCTTTGGCAAAACCTTATCTCAGGCCTTTGTGTTTAACAAGTAGCTCTGAAACAGATCTGGCATCACATCTTCGAGGCAACTTACATTTGAATCAGCGTCTGATGTCTCTGCTCCCATGGATCATGATTAATTTTGCTCTCCAGCTCCAAAATCTCATCTTTAGCAGCACAGATAACAGCAATGACTTGAGGCTCTTCCCAGAAGTGTGACTGCATTATGAAGCTGCTGTGACCTCAGCAGAGCTGATGGCAAACATCTGTGTGTCCCGAGGAACTCATCCTTCAGATGGGCAGGGACTGATGCACATGGGGCAACGCCGGCTCCTGGCAAGTTGGATTTGAAGCCACTTTACTGGGAACCATTTTCCAGGACAGAGCCCTCTGCAGTCTTGCTTAGAGCCACACCTCTGGACTCAGTTGCTTCCATGAAGATTCTGGAGCTGCTTCTTGTCCTGAGCACGATCAAGACCTCCGCTTGGTGGGGCTTAAAGTGAGGTTTCTCACATCATGGTGCAGCCTCCCCATTGGCATCTCCAACAGCTTCAAGCTGCCTCCTGTGGCTCCCCAATTTAATTAGGCGGTGGCATCATTGTATAAGTGTTTTGTGCTCCTCTGTAGGGCCTGGAAGAAAATATCAGTTCACAGCTTGCAGAGTTACTAGCAGCATCAGCTCTGACAGCGCTCTGCATCAAGAAGGGCCATAAATTCATTTGGCATAACAGCCATCCAGAATTTGCCAGAAGGAAGAAAACCAACCCAGTTCCTCCTGCTCTGGGAGCAAGTCCGATGAATTTAATTTAAAAATTGAGAGCACAGATGGCTTTTCTCAAGAGTCAAAGCAGCCGTGGCAAAAGGACAGCTTCTATGAGATGTGCTCTGTGATGAGCTGCGCGTGTGAGTGCATGGCACAATTCAAGTCAGTGGGAGCAGAGTGAGTGTAGAGCCCTACACCTGAGGAGGAACAACTGCACGCACTGGTGTGGGTCAGGGGCTGAGCTGCTGGGATGAAGTTCTGCAGAGAAGGAGCTGGGGGTCCTGGTGGCCAGCAGGGTGCTCTGGTGGCCAAGATGGCCAATGGGTTGACCAGAGGTTGACCATGAGCCTGCAGTACGTCCTGGTGGTCAAGAAGGCCAATGGTTGATCAGTAGTTGACAACCAGTGGGCAAATGGTTGACCAGCAGTTGACCAAAGTTGACTTTGAGCCAACAGCGTGCCCTGGAAGCCAAAGCCAGGGGAGTACTACACAGAGCATGGCTATCAGGACGAGGGAGGTTCTCTTCCCCTCTGCTCTGCTCTGGGAAGGTTTTGGGATTCTGTGACAAATCACTTTGGGCTCCTTTAGGGTCACCCAGACCTTGAGTTTTGGGGTGATGTTCTGCCTGTGCTCCAACTCTGGTGACTCAGGCTGGGACTGAGCTGTAGAGGTTCTACCGTATAACTTCACTGCACAAACTTTCTCAATGTGCTTTGTTATATTTTTAGATGTTGCGTTGTACAGTGCAATTAGTCACCCCCCTCCCAGACAGATGGTCCACAGTGACACAGGAGCTTCTTTTTTTAATCCCACACTTTCCATTGGCGTGAGCATGCCTCTGCTTCCCAAATAACCTTAAGTATAGGGTGTTTGTTTTAGCTGCAGAGTGGGCGGTGTTATTGTTTTCCCCAGGTCCCGCTCACCGGGACTGCGGTGGTGTAATTTCTGGAAAGGCACGGCGGACTGGTGGCAGATTCCAGTAAGGAGAAACTGGAAAAATCAAGGATGGATTGTAAAATCAAGCAGAATTACGCCTGCTGCTGGGTGAATGCATTGGGCTGGGGATCAGTGTGTCCTCCTGTGGCCCTTGGTTTCAAAGTAGGGCTGGGAAATGGAAACCAAGCTTCAGAACTGCTGCTGTAAACCAGATCAGGGTGGGAAATCTTCAGTTGTTGTGTTTTCTAATGAAGGATACTGGGGTGTGGGGAGGGAAACGGGGACACAGATGTCCTGGCCATGTAGTCACGCACTCCAGTATCAGAAACATTACGATCACATTTTTACAGGGCCCCAAAGCAGCCAGAATCTCACTGACAGGGGGGAATGCAGTACCTCTAATGGGGATTGTGATGGAATATAAATATTTCCTCCATCAATAACAATATTTCTTGAAGGAAGGAAGCTCAGTGGTGGCTGCGTTTGGGCTCAGTCCCCCCACTGCGCCCCATTGCCAGGGGAAGGAGTTTACCTCCCCACAACCCACAGCCGGAACACATCTGCACTTCCAGCGAGGGTAGGAAACTGCTAATGGCTCTGTTAATTAATAACTGACCCTCTATTTACATCTCCCATTAATGGAAGATAAATGTTTTCCTTATCCTGAACATGAGCTCAAGGAGTCTGGAGCTGGGACACAGAGCAAAGGGCGTTTCCAATCAATTAATATCATCAGAGCATTATTGTCAGCAGAGTGTTCTGTGTTTGAGCTGAGAGCAGTGTCTTAGGCCAGGGGGTTTGGGAAGGGGCTTTTGCTATTAGGATTTGCCACTGAAAATAAAGCAGGGAGCAGTAGAAGGGGGTAACAAGGCAGTCCCTGCAGCGGGGTGGGCCTTGGCTGTCATTTAAGGATCTTTTAGGGCTTGGATTCCCTTGAAAACACTGCATTTGGGGCCATGGAGGATACGAAGTTCCCAAACCATTCAGGGAAAAGCAGTTTTGTAGGTTTTTTCCAACACTTCTGCAAAATGCCCATTGGAGGGGGAAGTGTCTGCCCCTCCCCTGTGTTTCTGACCACTTTCTGCTGGGGAAATGGGGCCTCTGTGGGGGGACTGGTCCCATCCCAGGGGGGTTCTGGGGGGGTAGCAGGTTTGGGGGAGGATGATGAAGGAGTCCAGGAAGGAGCAGGGAGCTGGACATGAGGATAGAGGGCCAACGGGGGGGAGGGGAGGAGGAGGGGGGAAAGGGGGTGTGAAGATGGAAGGAAGTTCAGGGGGTTGCTTATAGTGGGCCTAGGGATGATTCTGAGGGGTGCTGGAGGGGGACCAGGAATGGGAATTATCCAGGAGGGGATTCAGGGGGTGATGCTGGAAGGGAATTTTGCTGATGCTGGAGGTCGGAGTGATGCTGGAAGGGAATTAGGGGGTGATGCTGTAGGGATGATGCTGGAGGTGGGGTGATGCTGGAGGGGAATTGAGGGCGATGCTGGGGTGGAATTGAAGTGATGCTGGAGGGGGTTAGTGATCCTGGAGGTGGAGGTGATGCTGGAGGTGGGGGGTGATGCTGCAGAGGGGATGATGTTGGGGGTGGAACTGGGGGGTGATGATGGTGCAGGCCGAGAGGGGTGATGCCGGGGGCCGTGCCGAAGGGGACCTATGCGGGAGGACCCCGGGGGGAGGAGAAGAGGCTGTCACCACATCGGGCCGCTCTGCACTGCCCCCCAGTGTCCCCCCAGTGCCCACCCCACAACGGACTCTGCCTCCTCCCCCCCGCCCCTCCCGGTCCTGGGCGGGGTCTGTCCCCGCTCCCGGAGATGGTGGAGCCGATGTGAGCGGATCGGGGTGCAGAGCGGCTGCGGCCCCCCCTGGCCCCGAGCCCCGGGGGGAGCCCGGCCCTCCCTTCAGCCCAGCCATGCCCGCGGGCAGCACTGAGCCCGATGGCATCCTCAGCTACCAGGTGGGGGGTGCACGGAGGGGGGTACCCAGTGCAGCCGGAGGATGCTCCGTGGCTGCTCAATGCGGCATTTCCAGAGGCGGGGGGGGGGGGTAGGGGGGGGTACGGGGCGGGGGGGGCATGCAGGGCGTCTGCACGGTTGGGGGCTAAGTGGTTGCAAAAGGGGGGGGGGGGGTGTAATTGGTCTGCAGTGTGGGGGTGCAAGGTGTTTGCAAGGAATGAGGAGGGCGTCTGTAAAATGAGGCATAAGGAGAGAGAGGAGAGGGGGGGCAGGCTCTGAAATGGGGGTGCAGAAGGGAGGGCGGGGGTCGGGGGATGGGGGGACACAGTGGGGTCCAAGATGGATGCAATGAGAGGGGAAAGGTGCCGGCCTAGGCAGGGGCACAAAGGACATATTGTGAGGTGTCCCTGGCTGGTGGCAACTCCCTCGGCCCCCCTTGTCCCCTCCACACCTGGTCGTGTCCCCTTTGTGTGGCTGCAGCCCATAGGAGTGGGCACAAAGGCCCAACAGCATGCAGTCTCAGGAGGGGTTGGGTGCAGTAGGGAGTAGTGGGGAAGTCCCCCCATTTTAGCATCATCCTGTCTGGGCTGTCTCCAGGGAGCACATTCTTGGCCCCTCTGCACCCACCTACTGAGCATCTGTGGGACCCAGAACCCCATGGGATTTGGCACACTCCATGGGACCCCATGCAATCCATCAGACTCCATCGACCCCAAGGAACCCCATTCATTCGACCCTGCACCCCTCAAGTGTGCACCCTGCACACTTCCATTGGACCCTGTTCCCTCCATGGGATCTGAAACCTCATCTGACCCCATGCACCCTCTGTGGGACCAAATACATCCACTGTTCCCTGAATCCCTCATGGGACCCCACAGCATTCCTGGGTCCCCCCTCACATCTGCAGGAGCTGCCCTCAGTGCTAGATGTGGGTGTGGGAATGAATTCACCTTCCCTGTAAGGGAAGATGGGGATGGAGGGATGGAGATGGAGCAGGGACAGTTCCCAGAGCCCCTCTGCCTCTTTCCCAGATCAGCTCCATGCAGGCAGCAATCCTCATCCCATAAGAACCCCAAGATAAGCCTTATTAATTCCACTTGGGTGCAATTAATCCCATCCTGTTGGCTCACAGACCTGCAGACTGTGTGCTCCCATCATTGCAGCTCTGCTTGTGTGGGATGGGAGAGCAGGGATAAGGGCTCATGAGGTGCTTTCTTAATTGGAGAAGCTGCACTGGGGCAGGGAAACTGAGGCATGACACCACAAATCCCTCTCACGTAAAAATATGAAAATATAAGAGAAGTTTTTGCTCAGCAAACAGTGATGTTTCCCAAAGGTCTGAGTCCCCTTTCCCTGATGGTGACAGTGGGATGTTTTCTATGAAATCATAAAGTCTTCCCCTGTCCTCAATGAAATAATCACTCAGAGGTTCTGTGCCCTAAGGGACGGAATGTTTTCTCAGGGTCATTTGCTTTGGTGGCACCTCTACATGATGCTTCAAGGGGGAGATGGGCTGCTCAGACCCCAGACCGTGGGTTTGACACAGGGAGGTGCCCCTATGTCCATTTTCTGTAGTAGCACTGAACGCTAAATAATACAAAAGCAGTGGGATTGGAGCTCGGATCTCGATGGGATTTGCTCAGTCTGGAGCTCGGTGTCGGCTTCCCTCACCGTGTTGTCTTACAGCCGCGTCACCTTTCAGAGCCGGCACTTAACCTCCGTTCTGAGGTCATTGCAGGGGGGGAATGTGCAGCACAGAGGGATGAGCTCAGATCGGGACGTAAGGTGGGACAGCAGAGAGAGCTGGGAAGCGGGGAGGAGGAAATGGGTGGTCATCCAGATCCCCTATTCTTGTGCTCCGTGAGGGTTCTGGGGCAGTGGTTTCACCAATGTGGGGTACAGAGCTGTGGGGTATGGGGGTAAGAATCATTTGCATGGGGCTCCGCTTTGCTGCATCCTCACCTGGGAGGAAGATCTGCTGTTTGGAAATAGGCTGTTTGCTTTTAAAATATGGAAGAAGGCTTTTTTAATCCTTCACCGCCTTCAGCGCCGTGCTAGGGCTTGGTTTGACTAATAAGGATCTGGGACTAATTGAAGTCGTGCCCAACTGAGACCCTCCTGAAATGCTGTCACAAAACTCAGTGCCGTCCCATAACATCTCTTTGCACTGCACTTGCATGTCAGCAGCTCGGGTTTTAAATGCCCAAATGACCTTCAGCTGCTCCACTTTTCAGCCCCATTAACAGATGGGCTCAAACCAGGAGCGCTTTGGGCACTGATGCCCTTGGCTCAACCAAATCCCAATGGAATTCTGGCAGTATTTTGGCCACGACCTCAGTTCTTGTGGGATGTGGGATCGGAATTTTGCAACAGTCCCAGGGGTGGGAGAACACTGCCTGGTGGAAGTGTTGGTGGGAACATGATGTTGGTGAGGGCATCATTTTGGTGGGGACATCATTTTGGTGGAACCATCATATTGGTGAGGACATCATGTTAGTGGGAGCATCGTTTTTGTGGGGACATTGTTGTTGGTGAGACCATCATACTGATGGGGCCATCATATTGGTGGAGCCATCACATTGGTGGGGACATTGTGTGGGTGGGCATCTCCCAGTTCCAGAGTATGTCTTTAATTAACCTCGTGGCCCTGCCCCATGAATTCCAATTCCAGGAAACCCACCCGTGTTTGTGCGGTTGGCACTGGGGGTGTCACTGGGTTCCTCCTGGTGGGGACAGCTCTGCTGAGGGGTGCAGGATCTGCTTAGATATCCTGGGGGAGCTCAGTCTCATGCAGGATCCAGAGACTCCACCTGCCCCTGGAGATGATGTCCACCATGAGGATGAGGAGCATGACTGCAAGATAACCCTTGTGGAGAAGCTGCAGGTAGCATGGCCAGGGCTCCCAGCACCAAAACCCAGAGGTGGTGCTCTGAGGAGATGGTTCATGGTGGGCAGAGTGATGCTGATTGGTGATACCTGCCCAACACACCCAAACTTGCAAGTTGGCAGTGATTTTATTCTGCACATTCATCCCATGCTGTTTTTCTTTTTTGGAGGTTATTTTGTACAAATCTGGGGTGGGGGAGCTGGATTTGCTGCTCAAATGGACCAGAGAGGGGCAAATATGAGCTATGCTTTGGCCATGGGAACATCAGATGAACCCCAAGAGCAGCACCAGTCTCCTATTAGGAGAGCAGTGGTGTTGAGAGATCCCTGATCCCCTTCCCAACACATAGCTACAGACCATGGCTTGAGCGTCCTCTGCTGCATGTTGGTAGGTGGTGTGTTCAGTCCAAACACTATTTGGTGGTAAAAAAAAAGGCAGATTTCACATTCATGTCTGCAGCTTAAATCATGAGCAGGTATTTAATTTCTATTTTATTTTTTGGGATGTCCTCAAGATTCCAGCACTGTTAATGCTGCAACAGGCAGCACACATGAGTGTGGTGTTTTGAGTTTGGTTTGAAAATGACAGACTGGGCTGTCTGGGGCTGTTGCCGAGTGAATGATGAACTTTGTGCTTCCTGAGTTTCTCACTGTGGCCCTTCTGGTTCCCCTATTTCTGGCTACTCTTAAAACTATAGATTCCAGAATCAATTTCGGGTGCAGATCTCCAACTAAAAGCACAATGTTCTCATCTGTTTGAACAACCCACAATCTTCTGTCGATGTCACTGGGGGCTGGTGAACGGGAATTCACAGCTCCCAACCCTTTGTCATCCCACTTGTGCCCTTCATGAAGGAACAACTTGGAAACCAGTGGAAGCTCGATGGTGCTCATTTTGGAGGCTGCAGTTTCTCTTTGCGTTGGTGAAAGCGTTGCAGTCTTTGTGGGTTAAATCCTGTCTATGCACAGACGTGAATGGTGGCAGTAGATTTTTGGCTTTTGATGCACATATTCTCTCCTGATGCAGCGATGGTATCTCAGCCCAGGAAGGCATCAGCTCTTTTGCAAGGGGGGAAATCGCATTTTCAGTGCAAGGCACAAGGGGTGCCCGTGACCCAAGGTGCTGGAGATGGAGCTGCCCTTGCAGGTCGCTGCCTCTGGAGTTGGTGGTGGCCATGTCCTGTTGCCAAGTGCCACCTAGTGAGCCCTGCAGGGATCTCCATCCAACACCGCAGCACTTCAGGCATGCAAAAGTGCATTTCTCCCCCAAGTCTTGACATCTCTGTTTATTTATTTATTCTAGAAAGCTGCCAAGGGGTTGCAAAAATAAAGAAGTGTGGCTTTTTTTGTCTGTTCGTTTGAGAGGATCTGTTACATGCTATCCTCTCCTCCTGTAATAAATACTGACAGCCTCAATTCACATAATAAATAAATAAATAAAATGTAACCCTGCTCCTTGCCCAGCAGGGACCTGATGAAGAGGTGGTGGTTGACCAGGGAGGAACGAGCAACGTTGTCAATATCCACTATGAGAAGGAGGAGCTGGAAGGTGAGACCCTGTTGGTCTGGATGATCTTTTCCCACCTTAATGATTCTATTGGACAGCAACTGAACCTGCAGTGGCTGTTAACCAAGAAACACACTTCTTTTCACAGTTTTCCAGTGTCTGTTAACCAAGAAACACACTTCTTTTCACAATTTTCATATTATTTATATGTTTTTTAATGGAGGAAGGTGGGATGAATCCCAGAAGTAAAAGGACTAGAAGGAACCTTTGGGTTCCTCCTGCTCAGACATAATTCCCTGGGCTGCAGCCTGTGCCCCGTGCCCCTTATCCTGGCACTGGGCAGCACCAAGCAGACCCCAGCCCCATCCTCCTGGGTTCCCCCTTTAGACATTGGTCAGCACTGCTCAGACCCCCAGTCCCATTTCCTCCCCGAGGTGAGCACCCCTAGGACTCTCAGCCTGTCCCCACCAGGAGGTGCTCCAGGCCCCCAGCAGCACTGCACCCTCCATGGGGCTCTTTGCAGCAGTTCCCTGACCTGGGAGTTCAGTGCTCCAAATGGGGTTTCCCCACTGCAGAACAGAGTGGAGGAGCCCCTCCCTGCTCTGCTGGCCATGCTCTGTGCAGTGCCCCCCAGGGAACCATTGGCCAACTGGGCCCACTGCTGGCTCATGGCCACCTCGTTGGTAAACCCTTGGTTAACTCTTCATCAACCTGTTGGCCAACATTGACCATCATGGCCACCAGGGCATACTTCTGGCTCACAGTCACCTTGTTGGCCACCAGGACCCCCAGGTCCTTCTCCACAGAGCTCCCTTCCAGCAGCTCAGCCCCTGACCTGCACTGATGTGTGCCCTTCATCCTCCCCAGGTGGAGGACATGATTTTCCCTTAGAGAACCCGTGCTTACTGCCTCAGATAACCTCCTTTTCTTCCATGGTCACAGATTCTTTTCTCAATGAGGCTGCTCCTGGCTGGATGAGAATTGCAGACAGGGCTGCAATTCTTTGTTTCCTTGTTGTTCCGGAGCTCATTATCATGCAAGTGATCTGATCATCTCTCACCACCTTGTGCTGTACAGACATTTTAAAAATAATCCCCTTCTGTAATGAGCAATTATGAGCACGGTCCAGGCAAAGCTTGACTTGGAGAAGAGGTTCAATGCTCCAGGGGTAATTTTTAAAGAACCGAGAGACACAGCTTTTTGTTGTTGTGCTGTAGCAAAACTCGAGTAAAATAAGTCAACTGTGTCATGGTGCTGCTCTCCCAAAGGCCACCGGACTCTGTATGTGGGAGTGCAGATGCCCCTGGTGAGGCAGAGCCACCGACACCACCGTCCCCGCAGCCAGAAGCATCGGAAGCGTGAGCGGGCAAAGGAGGCAGCCCCCGAAGAGCAGGGCTATCACTGTGAGTCCTGGGGGTGAGGAGTATTGGGGCTGGGGGATTCCATGACTGAGGTATGTGGGGGCTTCCTTGAGGGCTGCTGTTTGGGGTGAAAATCACGTTATTTAGGGTTTCAATGTGCAAAGTTGGAGATGGGGAGTTGTGGGTCTTAGGGATGCGGTTATTGGCTGTCGTGGGGTTGGGCTGAAGGTTGGACTCTGATCCTGGAGGTCTTTTCCAACCTTCATGATTCTGTGATTCTTGAGTTGATTGGGCATGGTGGGGATGGCTTGGCAGTTGGACTTGGTGATCTTATGGATATCTTTTCCAACCTTAATAATTCTGTTTCTGTGATTCTGCATTTCTGTGAATCTGTGATTCTTATACTGATTTAATGCCAGATGCCATTTTGGGGGGAAACTGCATTATTTGGAGCAAGAGCCTCTATTTGCAAACCTTTCTTGGGATTTGGGTTTTTTTTTTCAGATAACTAAATACATAGGCTTGCCTTAGGGATTCTATTTTTATGTGGGGAAGTCACATTTATTGGAAGATGTAGAAGAGACTGGAGGAGACTGGGGGGAGGAGGGAAAAAGTTTCTTTTCCAAAAGAAGGGTGGTGCACAGGCTGCCCAGAGAAGTGGTGGCATCACTGTCCCCATGGGTGTTCAAGAACTGTGGAGATGTGACACTTGGGAACGTGGTCAGTGGGCATGGTGGGATAGGTTGGGGTCAGACTGGGTGATCTCCGAGGTCTCTTCCAACCTTAATGATTCTGTGACTCTATCATTCTGTTTAGGGATATGGTTAGTGGGCATTGGTGGGGGACTGGTTAACAGTTGGACTTGGTGATCTTGGAGGTCTTTTCCAACTGAAGCTTTGTCTTTGATGGTTGTTTATGGCTGACCTGGTCCCAGCATGGTGCATGGGGCCTTTGAGCTTGTGGTTCTCCCACAGACACGCCGTCTCAGCGGGTGCAGTTCATCCTAAGCACTGAGGAGGACGAGCAGCATGTCCCTCACGATCTGTTTACTGAACTGGACGAGATCCACGTGAAAGAGGGTGAGGGCACAGAGTGGAAGGAGACAGCGAGGTAAATCCCAGCTCCTCCTGCAGCCAGGCTGACTGCAGTGTCATGGGACTGACCCTGAGTGGTGCCTGCAGGTGGCTGAAGTTTGAGGAGGATGTGGAAGATGGTGGTGAGCGCTGGAGCAAGCCCTACGTAGCCACACTCTCCTTGCACAGCCTCTTTGAACTGAGGAACTGCATCATCAAAGGCACAGTGCTGCTGGACATGCGTGCCAACAGCACTGAGGAGATAGCAGGTACTGCTTGGCGTTGGGATCAGACCATGCACTGCAAACCTTACCCACAGCACATCCTATCTTTCAGAAATCCCATTTCACTTTTGTGTCACAAAGGTTTGCCTTGGCCTGGCAGGAGGCTGAGCATTTTCTTGAAACGTGGGAGCCTTCTGAAAGCCATTTGTGGGGCTGTAGAAAGAACTTAGAGAATATTTTATGGCCAAAACAGGGTGTTTGCATCAGAGCTCAGAAGTCTGCTCACAGAAATATGGAGTTTAGATAGGGCTAAGCCTCTTAGAAATGAACACATCCTCCATAAGAGCTGAGCCTTGTTAAATAAACTAGTTATTACTGGCCATTTTCTTGCATTCTTTTTTGCCTTTTGCCTTAACACTCAGGATTTGGGACAACTGAAGGTACAATTTGTCTGGCAGATGACCAGGCAGTGTGTTTCAGGGTGAGGGGAGGGGGAAGATAATAGAAGTTAATTGGAAAATCAGCTTTGGAGAAATGAATGTTGAATGGTGGTCGTCATTCAGCCCTTTCAGGAGGCGGTGGAGTCAGAGCCATTCCCAGCACATTTCTCAGCAAATTGTACTCATTTGGTGGAGGAAACTCAGGGAAGGGCTGTGCTGTGGGTTGCTTATAATTGGGTTAGATACGTGGAGTAATACCAAAAGACCAGACCAGGCAAGGAAATTGCATTATTTAGAAGGAGAAAAAATTATCATAGTTGAGCAATGAATAAGCACTTTGATGCTGGCTTTTAGCAAAAGAAAATTCTTGCATTGAAATGTCTCATGAAGTTAAGCTGCGCCCGCGTTGAGCTGTGCTGCAATCCTCTTGGGTTCTGACCCTTTACCACCCTCAGATATGATCCTGGACCAGCATAACCATTCCAGTGAGTTCGATGAGAGCATGCGGGAGAAGGTCCGGGAGGTCCTTCTCAAGAAACACCACCACCAGAATGAGAAGAAGAGAAACAACCTCCTCCCCATTGTCCTCTCTTTTGCCGACAAGCCAGGTGAAGGGTCCTATAGGGTTAAGCATTGGGTGGATGTTTCTGTAGGGTTTGACCCCAGGTATAGGTTCCTGCACAGTTTTGGTTAAAATTCTTGTAGGATTTGGCCCCGTTAGAATTGCCCTGTACAAGGATATGTGTCCCAATTGCTCCTTGTCTGTCTTTCTGAGCCTTTCTTTCTCCTTCCAGCCCAAACTCTCATCCCCCATCCTCCTCCCACCACCATAGAAGCTAAAAATGGGGTGAGTCACGACACCAGCCCCATGGATTTAAGCAAGGTGAGAACCCATAGCTTCCTTCGTCCATTATGGCTGTTTTTGCTCTTACAAGTGTGTCTCCAGCAGAGTGTTGTGGGCTTTCTCTTTGGGGTAAGTGCCTAAAAAATCCTTTTATTTATTATGCACAGGCAGAGCTGCACTTCATGAAGAAAATTCCCACTGGGGCTGAAGCAGCAAACGTGCTGGTGGGAGAGCTGGATTTCATTCAGCAGCCCATCATGGCCTTCGCCCGCCTCACCCCAGCTGTCCTCCTCTCAGGCATGACGGAAGTCCCCATCCCAACCAGGTCTGAAGGAGAAGCACTAAGTTCTTCTTTAAAAACAACAACAACAAAATAACAACATCTAAACTCATCCCAAGAAAATGCAAGCAGTCTGCAAGCGCATTTCCCTCCATCTCTCATTCCCCACCTTCGTTTCTCCCTTCCTTCTCACGGTTTCTTAAGGCATTGGCCAACTGTAGTGAATGTCAGCCCCCAAATTATAAAATGTGTTGGCCAACTGTAATGAACATGAACCCAAAAATTAAAAACTGCATTGGCCAACTTATTGAAAATCAGCCTGAAAAGCCAGTTGGCAAAGGTGATCAGTTTTGATGAGTTTAAAATCCACCACCTGCATGCCCAGTCTCAGGCTGTGGCTCTGGGACTGGGAGCTGCTGGGACTCTCTTTGGGTGCTCCCTAAGTAAGGACCTGTTCTTCTCTCTTGTTTTGCTTTTCTCTCTCAGGTTTCTGTTTGTGTTGTTGGGACCAGAAGGAAAAGCCCATCAGTACCACGAGATCGGCAGGTCCATGGCCACTCTCATGACAGATGAGGTGTGATAATAGAGATCTTAGGGTCATTTTTTGCTTTCTTCCTCTCTCCATCTCCATTACAGTGAAGATTTGGGCCCAACTCCTCTGTAGCAAGGAAACAGATTTGGAGAGCTGGAAGCTCCAAATAACCCACCCTCTTTTTGCACCCAAAAACAACACTTGTGTCTGCATCACCCCATGTAGTGGGCATGGTGGAGATGGATCACAGAATCACAGAACTGTAGAGTTGACCATTAGTCTGCATTGACCATAGTGGTCTTTCCCAACCTCAATTATTCTATGATTCTCCCCCAGAGCCTGCAATCCCATCCAGGCTGCAATCCTGCACCTCTTCCTGCTCCCCAGAATCCCCAGCATACGGAACCTCTTTAAGTTGAGTGAGGGTTGGGAGGAGATGACCCCTAATCCCATGATGCACAGATATTTCCTGTTGGAGAAACCTGGGGAAAACTGTCTTGTATTTAGCTGGGTGCTTATTGTGCTGGTTAGAATACCAGAGCCACATTTTCTCCTCACCAGTTGTCCCCTGCCTGTAGGTTTTTCATGATGTTGCCTACAAAGCCAAGAACCGGGCTGACCTGGTGGCTGGCATCGATGAGTTCCTGGACCAAGTCACAGTGCTGCCTCCGGGAGAGTGGGACCCATCAATCCGCATTGAGCCCCCCAAAAATGTCCCCTCGCAGGTGGATACTGTTGTGGAGGGAGGTGCAAGGGGGTGGGTGGGAGACTTACTAATAAATCTGTCTCTCTGTCTTATGGCTGTTTGTACAGAAAAAAAGGAAGATGCCAGGGGCTCTGGATGACAATGCTGCTCACAGAAAGCCTGAAAAACATAGCGGCCCTGAACTGGAGCGAACGGGAAGGTGGGATCTTAAATATTTTCATTTAGAATAAAAGGGGAGATTTGGTTGAGTTGTGGGGAGGAAATTCTTTACCCAGAGGGCAGCGGGACCCTGGCGCTGCTGTCCAGAGAAGAGTGGGTACCCCATCCCTGGAAATGCTTAAGGACATTGATGGGGTTCTGGGCAGCTGATGGAGGGGTGGGACCAGCCCAGGGCAAGGGGGAAACTGGGTGGGCTTTGAGGACTCTTCCAACCCAACCGTTCTGTGGTTCTGTGATCTTAGAGGTCCCTTACAACCCAACCATTTTACAGTTCTATGATCTCTGAGATCCCTTCCAAACCAAGTCACATGTGGTCTTAAGTTTCCATGGTTCTATGATAGAGTCTCAGGTTAGTTCCTTTTCATTGTTGGAAGGGGTTTTTTTGTGTGTAAAATGGGAGAGGGACACTGCTTTTTAGCTATGAAGGTTGCTCTATGCCTGCGGTTGCACAAAATTCTCTGTGCTCTGCCAGCGTTTTCTGTTTTCCTGTCCCTCCTCCAGGCTCTTTGGAGGTTTGATCCTGGACGTGAAGCGGAAAGCACCGTGGTTCTGGAGTGACTTTCGGGATGCGCTGAGTCTGCAGTGCCTGGCATCATTCCTCTTCCTCTACTGCGCCTGCATGTCCCCTGTTATCACCTTTGGGGGGCTACTGGGGGAAGCAACTGAGGGCCACATAGTGAGTGCGGGGTGATGGGGGTGCGTGCATGGTATTTGCTCTATGGGATGTGGCTTGGTGATGCCACTCATGGGGTTGAGTTGGCAGTTGAGCTCAATGACCTCATACATCTTTTCCAACCCAAATGACCCTGAGTTTCTATTTGCTGCAGCAAATCTGTTTTGTTTTGTTTTTTTTTTACACTAATGCTGTGCTCACATGTTTTTTTCCTCTTTGCTTTTATCCACAAATGCTTTACCCATGTGATTTATTTGCTCCTCACTTCCCCGGGCAGAGCGCCATGGAGTCGCTGCTGGGCGCATCCATGACCGGCGTTGTGTATTCCCTCTTTGCTGGCCAACCTCTCACCATCCTTGGCAGCACTGGCCCTGTCCTTGTGTTTGAGAAGATCCTCTACAAGTTCTGCAAGTAAGCTTGGCTTCACAGAGCCTTCTGAAGGCTGAGAAGAGATCTTTATCTGTTATTTTTCTTAATGGTGATTGTAAGACTGGAGTTGGCTTCTGTGGCGTGAGCCTTGCAACTTGCATGTTCCTACCTCAGTCAGTGATGGTGCAAAGCAATTGGTCCCTGCAGGATGTGAGGGTTTGTACAGGGTTTGTGGGGGTAAAGTGAAGCAGGAGGAGGAATCACACAAATAGAGATGTCCAAGATGGGATGCATGAGGGAAAAGAGAAGCTTTGCGAGCAGGAAGATTTGCTTTGCTCTCAGCACAAAACCAAGCTTTTTCTGAAAGCGGAAATACATTTTGCCCAAACAGACAAACGGTTCTCCCTTCTTCTGAAATATTTTGAGGATTTGATGATTTTGTTGAGAAAGTAGGAGCTTTTCATGCAGAACGTATATTTTCTGTGACAGCCCGTTGCTGTGATGGCTGGCAGTGATTAGCCACACTTGCTGCAATTAATCACTTGCATAATTCAGGTAGCAGGTGCTGGGTGCTCAACCAGATGCTTTTGGAGTCAGCATAGGGTGATGAAGAACTGACCTCAATTAGCCTCTGAGATATTAACACCGCATCACTGTTTAATAATGTTAATTATCTAATTGGCCTCTCCACCTGTGGGCCCACACCCTTCAGCCCGGTGGCTGTCTGTAGTACAGACAAACCCCATTCCTTGGCGTGTTCCTACATCACTCTGGATTTTCCCTCAAGGAAAACCCATTGGGTTTTCCACCAGTTGTTCTGCTGCGTCCCACAGGGACTATGCGCTCTCCTACCTGTCCCTGCGGACGTGCATTGGGCTGTGGACTGCCTTCTTCTGCATGGTGCTGGTGGCCACAGATGCCAGCTGCCTGGTGTGCTACATCACTCGCTTCACTGAGGAAGCCTTTGCTGCCCTCATCTGCATTATCTTCATCTATGAGGCTCTGGAGAAGCTCATCTGCCTGGGAGAGACGTATCCGGTGCACATGCACAGCCAGCTTGACCTCCTCACTCTCTACTAGTGAGTTTTTTTTCCCCTAAAACACCCCATTGGCATCCCCTTAAGGCTGCACCTCCATCACTCCTCCTTCCCTTCCCCTTGGTTCTCTCCTCGCAGCTGTAAGTGTGAGGCTCCGACCCACCCCACCAATGAAACTTTGCACTTTTGGCAAAGCAATGAGATCAACCCTGCAGCCATCACCTGGGAAAACCTCACCGTATCCGTAAGTGCCTGTGCACCCACTGGCATCAGTGCGGTGCTAAAGCCCTTCGGGTGATGCTGTGCTTCAAACCGCTGTGAAAAATCACTGCTGAGGTGCAGTGTGTGTGGTTTCCACCCACGGTCTTGGGAAGGAGTGCACTGTGTTCCCAGCCCATGGTGATGGCTGTCACCCCCGGCTGTGCTGCAGGGTGATATTTCTGGCTGGGAGCGAGGTTGGTGGTGTTGTGAGCACTGGAGGTGTTGTAGGTCTTAAGTTCATGTCTGAAGATGGTAATTGGTTCTTTAATTGGTCTTCAGTAACTTCAGAGCTAGTTCCTTATTCAGCACTGTCTGCACCTATGTGCATAAGTCTGAGGTTGCATATATCTGCTATCTGAGTGTGCACACATCCACGTTTCTGTGTGTGCTTATATCTGCAAGTCTGAGTGCGCATACATTCACCGTGGTGCTGAGAGCAGAACATAGTGCACGTTGTGGGACTCAAGGACATTTTTGCCCAGCCTCATTCAGGGATGAGCCCTGGGAGAGGATGCTTTGTCTCTCCTTTCCTACCATGATTGTCACCACCCTCCTTTCCTGTCCCCCCTTACTCTGTCCCCAAGAGGTTCCAGAATCCCCTTTGGGTGTCTCATTCCCCCGTGGTGCCTTCAGCTATGGCTGCATGCAGCCCAAGTGGAGAATGTGCCATGGCTCTGTGCCCCATCACATCTCTCCCTCTGCCCTCTGTCTGTTGATGTGCCACTTGTTAAGCTCCTGCTGCTCCTCAAATATAAATCTCCCCTGCCAGCAGCAAGCACAAGGGAACTCAGACCAAGTCCCCAACCTTGCCCCATTTACCCAACGTTTCCTTTGGACACAAGCCCGCTTTTGTGTCCTCATGCTTTGTTTCTCCAGGAATGCCGACATTTGCATGGAGAATTTCATGGACCTGCCTGTGGACACGATGGCCCCTACACACCCAATGTCCTCTTCTGGTCCTGCATCCTCTTCTTCTCCACCTTTGTCCTCTCGAGCTCTCTGAAGATGTTTAAAACCAGCCGCTACTTCCCAACCAGAGTAGGTAGAAGGTGGGGCCAGCAGCGGGCCCCACATTCATTGCCTCAAATACTGGAGCGTTTGTGACCACTGGATCAAGAACTGCTGATGGAAGAGCACCGAAGGCCATGATCTCCATCAAGTTGGATGGGATCTCTATTGGCTTGGATGGGATCTCCATTAATTTGGATGGGATCCCCATTGGTGTGAATGCATGGTTTCTCATCATTTCTGTGAGCACAGTGAACTCAGTTTCCCACCTGCCTTAAAGCCTGTCCCAGTGCAGCATGAAATGACAGTGTGATTCTATGAAATCAGGTCCTCCAAAGTTATTATTTCCCCTCACCACTGTATGCTCAAGGGGAAGGTTGGTTCAAATGGGAAGCTGCCATAGAAGAAGAAATATTTCTTCCTTACAGGGAACAAGTATGCCTCAGTGCCTTATTCCCATTAGAGCAGTGAGAGTGGCTGCAGTGGCAGAGGTTTATTTCCAAATATTTGATAACAATTAAAACAAAAATAATTAAAACATCCCTTTCCCATTAATTAAGCTGTTTCCTTTTCTATCTGACACCAGATCTCACAGGGACAAATGCAGCAGCAGTTTCTAACCAAGGGATTCAGCTCACGTCCTCAGAGTGGTGGGGTTTTGTTAACCAGCCTTCATGTTGTTCATGTCCCTAAGCTTTTTCATCTTGTGGTGCTCCTGTGTTTGCAACGATCCTTTCTTTCAGCACTGGTTTCTTGTCCCAGGTCCGGTCTACAATAAGTGACTTTGCTGTTTTCCTCACCATCGTCATCATGGTGGTCATTGACTTCCTCATTGGGATCCCATCACCGAAGCTTCATGTCCCTCATATGTTCAAGGTAATGGGGTGCTTTGGCACAGAGCTGGCTTCACCCCATGCCTGTGCCCGTGGGAACATCACTGGACCTGGACAGGGCTGCATATGGGGGAGATGCTGGTGGTGTGACCTCCTCTTCCATCTTCTAATGCATCATTTTCCTCTGCAAATGAGAAAACAACCCTAAAACGTGATACCCACAGTAGAAATATCTGCGCGTGCTTGCAAAGAGGCAAACCAGGGTTGCTGAGCTCTGTGGCAGAGGGTGATGCAAAGCATTGGATGTGCTCGAAAGTGGGGATGGGAAAATCCAATCTGGCAGGTGACTCTGATGCTGGTGCTTTGTCCCAGCCCACCAGGGATGACCGTGGGTGGCTCATGAACCCCATAGGACCCAACCCGTGGTGGACGGTGTTGGCTGCGCTCATCCCAGCTCTGCTCTGCACCATCCTGATATTCATGGACCAGCAGATCACCGCTGTCATCGTGAACAGGAAAGAACACAGGCTGAAGGTAAGGGGCTGCAAGAGGAGAATCCACTCCCAGCCCCCAAAACTGCTAACGCATTGGGTTGAGACAATGCAACTCTGCTTGGCAGGATGCTCTTTTTCATTAATGATGTCACAGGCAGAAAACGAGAGGGGAATTTGGACAAGCAATCTTTCAGAGCAGCAAATTAACCTCATAACAATATACAAGAGTATTTTTGTTTTAAAATGTCAGCAGCAAATTTGGGGGAATGAGTTGTTTGGACCTGGTGCCAGGGACCTGCCAATCATGTCTCACTTGTGAGTGGTGGGAGTGTTTTGTAAGAATGGGAAAAAAGTCAATGGGTTTTGAAGAGTTAGGAGTTGTGCAGAAATAAAAACACCCACCCTGAATTCTGCTTTGTCTGAACTCCTGCCAGATTTTCACAGGAAGAACTTGTGCAAACCTGATTATATCTGTAATTGTTCCCAATTATTTTAAGTTTACAAAGAGCTGACTTGAGCAAGATGTGAGTTCTCCTCATTACTCTTGCTCTGGGGGATGCTCTGTTTCTCGTTCTGCAGAAGGGATGTGGGTACCACCTGGACCTCTTCATGGTGGCCGTGATGCTTGGGGTGTGCTCGGTGATGGGGCTGCCCTGGTTTGTGGCCGCGACCGTTCTCTCCATCACCCATGTGAACAGCCTCAAACTGGAGTCAGGCTGCTCAGCTCCGGGAGAGCAACCCAGATTTTTGGGTATACGAGAGCAGAGGGTCACAGGATTGATGATCTTTGTGCTCATGGGCTGCTCCGTCTTCTTGACTGCTGTGTTAAAGGTAGGAGGAGAATGCAAAACATCCAACACCTTCGAGGATATTTGGAGATATTTGCACCAATTGAGTCCCTTCTCTCCAGGTCTGAGGAGATGATCCCAAACCTTGAGGTGTGACCCATGATGGCAGTTGACCCCATTTACACTTCCCAGCCCTTCAAACTCCAGTTGGGCATGCTTAAGGGCATCAAACCACGTCATTTTTTGAGTGTCTTTTGCACCCTCCTGTGTTTATGGGCCACAATCTCATGCCTTCAGACCATTCCATATGGTCTCTTTCCATCAGGCAGCAAGTGGACAGGTTGCAGCGTGCTTCCCAGTGCCTCAAAGCTGCAGCTCCTGGTGGTTAAACACACTGCAGTCATCCTGTGCACATTCCTCCCACAAAGTAATCTCATCTCCAGGCTGAACGCAGGCATGCTGCCTCTGCATGCTGCCACAGGAATATGTGGAGCTGTTTTCCTGTCGTCACAGAGTGCAGCATATGGTAGCATGGGTGAAATCACCTATTTTCCCCAGTCTTTCTGGAAAATAGGATTAATTTGATGAAAAGTCACTCCGAAGTTCTGCCTAAAGCAGAGCATTAACTCTCATGCACATGCACAAAATGTCTGATGGATAAAATCTGACACATCTCCAGCCCCATGGAAACTGGAAGACTTTGGGCAACTTTATGCAGAACGAAGGGGTAAGGTTGAAAATGCAATGACATTATTTAAAATGGTACCATTCCCTTTGCAGTTTATACCAATGCCTGTGCTGTACGGCGTCTTTCTCTACATGGGTGTATCATCGCTCAGAGGAATCCAGGTATGATCTGTTACACCATGCAGATGTCTGCTCCCTGATATTTCATCTCACTGGGAGAAGGGGGAAAAAAAATGGCCCTGCAGTCAGTAGCAGGGGAAAAGGGAAAAGCTACTTCAAAAGCAAGCAATGGAAATACAGAATCATAGAATATCCCAAGCTGGAAGGAAACCTTAAGGGTCATGGAGTCCAACTTCTTGTTTGGAGGTAGTGGAGACACAGGGGGTCTGCAGGGCTGGAAGGACCAGGTGGGTTTGGTACTCTCTGTTACAGTCTCAGTGCTTTGTTATGTGAAAATGGGAGAATTTGATTCAAGTGAAAGGAAATATCTCCCAGTTGTGGAAGTTGTTGCTGGAGGATTCAATAGTCAAAGGAACACTAATTATAGAATCGTGTGGGGTAATTGCAATTTGGTGACAGCCCCATGGGGGTAGGTGGGCACTGCTCACGTTAGAAGAGATCAACACTTATTGTGAGAGCCTCAATAGATGTTTACAGATCTCAGTAAGGCCATCAACTCCCTGCAGTCCCACGGTGGCATCTCCTCCTCATTGTTTTGCAGTTCTTTGACCGCCTGAAGCTGTTTGGGATGCCGGCCAAGCACCAGCCCGACTTCATCTACCTGCGGCACGTGCCGCTGCGCAAAGTGCACCTCTTCACCCTGGTGCAGCTCACCTGTCTCGTGCTGCTCTGGGTCATCAAGGCATCCCGTGCGGCCATTGTCTTCCCCATGATGGTTGGTGGCTCTCAACAAGATGCTTGCAGCATTGGGTGGGGTGTAGTCACCATGTCTTCCCTTTAAGGTCCCTCCCAACCCGACCATTCCATGCTTTTGTGACCTTTAAGGATCTTTCCAACCCAACCATCTTATTTTTCTGTGATCTTTAAGGACCCTTCCAGCCCAAACATCCTATGCTTCTATGATCTTGAGGGGTCCTTCCAACCCAACCATCTTATGTTTCTTTTTCTGAAGGTTTTGGCTCTTGTTTTTGTCCGGAAAGTCTTGGATTTCTGCTTCACGAAGCGAGAGCTCAGCTGGCTGGATGACCTCATGCCAGAAAGCAAGAAGAAGAAGTTGGATGATGCCAAAAATGAAGCCAAAGAAGAAGAGGTAATGCTGCTAGGTGTCTGGAGGCTATGGAATTTCTATCATAGCCAGTCATTATATGGTGTGAGGAGACTGGAACTAGACAGAAGGAGATCCCAGTGGCCTGTATCCCACATCACAACCATTTTTTACTTTAAATTATCAACAGACATACAATAAGCTTAACTGTTGAACAATTACACAGTTTTAAATTGCCTTCTAAAAGAAGGTTTTATTATTGTTGTTTTTATCATCATTATTGGAAAGATTTGCTCATAATGGGTTTTCAAACCCCCAAAATGTTTGGAGTGAAAGGTTTTCTTCCTGCTCCATCAGTGCTAAAGCTGCCGAGGACCAGGAGGGGCAGCATGCAGTGGCAGTGTGGGGTTTTTGCTCAAAGACAGAGAGGTGATCTGCCCCTCTGCTGCAGGAGTCTCAGCAGATGATGGAAGCTGCTGCTGCAAACTCAGTCCAGCTGAACCTGGGGAAGACGAGCTACGTGGGTGTCCCCAAGCAGAACAGCAGGGACAGGTAAAGCCCCACCACATGCCAGGAACCCTGGCAAGAGTAGTTTACGGAGGTTTGGCACAACTTGCTCTGCTTCCACCTTTGGACACCCCTTAGAGATCAGGTGGAAATCAGTTGTATGGGCAGAACTGTGGGAGGTGATTGCAGAGCTCTGGGTCTGATCAGAGTGACTGCACGGCTCCTTCTTGGCCCCCCAAAACATGCATCATCTATGAGTCTGAAACAACTGGAGTTCAACATGTATAGAAATGAGGAATTGCAGGCATGATATGCATCAGCATATAAAGGCCATGGCTGCATGACAGCCGGAAAACTGCACGGAGTTCCAGCTTGCCTCACAAAACTCATCACCAGCAAAGCTCCATGCTTGTGCTGTGTTCCTCTGCCCTGTTCCCCTTGCTGCTGATACAATCAGTGTTTTTGGCTCCTGTAAGTGTGCTGGTTGCTACCTGAAATATTTACTGAGAAAAGTGACAATGCATTGGCTCAGGGTGCCCTGGGAGGTGGTGGAGTTACCGTCCCTGGAAATGTTCAAGAACTGCAGAGATGTGGCATTGAGGGATGTGGTTAGTGGGCATGGTGGGATGGGTTGGGGTTGGACTGGATGTTCTTATATGTCTCTTCCAAACATAATGTTCTATTACTCTATTCAGGGACACGGTTAGTGGGCTTGGTGGGAATGGGTCAACTGTTGGACTTGATGATTGATGAGGTCTTTTCCAACCATCATGAATGCAGGACTGACCCTTCTGAGATCAACATCTCAGATGAAATGTCGAAGACAACTGTGTGGAAAGCTCTAACCATGAATGCAGAAAAACTCTGAATCCAAGGAGGAAAAAGGTAAGAGGGTTTAATGGTGAATGTGACTGCACTGTTCTGCAAGCCACGGTGTCAAAGAGCTCATCCTCAACAGCAGGCAACAAACACCGGGGGAGGTTTAGGTTGGAGGATGGATGATTTTAGATTAATGATTCTGTGATTCCTTCTTTTTCTTTTTTCTTTTCCCTCAGTTGTCCTCTCTAGGGATCTTTGCTTTGAAGGAGTGGAGCGAGAACGTGACTCAGGGATGAGCCAGCGCAGCTATGTTGGGTGGAGGAAGCGAGCACGCACCCTCCCTGGTTCTCTCCTCCAAGTAGCAGGATTCCCATTAAAGCCATTGAAGATATTTCCAGTTATCCTTGGTGTGCTTCAGGCATTCAGTATCTCTAGACCAGCAATCTGAGGTGCACCTCGCTGTCAGTGGGAGCTCGGTGTCGCTCAGCCTCTGTGTGTATGTGTGTGTGCGTGTTTTGTCGCAGTCTGTGGTGGTAGAGGGACAGCTACCGCTTGGTCATTCAGTGCTATCTAGTTTTTTTTTTTTTTTTTTTTTTTTTTAATATCTAATCTCCCCCCATTTCCCTTTTTCTGTCCAAATATAAACTATGAATGTACGAAACAATTTTCTGTTATATTTGACGCATTCTCCTCTTTCTTCTTTGTCACTGCCTGATTTTTAGTTTGGTTCCGGGTCCTTGCTTAGATTCATTCTTCTATCTCTTACTGGTGTGGGAGAGATGTCCTCTGTGGTGGGAAGTGCAGAGAGAAAGAAGTGTTTGTTCCAGTTTTCCCATCTTTTTTCTTTTGCTTTGACTCCAGAATCAGCAGGTGGTCACAGCAGGGGTTTGGAAGTGGGTGATCTTTAAGTACGCTTTCAACTCAACAATCCTATGGTTCTATGATCTTTGAGATCCCTTCCAACCCAACCATTCTGAGTTTCTATGATTTATAAGGACTCTTCCAACCCAAACCATTCCATGGTGCTTTGATTCTAAACACTAGAAATGCCCCCTTCTTTTCCCTGTCTGTAAGTTGATACAAGGAAATTCTTAAAACCCACTGCTTTGAATAAACCAGACGGTCACAGGAGCAGTCAGTCACATCCATTGCTTTCCTTGCTTTTACATCCCCAGAATACTCCCCATGCAAAAAGCCTTCTCTGTCTCAGGGTGGCATGGAAAATAAATGATCTTCAAGATCCCTTCCAACCTAACCATTCTAAGATTCTTTGAAAGTGGGAAGAGGTTTTTCCTTGTTGCTTCCCCTGCTGCCCTGCTGGAAGATTCTATTGAGCAGGGATGGTACCCATGTGCTCCTCACATTTTGGGAGCCACTGGACTGTAGTCTCAACCCAGAGACAGAGTCCCTTGGGTGGCCATGGAGTCTGGAAGGAAAAGGAACCCAGAAAGAATCCCAATTGGTTATTCTTGTCCCCATGTGAAGTGGCTCCAGGCTCTTGGAGATACCACCATCACCTCACCCCTTATGCTATCCCATGTTTTGGTCCAGCCTTTCCATGCATCAGGCAAACCCAGCACACTATGAAATAGGAGGGGGAAAATAATCCTCTGCAAGGATGTTGGTGGTGCATCAGCAAACAGGGCAGGAAAGCACAGGTTTGGATTTGCAAACCGTGCTTTGGTGGCTGGTGGTTGTCAGAGAAAGGGAAAGGGGTTTAGCTCTTCAAGGGAAAATAAAATAGAGTTGGAGGAAGGAAGATACGCAAAGCTTGGGTTTGCTCACTGCATGAGAGCAGTGCAGCCTTGGAATTATTCACCCTCTGGCTGCAGGACAGCTGCTGTCTATTTGCCTCTATTTATGAGCAGAAAGTTGGTCCCTACTCCAGTCCTCCCCAGCAGGGACTAGGGCCGGGGGGTGGGATTGTTTTCTGCATGCACTCGGCATCCTTCAGCTGGCATCGCTCCCTTGGAGGACCAGAAAAGTTGCATCCCCAAATGCAAAAGTTGTTGGTTCCTTATGTTAAAAGCAAACCAGGCTTCCTCAGGGTACCCTGGCACAGGGTGCACAAACATCCAGATGTCAAACTATTTGTTCCCCTGTTTACAGGCCTAGATTTTTCTCCTTCATTTTATTTTCAGATTATCATTTTAAAGGAAGCAGAGTTCAGCTTCATAATGCAATTACTGCAATTGCAGCTGCAGACCTCAGTGCTGCTGCTGCTGCCTCTCCATTTACTCACCACCAACCCATGGATTGGTCTGTATGAGAGGACACGGTGGGGTTGGGATAAGGTTGATGATCTTAGAAGTCTTTTCCAACAATAATGATTCCACGATTTGGGGAGGGTTTGATATTTCAGTGTAGGGGGCAGGGATTGCCCTCACAATCCCTGGAATCAATGTGGGATTAAAATCACTCCTTTGCAACTTGCCATGGTGGTTCGGTTGGCAGCAAAATCCATTCCCCAATGCAGGATGGGTGCTAGGTGTCATCCTCGTCTCTGGTGCCTTATAACAACTGCTGGGGCCATGCACAAGGGCAGCTTTGTAATGGTAGGGGGCTTTGAAAGCACTGGGGGTGTAAGGAGGAGGAAAAAGAGGAGGAGGAGGAAGGCCCAAGGAAGGCTCCCTGACAACAAATGCAAAGAGCAGAGCTCCCCTCTTCCATAGGATTAAAAAAAAAAAAAAAAGAAGAATTCCAAATGAATCCTATGGTGAGCTCTAAGTGAAGAAGGGTGGGAGGAAAGTAAAAGGATAATAAGTTCAGTGCTGACAATTCTGTTTTCTCCTGGTATAGTGTCCCTTCTGCCATGCTACATGTAGAAATAGATAAACTATTTTTGTTCCGGAGATACCGAAATGAATTTATTTTTGTTGCAAGAGATGATCTAGTTTGGAAACGCTCAGTGTTGTAAATAAAACAGGGAGGAAAAGAAAACATCTGACCAAATCTGTGTTGTTTCCCAGTTGCAAATCTTAATTTATATTTTTCTTTTTTGAAAGAATTTTATTTACTTAGGGTTCATTCTGTGAAACCCGAATGCCATCATTTTGTGTCGCTGTCTCGTGTTTCCTGTCTCAAATTGTTGCTGCTATTGACATGTTCCACCATCCCAGTCCCATCTGCTGTGGATTTTCTCTGTCATTCACTGACCATGATGGGAAAGTCACCCAATAAAATCTGTTTGTGTCGCTGTGCTGCTCTGGTGTCTTTTGGAGGGCTGTGGTGCTGATGGAGAGGATTAGAGGTGTTCCTGGAGATGTTTATGGATGTTTCAGAGGAGGTGGGGGAGTGAGCAGCACTGATCTGGGGAAATTCATCCCCCCTGGGGCCTGTGTGCTGATGGGAAAGATGTGATATTGGTTTATTTTTTAGCAACATCACTTTCTGTCCTTGATCTGTAGCAAAACCCCATCCGGAGTGAGCAGTCCCTCCATCGTGTGAGGTTTTCTTTCAGTACCATTTTCAATACAAACAGGGTAGAATTAAACATAGTATGTTCTACTTGTCTTTCATATACTCCTTTATTTATTCTTAGAACAGTAGGGTAGAGCAGATGGGATAATCATGGGGTCAGTCAGGTGCACCCTGGTTACAATCTATGTAAAACTCAAGGAATTTGGAGAAAAATGGGGCACCTGAACCAACCCCAGGTCAGAGCTTGGTTCTCCCAGAGCCCTCAGACAGCAGCATGCAGGATCCCCATGGGGTGCTGGGGTGGGTTGAAGCCCCCAGAACCAGATTTAGGGAGGAGAGCACCACAGGAATGAATACAGAAGAAATAAATTGGGCAGGAATGCTGAGCTTCAGGGCTGATTTCAGCAGGGGAATGTGAAACATTGTGTGGGTTTGTGTTTCGTGGATCAATCCTTCTGCAGAGAGTCTGATTGCTGCTGGTGATGCAAGGGTCCAACAGCCATGGGTGGATGCTGGGAAGCCTGGGATTGCCATTCAGTTGTACCTTTTAAAAATGAAATAATAATAATAAAATAATAATAATAATAATAAATAAAGCAACTAAAAACCAAACAGCTTCACAAAACAGAAATTCTCCCAAATCAGTTCGTGAACAAGGAAACAACAACAGCAGTTTTCTCATTTGGCAAAGGACCTGTGCTCTGGCAAAGAGTTACTGCATCCCCTCAAACGCAGACACGATCCACCCCTGTTAATTCAAACACAGAGTGAAAATGTGTGAGCTAAAACGGCTTTTGCCCATTGTTGGTGGTTACATGATCCTGATGGTCTTTTCTGACCTTAACGATTCTATCATTCTGTGATTTTATAGATTTTTATTTAATCCCCCACCCCAAAGCTGCTTTGTTTTCCTTGTTATCCTGGTCAAACAAACAAACAAACAAACAAACAAAAAGCACTGGACGAACCCACACAAGAGCAAAAAGAAGAGGTGGTGTCGGGAAGCCCTGCTTTGCACCACCCAATATGTGGATGCATTTTGAAATAATGGGGCTGGAGATGACTTACTCTGCTGGCAACATGGCCAGAAAGGGGATGCTGCGGGGCTCCTCCCTCATGTACCTCTTGGTAGAGCTGTAGAAATAAGACAACGGCCATAGCAGCCGCAGCACGAGGATGCGTCAACGAGAACGTGCTGGGGGCAACTTCATTAATTGCTTTTCATTGCTTCTGGAAATGGGATGAAGGAGGGTGTGTAGCCAGAAGTCCAACTGTACCCAGTGTGGCTGACATCTGTTGGGTTGCAGCACTTTGAGGTTTATTTTTTTGGCCATTGGCAAGATTTAAAATATGGATTGATGTGAGAATGGCATTGGTAAGAGCAGAAAATAACTATTGGACTCATGTTGTGCCAACAGAGGTTCAGGTTGAGTGCTATGAGACATTTTGTTTCCAAAAGGGGGGTGATGCATCGACACAGTCTGCCCAGGGAGGTGGTGGAGTCCCCATCCCCGGAGGTGCTCAAGAACTCTGGAGAGGTGGCACTTGGGGGCATGGTCAGTGGACATGGTGGGATGGGCTGGACTTGGACTGGATGACCTTAGAGGTCTTCTCCAATCTCAGTGATGCCATGATTCTGCTTAGAAACATGGTTTAGGGAGCAATATTGGTGGTAGGTGGATGGTTGGAGTGGATGACCTCAGAGGTCTTATCCAACCTCAGTGATTCTGTCATCCTAGCACTGTTATCATTTTGCACCGGGGTGTTTCCCTGAATCATCCTGCTTCTATCTCCCCCTACCTGTAGCGTTTGGTGTTGATGAGCCAATGTACGAAGTCCTTGGCCTTCATCTTGTCCAGGTAGCGAGTGAAGTCACTGGTGAAGGTGCCCTCTGAGTGCCGCTTTGTGTTGGATGGGGCTTCGTACAGAGGCCATCTGATGGCAAAAATGAGGCAAAATGCAGGGATTAATGCACATCAAATAGGAGGGTTCTTGTGCCCTTCCTGTAGGAGGCTGCAAAATGCTGCAATGCGTGGAGCAGTGTCCAGAAAATCTGTAAGAACACATAAAAATAACGGTGGGGATCTGGCCAGTGCTGTCCCTTAAATATGTGTGATGTCCTGTTCTGTGCCCTACACCTCCCTTGGCTGCAAGGTTATAGAGATCTTCAGCTCCAGGGATCTCAACACTACTGCTCTCAGCCCTCTACAAAAGGGGAGCAGATGGGGTCCCCCCTTCCAGGCTCAGAGACCACAGAGGGTTTCCCACCTACACAGTGTGGAGATGGGCTCAGCACTGCTCTCAGTGTCTGCCTCTGCATCTCCCCGTGCAGCAGATATCCCTTGCAATATCCTGCCATAGCTAACAGCTCCTGACACATGCTGCCTTCAGCATCAGGGGAGCCAGTTGCCTCTGTCCCCCTAGGGATGGAGAGGAGAGAGGCACCCAGCCTTGCTCACCACACTGCCAACACAACCAGACCATGAAACCCCAGGGGGACGTGGCAATGTGGTCTGGCAGAATGGATCAATCCAAAGGAATCAGGCACAACTCAATAGCAAGGGACTCAGCTCTTGGCTGCCCACAGCCACCTACCCAATGCCATACCTCAGTGTATCCCCCATGTCCCTGGGAGCCACCTGCCATGCTCTTGGGATCAGCACAGACAACACCAGCCCGGAGAGGTACAGCCACTGGATGAGCTTCATTTGTCCTCCTGGAATTCAGACAGAAAAATACAGCTTGCCATCACTGTGAAACCCCCTCCATCCCTTCCAGCACGGCAGGGATGGGTGTGGAATGAGAGATCCCTTCCAGGAGTGCCAGTAGCATAGTGGTGGGTGCACCTGAAAACCCATTCCCACTGCTATCCACCAGATCATGGTCCTGGCTGTAGTCACACAGGGACACATAATCCAAAGTCACACATAATCCAAAGACATAATTCATCACAATAAACTTCATTGCCAGCCTCCCCCGCCTCAACCCCCTCCCACCACCATCTATCCAGAGGCAAAATTCCTGCCTTGCTCTCATCACCGTGATACTGTGGGACTTTCCCCACCATTAGCTGCTCAGAGAAGCCGCGTTCCGAAGTGTTGGCTAATTAGAGTTCTACATTTCCTAGCAGGGCTGATTGGCTCAGTGCATCAAGGGAATTAAATACCACCACCCCCCCCCGCCCCTCATTTACAGAAAATTAGATTCTTGGTCTATCATCATGCACTCTCATTACTTTAATTTCTTCTGAGATCGGAAGGAAAGAAGGGAGCGAAAGGCACTTACCTTCTTGCGAGGACAACTGCTTCCCTAAAAGCAAGATCCTATTTCCCTCGTTCACCGGTTGTGGCTCAACTCTACTCCTTGCCGGTGCTTTTAAGCTTGTTAGCAGGATGCTAAAAGCTGACAGGTAGGTCATCGGTGCTCCTCTTTTTAGTTGGATGGGTCATTATGAATCATTACAGGATTTTTTAAGAGGGGACGTTGCAAAAATATAGTTGTTGCCATATTTCTCAGCCTTAACGCCTTCAGCAATGAGTTGGTTTGGTGGTTGTTTTTTTTTCCTGTTTTTATTTTATTTTATTTTATTTTCATTTTTTTGGGGTCATTTCTTTTTCTCTTATCTTTGAATTTATTTATTTATTCTTTTTCATAGCTTGGACCAAAGGAGTGACCCACGGGTTTCAAGCTTCCAGGTGAGATGGTCTGCGTTGCCACAGCACATCGTGCACAGGGAGGTGATTTCTATGCCTGTAGGACTGCCCTTCCCAACACCTTTGGTGTGAGTTGAAAACATTAAAAATGAAAGGGGAAAAAAAAGAATGAAAAACTAAATGAAGCATCTCTGCATGTAAGCACTCGCTGCTGCTTTCTGTAGGGTGAAATTCAAACTTAGAGCTCCGAAGATGGGCAGACACCGCTCTCAATCCAAGCCCAGAGCTTTCCCTTAAGGCCAGATCTGAAATGCAGCCATTCACCACCATTTCTCCCACTGGGGGTGAGCAGAGGCAGCTGCAGATCTGAGTCAGAGCTTTATCCCATGGGACATTCGGGCTCGGAGCAGGAGCTGGGGAACATCTGGAACTCATCAAGCTGAGGACAGTGGTTCTGCTGGGGGACCTCCTGAAAAGTGGGCTCATCCCTTTTATATCCATGGAAACAAGGCTGGAGAGGAGCAGAACTGCCAGTTGTAGAGTGCTGACAGCTCCTGATGGACACAGCCCTGAGCTCCATGGTCATTCGGGGGGGGGGGGGGGTGAGGTCCTGGGGAACATTGGGGAAACTTTATGTTTTGGTGCTTGGGGGCTGAGTAAGTCCATTTCAGCCCAAATGCCCTTTCACAGGTGCAGAGAACAGCAAGCCTGAGGGAGACAGGACATGTTTCTCCCTCACCCCACATCATCAGGGATGAAGGCTCTAATCCCCGACTTTCCTACTCCTTACTGTCTCTCCCCTGGGACCTTTCTTCTCACTGTTGGGTTATTATTCTTCCACCAAAGAGATTTCTGTAATTATTGTCACTGTCAAAATACAGCTGGTGTTCAGGGGACACTCAGCTTGAAGAGACTTTTAATTAGGGCCAACAATGGCCTTATGAGGAAGCCTGACATCAGAGGAGAAAGGTAGGAGATTAATTAGTTCAACCTTCAGAGGAGAGGTCCAGATGTCCCACCCATCACTTGGATGGAATATTTATTAATACCACCAAATTAGCTCCCAGTGGCACTGTTTGTGGTGCCCCTGGGAAGAGGGCATGAGATTTCTGCAGCAGTGCAGAGAAATCCATCTTGGTCCGTGCCATGCTGCTGTGGTGTTTCTTGGTTTCCTCTATAAGGGTTCCAGGTGTCAGAGTGATGTGTTCCTGGGACTCTTTCTCTCCTCTACCCAGGTGATTTTCTTCTCATCCTTTGGGACATGTTCACGAGTTGGAAGGGACTTATAAAGATCACAGAGTCCAACTCCTGTGATAGTCTTCCCTTTCCAGGCATCTTTGCCCCACAATTTGGTGTCTCTCCCATGCTGGATGATTTCACTGTGGGTTAATGGACCTGTGTGATAAGATGCAAGCGCAGATCTGGGTTTCACACCGTTTTAGGAGTCGGAGAGGTTTTTATGGGCAGCAGGTGGCAGCCTCTGTCTGCTTGCCCTTTGCTTATCTGCCCTTCCTCTGCCTCGCTGCCACCATTGCTCCAAGAGTCCCGAAGAACACACTTCTCCCGCTTGCTGCATCCTCCCTGCAAGAAAAAAAAAAGGGATGGGAAAACTCCTGGACCATACTGCGCACCTTAGGCTCATCAGTGTTTGGATAAACTCATCCATCCTCTGAAGAAGGTCATTTTTCCATTAGGTTCCCCTAGGACTGAGCATGTGTTCCATCTACCCACCACCAGCAGCTTTGGTACCCTTTGGGAGAAGCAGGAGTAGCCAGGCAGATCCAATGGGGACAGTAGGGTTGTCCAAAATAAGGCCAGAAACCAAATGAGTTCAGGCTTAAAATGCAGCATAGCTTTGGGGCTTGGGTTCCCTTCCTGGAGTGATGGGATGAGGCTGGCATCCCTTTCAAAATCTTGAAAGAACCTTAAAAGCAACAAACTACTCTGGTACTCCCATTCTGTAGCTGCAGGCACAGCTAAACTGAGTGGTGGTTTATTTTGGAGGGATTTTTTGTGATTAAGAAGGAATAAAAGCTGAGACTTTGCCTTCTTGGATCCTCTGCCATTCCCCATAGCTTTGTAGGAGCATTTTGGGTCCAACCCAGCTGAAGGGAGCAGGGAATGGGAAGCGCACACCTGTGCAACCCTCACTCCAGTGGCACGGAGCCTCGTGAATCAGCTCTGTGCTCTCCCTGTCCCCGTGGCTGAAGGTGCTCGTGGCCTCTCCCTTCCCAGACACAATTAGAGGCAATTTTATACCCACCTGTCAGAGTTTGATGCTGCCAAGGCATAACTGAGCACAGAAAGACCTCCTTGGGTCAGTGCTTTCACCTGAAACATCTCCTTCAGGGTGACCCTGAGTGCACGGTTTCAGTTTCAGCATTGTTTGGACATTTTCCCCTGTTTTCCTTCACAGGTGTTCTTTAAAAGTAAAAGGAAAGCCATTTAAAAAAGATACTCACTGTTCCCAGCAAGGTATGTTGGCAAGTCCTGAGGATCCTGGCTTGTTTTGCTGCCTCTTTTCTTTTTTGGGGGCAGAGATGGGGCTGAGATGTGGGGCAGGCTCTGATGACCTGGGTGGGGACCATATACCCTTAGGAATGGGGATCATTGCTGTGTAGCTCTTCTCAAAAACATTCTCAGGCTGCATCCATCCCCATGGTGGATCTTCATTCTGGATGAATCTCATTTTTCTCTCTTTAGTGCCAACAGAGTTGAAGGAAACTGAGTGAGATCTCTCTGCCCCCCAGTTCCCATTGCTCTCCTATCCCTGAGTACCCTTCACAAGCACCAGAAGTCCACAAGACACGTGTGGAAAGGAAAGTTGTTGGTTATCATGGCCAAGGGTATGAGTTCCATGTGGGAATGCAAGCCCGGAGAAGTGGAACGGGTTTTGGTAGCTGGTAGAGGGAGGAGAAAGTGGCTTGTACCCAAGACCAGGGTAGGGATGGGTGAGCTAAAGGGGAACTGTCAGCAAAACATATCAGGGCCATCAGACACTCTGCTTCTTCTCATCAGTGGGAAATGATGGACACTGGGGACCATATGAAGCCCACATCAGAGGCTCTGTCCTCACTATTGGGTTAATCCATGCTTTTTTGTTGTTGAAAATGTAGCAATCAGCCCCAGCAGGAAAAGTGGAATGCAGGACACCTGGCTGAGCTGCCTGTAGATCCTGGTGCTCAGTGCTCCAAGGCTTCCAGCCCGCGAGCGTGGCAGCTTTTTTACTTTGGGGGGGCACTCAGCATGATGCCCTGCAGTGCACTGAAAGGTGGGTGCTTCCCTTTTGCATTTGGAGGTGCACAGCATGTGGGGAGCTGCCTGTGGAGCCAGGTACTCCTGGGGCTGTTTGGCCCTGGGGTTTGGCTTGCTGCCTCAGCTGTGTGCCTGCAGCCAAAATCCCAATTTATGGCTGCAGGTTCTTGTTTAATTCCACTTTGTTATCTGAGGCAGAGAGGTGGTGGTTAATGGCTTTGATACATGGAAAACTTTGGCAGCCTTCTCTTACCTGCTTTCTATTTCTGTTCATAATGTTATCAAAGTCTTATATAAGCTAATGAGAGAAGTTTACCTTTGTGCACAGGTTAAAAAGTCCACAGTGGAGTCTGTAACAAATGCATTAGTGGCTTTAATTTCACCCCTTTGGTCTCTATGTGCCCCTCAAAGGCTGTGTGTGATTCAATAACCCTTCAGCTTTGCAGAAATATACCTCCTGAAGTCTTCCTCTTGCTGTTTGCAGTGCAGCTTCCAGCTTGGCAGCTGCCTCTGCTAACCAGCTGATTAAACCTGATCTTGCCATAAATCAAAACTTCTTCGCATTCAAATGTAACAATTAATCCTGGGTGTGTTGGTGCAATTAGATGACAAATTACGCCTCGAGATTCACTTGCTTGTTCAGATAGGGAAGCTGTGTTTGCTCAGCCAGGGATGTTTGGCTGTGGCTTTCAGTCCACCCCAGGGGATGCAGAGTGATAAACTCAGGGAGCAGCATTGTGCTCCAGCTGCAGATCTCAGAGTTTCAGCTCCTTGCCCTGTAGACTGGAGGTTTGCTTGCACCAAGTGTCAATGCTGCTTCAGACAACCAGAATGGTTGGATTGGATGACATTAATGGTCTTTTCTGGCCTTAATGATTCAACGAAGTTTACTCCTGCTGCTTTGTGGAATATTTACTGGAGGTGACTTATCCATACATCCACCTCTTAACAGAAGGTAAACTTCCACAGTGGAATGCAGTGGGTAATCAGTTCTGTGATAGTTCCCTAAGCAATGCGACCTGCGACCTTGTTGTTAGCAACCACCTGTGAGCTTGGTGTGCAGACTACAAGATAAAACCAACACGAAGTGTGGGTTGGGTGGAGGTTCTGCAGGGATGGGAACGTGATGGTACCGTTGGAACTGATAAACTATCATGTTGTTCTGAGCCTGCCCTGAGACAGCACTTTTCTACCTCCACAAAAACAAGTTCTCCAGTAAACTTTACAAGACAAAGGTATGTTTGAATGGAGTCACTCAAACTTCACCTGAAAGTAAGAAATAGTATAAAATGGCTTAAGAGAGGGATGCTGGGGGAAGATACCTTTGCAGACAAGCTGGGAGGATGCTGCTGACTTCCAGGACCTGTCAGTGGGCTGAGCCTCTCTTCAACCTTGTAGGGATGGCTTTTAGGTGAGATTTACACACTCAGTTGTGTTGAGTGCTTCCCCCCAGAGAACCTAAAAATCTCTGTAGAGTTATTCCATGATTCAAATTGACCATAGTCAGCCATGTTACTCATGTTCTTGGTTCTCTTCACGTGCTTTGTTGACAATAAAAATGCTGCTTTAATAAAAAACATTATTTTCTAATCAAGCTGAGAGAGTTCTCATTGGGAATGCCAAACTCCTTAAAGGTGATGGTGGGAGCCCACTGAAATGTGATTAGACAAATTGGGCACAGTGCTATTTGCGAATTTATAACCATGATAGTTAATAGTTGCTTTGGCAGGGGGGTTGGACTCGATGATCTCTTGAGGTCCCTTCCAACCTCTATGATTCTATGACTGCACTAAAGCTTTTGGCACTGTCCCCCACAGCATCCTCACGATGAAGCTTAGGAACTGTGCAGTAGATGAGTGGACAGTGAGGTGGGCTGAGAGCTGGGGGCTAGTGGAGTTCAGAGGGTGCAGCCTGGTTGGAGGCTGTAACTAGTGCTGTTCCCCAGAGATGCATGCTGGGTTCAGTCTTTTTCAACATTTTCATCAGTGTGGATGACCTGGATGAAGGGATGGAGTCCACCCTCAGCATGTTCAGTGATGGTACAAAGCTGGGAGGAGTGGCTGAGCCAGCAGAAGGCCGTGCTGCCACTCAGCAAGAGGTGGACAGGTGGAGAGCTGGGTGGAGGGGAACCTGATGTGGTTCAAAGTGGGCACATGTAGGGTCCTAAACCAGGGGAGGAAGAACCATGCACATCAGTTGTGGGTCAGGGGCTGAGCTGGTGTAAAAGAGCTCTATGAGGGGGGTCCTGGTGGCCAAAAGTTAGAACACAAGCCTGCAGTGTGCCCTCATAGCCAGGAAGGCCAATGGTGTCCCAGCTGACCAGTGACTGACCAGAGGTTGACTGTGAAGCAGCATTGTGCCCTGGTGGCCAAGGAGCCCAGTTGTTCCCTGGGGTGCTCTGGCCAGTGGGTTGAGGGTGATGATCTTCCCCCTCTTCTCTGCCCTGGGGAGGCCACATCTGGAATACTGTGTCTAGTTCTGTGCTCCCCAGTTCAAAGCAAGGATCTTCTAGATAGAGTCTAGCGGAGGGCCACAAAGATGGTTAGGGGCCTGGAGAATCTCCCATTTGAGGACAGGCTGAGAACCTTGAGAATGTTCAGCCTGGCTGAAGGGTGATCTGATCAGTGCTGTTCGATATCTACAGTGTGAGAGACAAGTGGATGGGGCCGGGATGCTGTGAGTGGTGTGCAATGACAGGATGAGGGGCCAGAATCTGGAACACAGAAAGTTCCAAACAAACACTTGGAAGACCTTTTTTCCTGTGAGGATGACAGAGCCCTGGAACAAGCTGCGCAGAGATAACTTCTCTGCAAATAGTCAAGACCTGTCTGAAGTGCTTTTCTGTGTTACCTTCTGGAGGAAACCTGCTTTTAGCAGGAGAGTTGGACTCAACGATCTCCAGAGTTCCCCTCCAATCCCTATGATCTCCCTCTGAGCTGAAATAGGCATCACTCAGAATCCACCCCCAGGCCTCTGAAGACCCTCTGATTTTCTGCCATACTTTCCTTCTTTCTCACATGTTCAAGCCTTGTGTAGAAGGAATTGAGCCCTCTGAAGGAGGCAACAGTTGCCTCCAGACCAGCAGCTCCCATGCCCTCCTGGCAGCCACGAACACACATTTTGGCTGCTTTGGTCTGTGTTTGAGACATCAGGGCTGGTGCTAAATGGAAAATGACACAAGCTGAAGCCCAGCAGCTAATCAGCTCCTGGTGATGCTAGTGCCAAAGGAAGTCTCATTTACAGACAGTCCTGCAATGCACTTTGATGTGGGTGGACGTGCTCTTTGGTGAGGAAGAGCTTTATTAATGCGGAACGTGTTGCTCTGCTGAAGCACTTGGAAGTTCACATTGCCGACATGCGGCGGTTGCCGGTGCAGAGATGTGTTCTTCAGGTGCGTTGCACAAAGTATTTTGAGGCTGGATGATACAGAAGGGATGAGTAAACTGGAGCACTCAGATGCTGCCTGCGGAGGGCTGACGTTCAACAGTGGCTTTTCGCTCAAAATGCAAAGCAAAATCATGAGATGGTCAACGTGGCAAAAGCAAGGACAAAGCCGCATGGAAAACAAGCCTGCTGATGTCAGCTGTGGTAATAGGTGCATATTTACACACTCCACTTAAGTGGGAGGCTTTAACTGCTGATTAACTGCTCTTATGGGATTTCTTTGTGAAACACCTGACAAATGTTTTTTTTTATGCCCTTGGAACAAAGCAAGCTGATAGCGTTTATATCCTTTTCCTCTCCGACGGCAATTAGCGCTGATTAAAGAGTCCATAATTCATATGAACTCTGAGTTTGAAGGGGAGGGGTGGGCAACGGCTCGCGGTGTGGGAAAGCAATTGGCCTTTTTGATAACCAGATTAAAAAGTAATAACTTCTGAAAGAGCAGAGCGAGGACTCAGATTAAAAAGTAATAACTTCTGAAAGAGCAGAGCGAGGACTCATTGTCTGCAGCTGACATTGCTCTGCCTTCAAGGAAATGCTGCCCTGGGACAGGCGGAAAATCACAGCTGCCAAAAGCTGAAGGAACCACTGGGGAAGGGGAATTGATTTATTTGTGGCCTTGTATTAAAGAGCAATTTGTGCGGGATGCTTTGAGTTCGTTCTCATCCAGGTTTTTTTTTTTTTTCAGGCTGCACAAGAGGGCATTATACAAACCTGCAGCTGCACCTTGCTCGTGGGCACAGAGCTCTTGCTGGTGTGCCAAGTAGGATCAATGCTGTGCCAGCAGAGGAGGGCTGTATCCTGGAAGACGCATGCCAGAGGCTTTGCTTTGCTTTGATAGCTGCTTCTTGGGGTGGGTTCGGAGCTAGTTTCCCAGCCCCTGTGTGCATTTGTTCTTAGTTTCTGCACTGTCCCAAAATGTTGTGCTGCTGGTGACTGAGGGCAGACACTGAGCTGGGGAACCTTTTGCTTCACAGCAAACCTAAATCTTGAGCACACATCACCCCTGGGATGGAAGCTTGATGGCTCCCAGGGGCTGCCATGTAACAAAGATGCATTTAATCCTCTCCTTGTTTGCTAAGTCTTTGCATTCTCATTACTCTGGGAAACCCTTCTGGCTATGAGCTGACCTTTCTCAACAAAGCTCCTTTGTCAGGAGGACCTCAAGGCTGAGGTTTGCTTTTTATTTTCCCTTCTTTCCTTTATCACTCTTTATTTTATTGGTGTCACCACCACCCAGCGACACAAGGACCCATTATATCAACCGTCACCGGACTTTGCTTGGTGGCAAAAAGAAGATTAGGAACAGCGGTGGGTGATATCCTGGGGAGCTGAGGCCAAAGGTGTGAGTAAGAGGAATGCTAGCAGAGGGAAAGCAGCCCTGATCCAGGCAGCTCTCCCAAGTGCTGGGCAAGAAAGCCTTGCTCTCACATGAGGTCTCTGCCTGTGCTTTGAGGTTGGAGTAGTAGGATTTTCCATGGGCTCAGGTGGGGGCTTTCAGGTGCTGCTTCCCATTTCCATGGTGTGTCCCAGCAGAGGGCACCAGGAGGTGCCCTGGGCACCCATGGGTGCTGCTCTAGGTGTCAGGGTGTGCTGAGCCCATCCTCTCCAGTCTCACACTCCAGGGCACTGATAATTTTGAGCTCCACCAAGAAGAGTCATTTTGAAGCCATCAGAGGGTGTCAAGGTGGGATCTGAGACACCACGAAGATCTATTTTGATCCTACCTGGTCTCTGGAAAACTCCTTCCAATCTTACCCAAAATTGCATGAGTTTTAGGGTGCAGTGCTCAGGTCTTCCCATATTTCTAGATCTAGGACTGCACCTTCTCGTTCCACCCATGCAATCACAGGGACTTGGCACACTGCTGGAAGCAGAGAGGACCGAGCAGGGCCCCAGTGTCCCATGTCCACAAAAACCTGACTCAAGGTGCTCACTCAGCTCTGTCCAACCCCAAACAAGCCCTGATACGTGCCCAGCAACCCAAACACAAATGTCAGCACCTGATATTCAGGCAGAGGCTGTGGAGCTGGGGTGCTGCCTGTTGACAACAGGAAGGGTGGCTGTGAGCTGTCTGCTGGCTTGGAACGAAGCAGCACTGCAGCATCCATGGGCTGGGCAGGGGCTGAGTGGGAGGGGAGGTTGGATTCTGTGCCCAGCAGGAGATGGGTGCTGGCAGGGGTTGTGCCATGACTCATACCAACACCCATGCCAGCTTGTGCCATGCCTCTGTGCAGGATTTCTGCATAACCCTTGCAAGATGCACTGGAAGTTTTTCATTTACTTGCAAGCCTTGGGTATCTCCTAGTGCAGAGGGAGGATGCATCTGCGTTGGCTTTTTGGTGGTTTGAGGAGATCCCACATTGGTCACTGGAAGCTCTGTGGACTACAGCAGAGCAGTGGCACTCCTGGAGGGGACTCTGCTGTCCTGTGTTGCTCTCAGTGTTGCAGTATCTCTGCAGCACTGTGCCATTCTGCCTTTTTTCATCCATCGTCCTCTTACCAAGCACTGGGCACAACTCTGCTTTGTTTTACAGGTGGAAAACAGCCTTGTGCTTTTCCTGTGAAGCTGGAAACCATTTAAGCAAAGCACTGAGGGCTGTGAAACAGTCCACTCTCAGAGGGGACACACTCCCAAATGGCAGCACTTTTCACCTGAGTGCTGTTGGAGAAAACTGGGAATGGCCCACTCTGTTCTTCAGCCCCTTACACCACTCCGGAAACCTTTGATTACTTAATTGCCATTGGATCTCACTGTTTCTCAAGCACTTGGTTCATCTCTGCCCTTTCAATGACCTGGCATACTGATGGACACAAAGTGATTCACAAACATCTGCCGGAGACCATCTTTGTACAGACTAAAGACTGCCTGTGCAGCATGTAAGGTTTGAGCTGTCACAACATGTGAAAATAGCTGAGTATTTCCTCCCTGCCAGAAAAACACGAAATCCTGAAAGCTTTACGGTAACTACCGACCAATGGAGAAGATGCTCAAGGATGAGAAGCAACCTGCATAATCTCCTTAGTGCGAAAAAATTGCTTGTAGGTACATTTAGGAAATAACTGCATCCATTCCCACCCTTTAATTATGGCACATGTAGATGAGAATGGAGTGTCGGGTGCATGTATGCGTTTTGCCTGAATATGTATCTTCGTATTTTTAAAACCCAAACAATGGAAACCACCACCGTGGCTTACTGATAAGCTCCGTGCTGGGTCTGCATGGCTGCAAGATGCAGTCACTGTAGGAGTGGAGATATTGTTCCCAACACTGAAATTCCTGTTTCTGGCAGAAGCTGGAGAACGAGTGTGGCACAGCCGTGATTGTGTTATCGTGTGCGTAACGCAGCCCGTAATAGGCACTACAGGTAAAGCTGGTTCCAAACGTGCAGGGATTATACCAGCCCTCATGCAACTGCTGAAATTGTTGTTTCCCGTGAAATGGTGATTTTTGCAAAGGGGTGCAGAAAATCCTGGGAGGTGTTTCACTGTAACAATCTCGTTAAAAAGTGTGAATGCTGGAGGGGGGAGCAGGGGAAAACAAGACAAACAAGAATGCATCTTTCATATGTTTTAAAGCATTGTTCCCTTCCATGGGTGGATGAGAGAGGGTGGGGGGACCTCAGGGTTTCTGGTCTGGGACTTGGGATGAGTGCTGTGCCCACCCTGATGTCTGCTGGATGCATCCAATGCAACCTCTGCCCAAATTTATTGCAGCACAAACCATTGGGAGGGATGAAAGGTGTTGTCCTGCGAGGGGATTCTGTTGGCATCACCTATGTCCTGTATTCCCTGGTCTTAGCAGAGTCCTTTCCCTCTTATGAAATGGGGAAGGGTCTCCACCCCCACGGCCCCCCTTCCCCCTGCCCTCAGCCCTCGTGTATCCTAGCTGTGCCCTGGGTGATTTTTCTGCTGACACAGAGCTTCTCCTTCAGAATCCTCTGATTCATCCCACGGAGGGCTCACACCCAGGCTGAGCTTCGTCTCCCTTTTAGGATCACACGGCCATCCTGCTAAGGGGTGGGCTCCTCAGTGGGTAGAATACCCACCCGCCTCACCTTTCCCCACCATGGGAAGGAGCATGTGGTCTGCCAGAGCAATGCTGTGTCCTTTTTCATCATAAAGATGGGTGGAATCTGGAGCAGCAAAGCAAGAAGAGATGAAAAGGGCTGATCCCTGCATCCTCAGGGTCCAGAGGCTGTGGGCTTCTGCTCTGGTGGTGCCAACCTGCTTCCATGAGCACTGGGTGCTTACCCAGCCCCATCTTTCACTTGGTCACTGAGGTTTTGCTTCCTAGCTCTGCCACCAGTCTGAAGGCTCTTCCCCTTCCCCTTCTCCTCCTGCTTGGCATTTCCCCTCCTGCAGAGAACATGGAAGTCTTAAAGGAAAAGAAAGGACAGGGATGTGCTGCTGCCCAAGGCTCATGCAGTGCCATCGCATGGCTTGCACACAATTTCATGTGTGCAAATCCAGCTAAAATACAGCTGGGGGTAACCTGCCTGACTGCAATCGAGCTACAAATGGTAATGGTGCGCATGCAGGTGAGCACCACCCTCCATCATCCCTGCAGCACATGGAGGGGCTGTGGTGGTGGAGCTCTGCACAGGGTGGACACAGGGAGTGGGCAGTGCCAACACGGCATGCTGTGTTGCAGCCTGGGACAAATGGTGAGATGGTGAGATGCTGGGTGAGATGCTTTGGCAGAGGGTTGTGGCAGAACTGGAAGAGCAGGGCCCTGGTGAAGGTCAGGGTGAAGAGGTGTGTTTGGCAGAGACAAGGGGGCTGGGGAGTGGTGCAGGTCAGTTTTTGAGGGCACCCGTGGATCCGTGTGGGAGAACTGGAATGGCAGAATGCCACGTCTGAGTCAAAGCAAGGAAGGAGCATTGCTCGGGGCTCCTCCCAGGTGCGCCCTCCTCCAGATGGGCTTTAGGGATGCCCAGAGCTGGGCACAGCCTGCTCTCACCCCACGCTGGTGCCTGCTCCTCCATTCTCAGGATTAGCGCCTTTATCCCCTGCTCATCAACCTCCTTTGCCCACAGCAAGATGAGCATGGAGATGTGGCACAAAGAAGTACGGTTTAGTGGGCAATATTGGTGGTAGGTGGATAGCTGGATAAGCTGATCTTAGAGGTCTTTTCCAACCTTAACAATTCTATGATTCTGTGAGTATGATCAAACCAGACCTTGGGATGGGTTTCCTGCTTCATGTGTCCAAGATACCTGCATTGCCAAATCCCTCTCTGGGTCCTGCCCAGGGCTGGCTTTCTTTCAGCAGGTCCTAATTTGAAGATGTTACCTCTCCAGGCAACCTCTGCTTCTGCTCCAATCCTTGGGAGATGCCCTCAGGGTAAGGCAGCCCTTGGTGCTCTGCTTCCTCTATAGCCAATGTGGCTTCAGCCATTGGATGCCACTGGATTTGGGATCAGGTGCCACTCACTGAGATAGTTTGCATCTGGTTTAGTCCACTTTTGCTCTTAAAATTTGACATCCCAAGTGGGCTTTCACCCATTGATTTTTAATTTCCTTTATTCACAATAAATAATACACGACATTACAAAGAACTCACACAAAATCAAATAATAATAATAATAATTGCATTCTTTCAGCAGCCACGAAGAAACAGGATGCATCAGCACCAGCGAACGTGTGAAAGAGCATCTATGAGCAGCATAGGTGGGGAGAGAGAGGGGGACTTGCTGCGCCCACCTGCCCGAAGTGGTCGTTCCTCTTTGCTGGTGTCTCCATTGTGTTTCCATCCCCTAGGCCAACAAACACGGGGTGAGATCCAGCGTGTGCCAATTGTGTGGTCTCAGGCGTCCCTGAATTGTGTAGATCTCACAGCTTGAAGGACAGGGATGCAGCTGCTGGGTGTGGGACCATCACAGAGGGCCGCTCTGGGCAACCTCCTTTGCTGGGCTCAGCTGGCTGCAGTAAAGCTGGGAGAGCTTCTAGTGCTCACACTCATGTAGAAGGATTATATACACACACTGCAATGCTCCGTTCCTTCTTAGTCACGGATGGCCTCTGAGTTAGAAGGCTTTTGCTTAAGAGTCTACTGTAGCTGGATGTGTTCACATGCACACAAGAGCCCATGTGTGGAGTTTCTTCCTCCAATTCTGCTTGATTTTCCCATTAGCTTCTACGGTGGGGTCAACTCCATGGATTTCTTCCTCTCCTCTCTCTGTTCTTCCCATTCCTCCTCTGACTCATAGGTGCCCTTGATGATGGCCACCCTGTCTGACATGTTCATGCAGTAAGGGACGAGAATGTAGAAGTACAGCAGAGCAGCCAGGCAAGCCCCAAGGATGGGCCCAACCCAGAACACCTAGAAAGCAACAGGGGAAAGGTGAGAGTGAGTCTCGGAGGCTAGCACACCAGGGTCAGTCATCACACAGCATCCACTACTACTCCACGTCTCCTCTCCCATGGAGAGGTGCAAATACCCCTTCCAGTGGACTTCTTTTGTTGAAGTCCTTTCAACCGTTGCTTGGGGAAGACATCAAACTCCTTGAGAGCAGCGATGTGATGTTCTGGAAGGATGAAGATGAGCCTGCAGGCAATGCTGGGTGAAAGAGAAGCCTGAGTGGGGCTTTTCTGTGTGCTGCACTGACCTTGCGTGATGTCCTAGCACAATATTCTCCGTTGCACCAAGGCTTATCCTTGTATCCCTGCTCTGTCCCAGGGATTGGCCTGCTCCCTCCACTCAGTGCATGGGGAGATCAACCTCCCTCTGTTTATCCTGTGTTTATCTCTGTGTTTATCCTTTCAGCTATTGAATTGACTTTGAAACTTCTGGTCTCATATTCACAAAGGAATTACTGCCCAGTCCCTTTGTCAGTCATACCAGAGTCTGGCAGATCCGTAGCCTGCCCACCCCAGTATGTATTTGATGCTCACCCAGTGTGTGGAGCTGAACTTCCTCACGATGACTGCAGGCCCAAAGGACCGTGCTGGGTTCATGGAGCAGCCAGTGAAGTAGATCTGTTGGTGAGGAAAGGAGACAGGGATCAGGGACACTGTGTCACTTAACAAATATGAACAACTTTCCCTAACTGCAGCAGGGGCTTGGAACTAGATGAGGTTTAAGATCCCTTCCAACATCCCTTCCAACATCCCTTCCATTGGATGGTTGGCATCCAATGGTTCGATGATATTTAAGGACTCTTCCAACCCAACCATCCTATGATTCTATGATCTTATGGACCCTTTCAACCAAATCACTCCATAGTTCTATGGTTCTATGATCTTTAAGGACCCTTCCATTCCAAAACAGCCCTCGATGCTATTTCTGTTGCAGAGATGCAGGGATACCCATGGTGTGGAGAAGGAGCCTGTGTGGTCTATTTAATGCAGTTCCCTCTGGGACTAACTGCACGAGACTATTTTAGAGAAGTACCTGTCCCATCATCCTGCCTGGACACTCACCCCCACCAAATGGCCCACAGCGACGGAGAGGCCGATGGACAGTGCTGGGGAGCCCACGTTGCCATTCCTCCTGTTGTCCGTGGATGCAAAGATGCAGGCAGCCAGCTGAAAGGTGAGAATCATCTCCACCACGACTGCCTGGCCTGGGGTTGTGTTGTTGTTGAGCTGTGATTCATCGAGAATAAAAATAAATAACCATCTGCAAGACTAGGAGAGATCTTGGGTCCTTTTACGGTGGATTTTTGAGTCTTTTCCCTCAGCACTTGATGCTTTCCCACCTGCACACTTAATCCCTTTTTTTCTGTGTGTTCCTCTCCCTGGCTTGTTCAATGTAAGCCACGTTAACCTAATTCTTCCCACATTCACTTTGTGGAGGAACTCCTCAAGAGGTGGGGGTGCAGCCACTGTGGAGGGGCATGGGAGGAAGAGTGTGGGCTGAATGAAGGTCTCCAGGGGAACAGGGCATGTCACAGTGGTAAGACATAAGGGACATTTGCTGTGAGGTGGACTCAGCCTCCTCAGGCATGGAAAGGACTAGGTGGTCTGAGTTTGTTTTATTTTCTTTGCCTTTTTTTTCTTTTTCTTTTTTTTCTCTTTTATATCTAAGTAACCAGTCTGGGACAAGTATTCCATGGCAGCAGTGTAGACTGTCACACCTCATCCCAGCGATCCAACCCTCTGCACAGTGTCTGTGCTACTCTGAGAGGTCCAGATCCGGATTAGGCAGAGCAGTAACCCCACTGCTCCCATTTCAGCTGTTTCCCAGCACTGTCTCCAGAGCTTGGGACACACTCTCTGGTTTTGCTGCTCTTGCAGGGTCCCCCTACCTCCTCCACCAGGAGCAGCCCCTACCCCTCACAGCCTTTCTGTGATTTCCCATGCATTGCTCCTTACTGCACACTCATCACCCCACAGACCCTCTCCATCTGCTCCCATTCCAAGCTGCCCATGATCCCACTGAACTCCCACTACCCATACTGGTTTGTCTGGGCTCTGCTCCCTGCCCCCCTCTGTCTCCTGGCACAGCTCCTCTCCTGACACTAATCTCCAGGCGGAGAGGCTGAACTCAAGAACATCTCAGTGGTGCTGGTGACTCACTGGGGCCCTTAGGTTAAAGAGCTTAAGGGAGAAAAACCCACACCATTCATCATACCACACAATAAATCTGTCATGTCAATGCTCTCTGGATACAATTGTTCCAATCTCAATCCCGTCCCCTCTGCAAACGGGACAGCATGCCAAGACTAACCATCCTTATAGATTTGGCTCTACAGGTCGGCACCAGTGCCAGAGAAGCAAAGCCTGCATATAATGTGAGCATTCAGGTGGATCATCTCCAGGTTGGAGACTTACCGAATTGATGGCCAGGTTGCCACGAGTATTGGCTGGTGTCACTCCGTAGAGGATGCCAGCCCCGGCGATGGCCCCAACCAGCTGTGCAATCACATAGAAGAGTGTCCGGAGGAAGGAGATCTGATTCCCAACGAAGAAGGCGATGGTCACTGCGGGGTTGATGTGAGCTCCGCTGATGTGGCCGAACGCCTGCACCAGTGTGCCAATGGCCAGGCCAAAGGCCAGGGAGATCTGCAGGATGCTGGGGAGCGCGGATGGCCACTTCAGAGCTGAGCCAAGGCCGATGAAGACAAAGATGAGCGTGGAGATGAATTCAACAAAGACAGCTCGAGCAAAGGCCAAAGTTAATATTTCCCTCTTCATGGTGGGAGTGGGTGGAGGGCGTCTGGAAAGGAAGAAAGTTTAGGTTTCCTCTGTCTCCACGCTCTTCTGTCTGCACCGAGTTGTAGGGCCATACCTATCTATATATGCAACAGCAGCAGGGAGCTGTGTTACAAGGCGGTGGGTGGAGCCAAGGAGTTAGCCAGTCCTCCCAAATTATCATGTGAAACTGGAAAAGTTTCCATCTGAAAATAACTTCGGAGCCTCTTGGTGAACCAGTGACTCAGATATTGGTGGTATTTCTTTCTTCTTCCCTCTGCAAACAAAGAGACCCTATAGGGTGTCTCCGTGGTCGTTAGATAACGCAGTTGCATAACGATGCTGCACTCCCTCCTCTGCTTTTCCCTTTTACTACCTCTTGTCAGGTGCCGAGTGTTTTGTTAGCAGAGGTGTAGTTGTTATTCCCTTCCTCTGTGCGCTCGTGGAGCAAAGGACACTGCAGCTTTGCCCGAAGACTCCCGTTGCTGTTGTTGGGCTGGAGGAGCTGTCCTGGGGCAGTGCTCCCATGCTTGGCCAAGTGCACTGGATTTAGATAAGAAATGAAATGTTAAGCAAAGTCAAGCACCTGGAGCTGCTCCCGGGCTGTCAAGATAGCTCAGAGTCAGAAAGCAAGTGCCTTGTGATCACCCCAAGGGCAGGGCTTGGGGGACGCTTTGCCAAACAGGAGCTTCTCCAAGGTGCCCACACGGGGGCTGGAGGGGGAAGATATGGCCCAAGAACAGGGGGCTGATCTCAGTCTCTGTGCCCCTTTTCTACCTTTCTGCTCTACTGCTCCCTCCAGATAACAATAAGAATCGGGTGTGGGTTTCACCAGCATTGGCGGTCAGTGATGCTCCGTGCCAGTACCAGGGAGGGTGCATCCTTACCCCGTCATCTCAGGTCCTGTCTTTTCTTTTTGCTTTCCAAGCTCTTGCTCAACAAGGTCAATTATTATGCTCACTGGAATGCTAGCACAAAGCCACAGGCATTGCATGGACACTGGCCACGTTTACATGTCTCTTTTCATGTTCACATGGTCTCCATCCCAAATCCATCTGGCTGGAAGTCCTTGGTTGGCAGAGAGATGCTGAGGGATGAGGTCTGGGGGCAGAAAATGGCTCCGGTGACTCTTCACAATGACTTCTTGATCCATTTCCAGTTGTGTGCCAGGATTTACTTTTGTTTCAAATGGTTTTGGGTGCCAGCTCTGCTCTCCTTGCTGTTCTCCTGCATGGCTGATTGCGTCTTGTTTTTCTCAGACAAACTGATCTCTCCATGCAGGGGATATCAGTGGCTGCCATGCACTTCTGCAGAAGCTGTCACTTTTCACCACACAGCAAGCAAAGCTCCATGTGCATTTCTGGTAAAAAGCATATCAAATCCCTTGTTGATTTTAAAAAGTGCAGAAAGATTGCATTCACTGCTGCCTTCTGCTGGGTGCAGTCAGACTTGCACATAGCCGGTGCTGTTTGGGGTCCAAGCCAGGAGGGATTCTGTTCTTCGGAGCCAAAAATAAAGGAGCCCTTTTCCTCCAGATGGGCCTGGAGTCCTGTGCTCAGCACACATGTTCAGTGAGACTCAAGAGACTGGGCACTCCTTACAGCATGATTCCTCCTCATCATTTTCTCCCAGTTCTGCTGGTCCTGGGGAGCTGGTCGGGTGAAAAACCAGCTCTGTTATCCTAGAAGCACTTGGTCCGCTGGCGTGTTTTGGTGAAAGTTTTGCAAGCTGGTTTTTCAAGATACCCTGGCCAGATTCCAGTTGGAGTAATTGCTCACCACTTCCCTTCCTCCAATGATTCCTCCTGGATTGGATGTGGCTCACTCTCATCCTCCCACCCCTTTCATAACATGGCTCTCCATGTGTGGTGGCCGAGTTTTGTTGTGTGTATTGATTTAGGCTGGTGATATTGACTTCAGCTCAACATCAGCAGCACTGAGCCCGAACACACTCTCCTGGGATGTGGATAAAAACCTCCAAAAGAAAGAAAGTGCTCCCTCTAGACTGGGGATGTAATGAAAAAATGCTGAAAATGATGGGGGAAAATCTTCCCAAGAGAGACGCGGGATGTTTCTACTACAGACCCTGCAAAATGAGTTTTCCCGTAGTTGTTTGAAAACTTTCCTCTCTGTGGTGCTCCTGCTCAGTTTCTCTGATGTCTGACCATTCCGTTGGGAAGGCTTCCTTCCTCTTCCCATCTGCATGCCCTCCAAAGAACTTGTACAAGCTGAAAGTGTCTTGGATGCGTCAAAGGTAATTGAATTGGGCAAGAAGGCGTTGTGCAGAGCCCTGCTGACAGACGGACACCCACGTGCCAGGGCTGTGCATACCTCACTTCTCCCAGTGGCTTTAGGAGAAAAGGAGACATGAAGGCTTTGCCATCATGAGGAGAATCACTCTTCTCCTCCTTGGCACCTGCAAGCAAACAAAGAGCAGTCAAAACCCAACCAATTCTCCCACTCTGTTGCAGGGCCCTTGGGCTTGCTGGCACCTTGGGGGCAGTGTGCAGGAGGCAGACAGGGACCTGAACCCACTGCTTGCATTGCCTGAATGGGAGGAAGGCAGCCATACCTCATCCTTGCCCTGTGCCCTGTGGCTCTGCCTCGCCCACGGAGGTGTGTGTGTCATTAACTGGATACGTGTGCCGGTCCCTGTTGTCCCTGGGTTGCTGGTTGCATCTCTGAGCCTGTGCCACACTTCTGTTAATTTGTCTTTTCCACAGCAGTTCCAATTTCTGATGGGTTCAGCTCTGTGTCAGGTCTCAAAGCCTGGCAGATCAACTTGCAGGGGGATAAGTTTGGGTTATAAGTGCTGCTGAGACCCACACTAGCCCAGTTTTTGGGCTTGCCCTCTCACCTGGCTCTGTACCTTGATCAAGGACCTTCCAGCTGGCACAGGAATACAAGCAAGGATGACAACAGCAACAGCAGCCAACTCCTTCTGCTGGAATCTGTGATTAGTTGGGATTAGATGGCTGGAAGAGAAAGTTTGCCTTGGTTTGTTTTTAAAGAAAGGCTGTTTCTTGCTGGCTCAGCTCTGGGATCTTGCAGCAGAGTATAAAATCACCCAGGTGGGGAACTCAAAGCAGAGCAAGCAGACTTTTTGCTTTTCACCCTATTCCTGAGGCTGCTGCTCCCTGTGGTAGGGTCGGGGCAAAGACACATTAAACTGTGGTGTCTCTGTGCAGGCAGTTTCAGATGGGGCTTTCAAGGATTTCTCTAATCTACCCCACGATCTGCCTGTGCTTGCTTTAAAGATGAGGGATTATTCTGCTGTCCTGAGGCAAGCAACATTTCCACCTTCCCCTGCCCTGGAGGCTTTGGCTTCCCCCAGCAACCTGATCCGGTGCTTTGGAGCAAAAAGCCCTAGAGCTCCACCAACCATCACCCAAAATTAGCTGTGGGAGACTTTGCTGTGGATATGTCCAATGTTGGCAGCTTTGAAATTGGTTGAGCTGCACTCAGTTCTGGGACTTTTGCACTTGATTTTGGGACAGGCAGAGGGGATGGAATATGACAGTTTGCTGGCCAGGTTTGCCCTTGGGATGTCCCCATGTCTCTTGCTGCCATCCCACCATGCAGCAGATTACACTTCGGCTTGCAAAAATGATCCCAAAGTTGCCATCCAACTTTTGCTGGTCACAGACCTTGTAACCTCAACCTTGTCTTTAAGTAGGGCTGATGCCATCAAAATGCTGAATAGTGTTAATGCTTAATAACAGCATTGGTCTTCCCTTTGCTTAGAAATTACTTGGCAGTCTCTAAGGCATCCAAGTAAGTGGATGCAAACGCTTTGGGGCTGGTCTGCAATGGAAATGCCAGCATCCTTAATAATTAATTTGCATCATAATAATCATTAAATTGACACATGGGGATAATCATGTGTATTAGGGAAAGCAAAGCTTGATTAGAAAAGAGATCTCTCCAGATCATCCAGAATGAAAGCTGGGTCTGAAACCCTGGTGTCCTGATTTTCAGGTCTAGCCCTTTTCAGTGAAGCCACCTGCATCAGTGACATTGGGAGGCTGAATTTCTGCTCATCTAGGTAAATACTTCACATTCTTAGGCCAGCAGCCTCTCACTGGGCTTCAGACAGACCTGCATTTGTGAGATGGTTTTCCTTTTGAAATGCATATGCCATGGAAGTCTCTTCTTTGCACACATAGTCTCCTTGTAAGGTTGGTTGCAAGAAGCCTGGGCTGCATCAGGGCAGAACGGATCTGGAAAACAAGACCAGCCTCCAAAACAAGTATGGATGCAGAAGATAACATAACAAAGAATTGCCTGGAATATCTTAAAAGCTGAAATTATTGGATCCTGACTCCGAGAGCTTAGGACTTTGTGAAGCAAAATGTTGGTGACAATATGCTGTTAGCTGATGAACTATAAAACAATATCTTTCACCCCATTCTACCTCCAAGGCCCAGATGAAATGCACTGAGAGATTTCTCAGTTACAGATAGTTTACACTGATTGGGATTTGAAGAGATTTGTGGACATCTGCTCTTGGAGCTGAAGATGTGCATTGAGTGATTTCTGGATAAATGTCTGATTATCTTTATGTTCCTCATGTTCCTGGAAAACCATGCTGAAAATTGAAGCACTGCCTCTAGTCTCACCCCCAGATCCATTGGGAGAGTCTTGGGAAACAGGCCTTGTCACAAGCCTTGGAGCTATAGGAATTAGCTGGGGATTTGACTATGGACCATCACTATTACCAGCCACTTTTTTTGGGCCAGAGGTTTAATAGAATCATAGAACCACAAAAGTTGGAATTTGGATATTTCACTGGTGTCTTAATTAAATGGCTTGAGCTGAATATATGGTAACCAAGCAGTGATATCAAGAAAAGGGACTGGGGCGTGTCCAAAATGCTCTTGAACTCTCACAGCAACTCAAGGATCCTACAGGACTTTGCAGGATGGCTGCCCCAAACCTGATGGAGATGATGATATATAGATGGAACAACAGAGCAGGAGAGAAAGAAAAGGCTCATGATCACAAGGGATGGCAGGGCATAGGGAGCAGTGAAATCTGAGACGCTTTGTACAGTGATTTGTATTTCGTCGTCATATTATTTATCACAAGTCCATGATGACGCAAATAAGAGTTAATGTATGGTGCGATAAATATTGCAGATATTCATCGTGAACAGTCATGAATTCATGGGTGGGAATGCACAGGTTGTTTTGAATCCTGGGCTGAAGCATTCCTATTGAGGTCCAGTACACAAAGTGTTATCAACTTAGTGAGGGTTTTGGTTGGTCTGTGGCTGCTCTGATCTCTGTGAGGCTGAGATCTCTAATTTGAGTTGCACTGGTGTAAATCTGGATCAACTGGCTTGGTTTCCTGACGGTGCAAGTTTTGGAAGTGTCATTGAAGACAATGGCAGCTCCATAGAGAGGGAAAATTCGCTTACTTGATTGTCTAGAGAGGACTCAGCCTGCTTTAGCCATCTGAAAAGCTGGTTCAGTGGGATTGCTTCACATTAACACCGCATGCCAGGAGCTGAATTGAGCCAGGCCAGGAATGGGAGCAGCATAAGGTGCTCAAGGAGGAACAGTCCTTATTTGGTAGTTGGAAGATGGAGGCTATTTCATATGGTTATTTTTGCAGATCAGTGGGCTGTTGGCTTGAAGCTGGGCTGCACGGTACTTATATGACCACATATATATTATATGACCACAAACATGAACCAAATAATGACACATGTATCAATTCAATGGGTAGAAATGAATTTAAAGCACTTTATTTTATTTGAGAGAGCGCAGTAAGTTATTAGGCACTAAAACTCATTTGTAGGCCTCTTTGCAGTTTATGTGTCTTAAACATTGTCATGGTACGTAATAAATTAAATGCTTGGGTCTAAAGAAGAGGCATGTAATTAACACTGCAAAAAAAAAAAAAATGCACATGAATGAGCTGTGTGGTGTTGCCTATAGCAACTAATTGACAGGATAAATTCTAGGTAAATTGTTTGGGTTTTCCTGGAACACATAGATTGTTCTGCCCTTGAACTGCAGCAAAATACAAACTTATTTTAGAAATTAATATTTGGTGATTTATATATGACTTTGCACTCTGCTTGAATGGAAATTTCGTTGAATGGAATTGTGGCAGATGTTTAAGGAGAATTTCCTCAACGTGCAAGAGCTCTCCATCCACAGGTCTAGTAAGTCAGGAAAGGAAGGCAAGAGACCGGCATGGTTGAACTGGGACCTGCTGGTCAAACTGGAGAGCAAGAAGAAAATGCACAGGTACTGTGGGAAGAGTATAAGGAAGTTGCTAGATTCTGTAGGGATGGGGTCAGGAAGGCCAAGGCGCAGCTTGAACTGAACTTGGCAAGGGATGTCAAGAAGAAGAAAGGCTTTTACAGATATCTCAAACCAGAAAAGGAAAGTCCAGGATCTTCACGGAGCAAAATCTGCATCTTGGAGTAGATTCTCCTGAAAGCTATGCTAAAGTACATGGAAGACAGGGAGGTAATAGGGGAAAACCAGCATGGCTTCACCAAGGACAAATCCTGCTTGACCTACCTGGTGGCCTTTTATGATAGTCTCACTGCATCAGTTGACAAAGGAAGAGCCACTGATGCCATCTATCTGGACTTCAGTAAGGTCTTTGACACAGTACCCCACAACAGCCTTCTCTCCAAACTGGAAAGAGATGGATTTGATGGGTAGACTGTTTGATGGACAAAGAACTGGTTGCAAGATTGAGTCCAGAGAGTGGTGGTCAATGGCTCCATGTTTGGATGGAGATCGGTGACAAGTGGTGACCCGCAGTGCTGGGACTGATACTCTTAAATATCTTCATCAAGGACATAAAGAGTGAGGCTGAGTGCACCCTCAGGAAGTTTATTGATGACAGTGAGCTGTGGGGTGCAGTGACGCACCAGAGGGACAGGATGCCATTCCAAGGGACCTAGAAAGGCTGAGCAGTGGTACCAGCTGAACCTAATGAGGTTCAACAAATCCAAGTGCAAGGTCTTGCACCTGGGTCAAGGCAACCCTCACTAACAATACAAGCTGGGGGACGAAAGGGTTGAGCACAGCCCTGCCATAAAAGAGCCAGGGGTAGTGGTGGATGGGAAGCTGGATGTTGCTCAGCACTGTGCCCTTACAATCCACAGAGTCAAGCATATCCTGGGCTGCATCAAAAGGAGCGTGGCCAGCAGGGCAAGGGAGGTGATCCTGCCCCTCTACTTTGTGCTGGTGAGGCCTCACCTGGAGCACTGGATTCAGATGTGGAGAAGAGGAGGCTGCAAGGTGACCTGAGAGTGGCCTTTCAGTATCTAAAGGGGAGCTACAGGAAGGAAGGGGACAGACTTTTTAGCAGGGGCTGTGGTGATAGAACAAAGGGAAATGACTTTAAGCTCAGGGAGGGTAGATTTAGGCTAGATAGAAGGAAGAAGTAGGCTAGATAGAAGGAAGAAGTCTTTTACAGTGAGGGTGGTGGGGCACTGGCACAGGTTGCCAGAGATGTGGTAGATGCCTCATCCATGGAGATTTTCTAGGTGAGGCTGGATCAGGCTCTGGGCAATCTAATGGATCTGCAGGAGCCACAGCTTCCACTGCAGGGGAGTTGGACTGGATGGCCTTTAGAGGCCCTTTCCAACTCAAAGTATTCTATGATACCATGGTTTTTTTTTTTTTCCCGTTGCTCAGTCTAAGAACAGATATAGATTTTATTTAAAATGCCAAACAAACTATTTTTGGAATTGTATTCAAGTGCTCCTTTCTCACTGAACAACCAACATGGAGGACTAGAACCACTGGGACAAGAGGAGGAGGAAATGAGTGCAGGTGGAGAACATTGGACAGAGGAAGAGCAACAGTGGGAGGAGGAAAACGATCACAAGTGTTCCCTAGGATTTGGAACTGGGGTCTATCTTCTTGAATACTTCCATTGGCAAACTTAGCAAAAAAATCCTCAATGAGTTGGTGATGTTCTATGACGGTGTGATGTGATGGAGACATCATCAACAGAAAGAAGCATGAGGATATAATGTGGGAAATGCATAACTTTGAGGCTGAGTAATAGAAATGAGATTAAATTTAATGCTTAAAAGAGCTAAGGCATGTTCCAAAGACAAACCCAAATTCTTTGACTACTCTAGTGGCTGTAACAAGGTTCTGAAAAAAGGATGTGACTGTCAAGAGCCATTGGTGTGGTGCATCTGTGAAAGCAAGAGCCAGAGAATCTCATATTTGAAATACTTTGTATTACTCATCTGAAATCAGGGTGGGATAGGAACAGAGGAAAGAAAGCAAAATCTGGGCAGAAAGAAGAAACATTGATGCTAGGGGGTAGTAGTGGTACAAGAACAGCCAAGCTGTGGATTAATTAGGGTTGAAAATTAGGAGGTTTCTCATAACCACAGGAAGGAGCAGTTACAAGAGCTCCCTAATGGGGTCAGAGGGGACCAGAGGACACTCTTCCAGTCTGCAAAAGCAAAGGGCATCTGCATTCCACTATGGGTTGAAAATGTGCTTGGGTTCCTTGCAGTAGCAAAATTCGGAGGCTGTGGCAAGGAGCAGTGCTCCAGTGTGTGTGCAAACAGTGGGGCACCAAGAAGAAGTAGGAGAAGGGTGAGCAGAGTTCAAAAGCAATGAGGCATCGGGTGGCAACCTCCACACCCAGCAAATGCTTGTAATAACACCTCTCTGCAGCACCTCGAGAAGGACAATGAGCTCCACCGCGTGCTGCCTCCTGCGAGGGGGTCTTGAAGGTGGGACTTCGGTGTGTGCTTGTCCCTGCTCCTACACTGGTGGCTTTGCTTTAACGGTGCTTTCCTCTAAAGTTAGAAAACCTGCAGACATAGAGCTGGGTGGCAAAGTTGGGCCATCACAGCGCATCTCCCCATGATGAGGCAACATGAGCCCCCAGCAAAAAAATAAACAGAGAGAGGAGAGAGGTGAAGCACTCTTTGAAACATCAGAGTTCCCCCAGCTCCTCTCCAGTCCCAGAGTTGGCTTGGCTATACCTTCTCAGACATCCCCCTTGGCAGGGTCTGTGGGGAGTGCAGCTCCACCGACTGCCTCCGGCGTGCCTCACGCTCTGCCCAGTCCTCCTCTGGCTCCATGCCCTTGAAGATGGCGAGCCTCTCCGAGAAGGTTTTGGATTGTGGGAAGAGGATGTAATTGTAGATGATGGATGCGGCCACTGCCCCAACCAGGGGGCCCACCCAGAAGACCTAGGGAAAAGGGAAAGAGAAGAATGTGGTAAGCAGAAGCCTGTCTGTGCTTAGAGAACGAAGAGGAGCCAGGGTCTTGGAGAGTATTACAGGGGACTTATGGACCTGTTCGCCATTTCAATGTTGAGAACAAAATGCAGAAGCCAGCCCTGCCCTGGCCCTCTCTAATGTCTTGTCCATCTCTTGTTCCCTTGCTGCTATGCCTGAATGTACCTGACCATCCTTTTCTGTCTCTTCCTTCTCTGAGAGTCAGCACTGTATGATCTCCACTAATTACAGCACTGTTGTGATCACACTACTAGTTTGGGTTCCTCTGGAGATGTCATCCTACCCATTTACACATTCCTATGGAGAGGGAGAAGCTCCCAGCTTGGACACCTCTAAGCACGGCTACAGCTCCAACGCTGAGCTGGCAATGCCTGGGAGTGTCCCTTAAAGAGACAATGGAAAATGTATACCTGTATCCTACCAGAACCAGGAAAGCTCTCCAGGATAGTGAGAAGAGCTTCATTCTCCATTGGTTTTACCTCTTATGTTAAGTCATGGTCAACAAACCACACACCCTTTTCCTGTTGCAACTCACCCTGCTTAGATAAGTTAATTAAGCACACAGCAGCCCCACCTCTTTCTGCAAACCTCCACATCTTTAAACAAGAGCTGGTGCTAAGATGCTGGACATGGTCAGCTGTTTGGTTTTCTAAGAATACTGGTAACCTGAGGGGCCTATCCCACTGACCCAGCCCCAAGGCAGTTCTTACCCAATGGTCACTGAAGTCACCAACGATTACAGCTGGGGCGAAGGATCTGGCTGGGTTCATGGAGCAACCAGTGTAACGGATCTGCAGAGAAACACCACGCTTAGTGCTAACATTAAGCCCTTTTACCACATTTTAATATATCCCAGTGTGTTATTAGTGTGATTCATCCACCAAGCCAACTCTTCATATCCTCCCAGCATACCCCATTCCAGGAAAAGAAATGCTACCAGCTTCCAGCACCTGAGTCAACAGGCCTGAGTCCTATATGTGCATCTCTGGTGCAAGCAGATGTGTCTGCATGGTGCAACTCGGCTGCAAGCTGGGTGACGTGCTCTGTGGTTGGGACACATTTCTGCCATGCCTGTTCCTGGAGCACATTGCTACTCCTTGCCACAGAGGATTGAAGGAAAGTAATCCCACAGCAAGCAACACAAGCTTGTAGATTATTAAGGATGGAAGATGTGATGCAAACATTGCTGCTCTAATCCTGAGAGCTTGGGAGTGTTGGGGGATAATGTGTTTTTTTCCCTGCAAAACTTAGCTGTGAGGGATTTCCCTGGCTGTCCATCTCATGTAATTCCCAGTTTATCATGGTCTTGAGAGTCTTGGTTCCTAGCATGCCCACTGCAGGACAGAAGACCCCATGGATCCCTGGGAGCTCTCTATGGGACTTGAGGAGCAGCAGATCAAACAGGTTATGGATTTTTTCATAACCAAAACCAGCTCAGCTCAGGCTATGGTTGTGCTATGGCTTTGGAGGGATCTTACTGCTGCAAGCACTGCAAAACCATGAGTACTGCACTAATAACAAATCCCCCATGAATTTCAAAACACAGAAACACAATTCAGAAACACATGCCATCAAGCAGTGTAACTTAACCCATTCTACTCACCCCAAGGAGATGTCCGACGGCAACAGAAAGGCCAATGGACAGTGCAGGAGACCCCACATTGTCCTCTCGGCGTTCATCAGTGGAAGCAAAGATGCAGAGAACGAGCTGGAAGGTGAGGAAGAGCTCGACAGTCACTGCCTGCCCTGTCGTTGTCTCATTGTGCAGCTGGAAAGGGAGAAGACATTTCAGGAATGGGCAAATTCAGTGCCTGGTCTGTAGATTTAGGGGGGAAACTCAGAAGGGCAGAGGAAATGGGTGAAATTTTTGGCCTTAGTAGGAAGAGAGGGAGAATTTTCCCAGGAAAAATGGAAAGTGTCTCGGTAGGTAACACCTGTGGATGTGGAAGGAAACACTTTTGGGGGCATTACTTTTCCACTCTCCCTTCCTCCCAGAGTATTTTTTTTTCTCTTTGCCTCATGCTTAAAATGTAAAATGCCATTTGAAAAAAAATTAAATAAAATGAAATGAAATAAAATAAAACATAAAATAGAATAAAATAATTGCTTTTCAAAAATGTCAAAAAGAGATATTTTGGCACAGAAAAATAAAATCCCTTCTTGCTTCCCACTCCTGACTGCAAACATATTCCGACTTGATCCAAAGCTGTGCCTGTTGCACACCCTCTCCTCCAACTCTTCTTTCTGACACTACATTGTTCCTTGAGGGTTTTTAATCTGGATCTGGATGGATCTGGAAGCTGTAGCAGCCAGATCTGCAGCTTGCCATCTCTTCCCTCAGTCCATCCTGGCACATCTCTGCCTCTTCTTGCCCAGTGTCACCCCTGCTTTGAGTGTCCTTCCTTCACAAGCAGCACATTCCAGCTCAGCAGCAATCCTCCTGCCCAAACCCAGAGTTGGATCTTGCTCTTCTCTCCCTGATATTCCCTTAATTTTTGAAGGATAATTTGTGCAGGCAGCTGCGTGATGATCAGCCCACAGGAGAAAAAAAATCAGAAATCAAAATCTCGTTTAATGTGTTTTATGTTCTAAAACAGCAGAGCTGAGCGTTTTGAAAGTCTCTTAAAACTCTTATTGCTTTGTTGGGTTTATTAAACCTCAGCTATTATCAATATAAATAGTCTTGTTCAGACTAATCCTCAGTTCCTTTTCAACCCTTTTAATCTCTTTGGCAGTGAAGCTGAGTCTGGCAGTGCCAGCTGACTGCTGCAAGAGAAGGGATTTCCCTGTGCTGCCTCCTAAAACATGCTTCCTTCCTCCCCCTCACCAGTTTTGGGTGATGCTGCTGCTGGCATGGGCATCTCTGAAGAAGTGCAGATGCCTCTACCCATGGAGAAAGGAGTTACAGTGAACACTGACTTTCGCTTTCAGTCTCTGCATTACGTGCATGGTTTGAGAAGAGGATTTGGGATACTACTGGGGAGTTTTCATGGCTTCCTGGTGTTCCCACATTTGTGCTTTTGTGCTGCGGGTTTTGTGCTGTAGATGGTGGCACAGTGTAATGCAGAGGGGAGAAAAGTCTGACCCTGCCCACACCAGGAGAGGTAGAAAGGTTGGGCTTGGGGCAAGGGGAACTGAGAGACGATGTCACAGAATCATAGAATAGCTTAGGCTGGAGAGGAAATTAAGGATCATCTGCTTCTAATCTAACCCAACCCAAACCATGTGCTTCCCTGCCCTGCATCTCTGCTCCTTCTCAATATAGCCTGAGATAAAACTGAGATGAGGGTTTGTATCCTATGTGGGAGTATATATGGACAGCTGGATCACCTCTGTTTTCAGCCCCTAAAAGCGGAGGAGCCAGTCTGGAACCCTGTCTTCATCCCTGCTGCTGGAAGAACCCATGCTACAATCTTACATTGCCAATTCAATGTTTAATACAGGTCCTCGCTGACCCCAAAGCCCTTCCACACATACCTCGGCCTTCCCCAAACCCCATCCTAAACCTCTCAGCTCCTTCCCATGCCCACTCACGGGCTGCAGCCTCACCTTGTTGATAGCCAAGCCTTCCCGTGAGTCGGCTGGGGTGATCTCGTGCAGGATGGCAGCCCCCACCATGGCCCCCAGGAGCTGGGCCACCACATAGAAGATGGCACGCAGGAAAGACACATGGGAGCCAATGAGGCAAGCCACCGTCACTGCCGGGTTGATGTGGGCTCCACTGACGTGCCCCAAGGCTTGGACCAGTGTGGCGATGGCCAAGCCAAAAGCCAAAGCAATTTGAAGGATGCTCGGGGCAGAAGCTGAGGGCCAGTTCAGAGCAGATCCCAGGCCAAAGAGGACGAAGACCAAGGTCGCCAGAAATTCTGCGAGGACAGCCCGGGTGAAGGCTACAGAGCGAAGCTCCCACATCATGGAGGCTGCAAGGACTGGACCTGCCTGCAGGGACTTCAGGCAATTGCTGTCACACTGCTGGGTCCGGAGAGGATGATGAGGGTACGAGCCCTATATATAAGGGTATGGGATGCAGGAGGATTGCCCGCTGAAGGAGGTGGGGTCGTGGTCCTAGGAAACCTGATTCTTTCCTTCATTTGTGTTCCAGCTGAGGGAACTTCAGAACCTGCCCCTGCTATTAAAGCTGGGGAATGCAGCCCTCACCATCCTTGGGAGGGCATAAATCAGCCTTGAGCAATGCCAGGAAATGCTGCTTCCTCTTCCCAGTGCTTTCTTACCAGGAGTTTGGGAGTGTTCATTGCTTCTCTGTCCCCCTATCACCTGCAGCATGGTGAGAAGAGAAAGTGAATGAGGAAGCTGTAGGACTAAGCTGGAGGTGACCTGGAGCCCTGCATCACCCACCCAACCTTAGCAGACATCTTGTTTCAGTGTTGTCCAATTCATATCCTGTTTCATATATATACAGATTTTTCCTTTCTCCTCCTTTTAGTTTCCACAACTGTATCCATTTAAGAATAACTAAATTTCATGCTTTCAACTCAAGATTGTGCATTTCTAATTAAGCTTTTTTAAAACTTAAAGCGATCCACTCTATGGGTCTTGCTGATGAGTATGGATTGTGGCTGTGGTGAGAAAGGGGGATGTGGGCCATGGCTGAACAACCAGGCAAAACTGGATGCCCAGAGGCACCAACCTCCACGTGACTTACAACAACTAAGAGAATCACAATTTTATGGTTTAGGCAGAGATTTCCTACCCAGGAAAATGGGAACCAGCCCCAATAAATGACTGCCAGGAAAGAAATTCTAGTGTGAAAAGAATGACACTCACAGCAGGAGTACCAGCTGGGGTGTTTGGTCAACTGAGTGCTCAGAAATGTCTTTTTACTTTCTGGTGTTGTTCCCCATTGACATTTTCTTCTCCAGAATATGGTCTCTTTCCATCAAACCATCCACCAGTTTCCCAGCAAACCCATTTTCCTTCTCTTCCATTACTTAGGACTTACAGTCCACTGGCCATGTCTCTAAAGCCTTTTGCTCCCTGTGCCATAAGGAGTGGTTGGCTTGCTGCAAAAATGGTCTTTTTTTTCCCTTTTTCTTCCTCTCATTAACAGACTCTAAAGTCATCCTGTGAGGAGCGCTCCCTCAGGGCAGAGATGGAAATGAGAGGATCATTTCATCTTCTATTTGGCTCCAACAAAGGCTTCCGATGCACGACAAAACATTTCCCCTCCAGAGGAACTATGCGAGTGCCACAAAGTTGATGTAAAATATTCCACATCGCTCAAATTGCATTGCTCCTTCCTCCACAGAAGGTGGGTAACAATACTTGTCCTCTCTTTAAATATAAAGATGCTGATGAGGACATTGCTCTTAACAAAGGGGAAATTGTGGGGAAAACAAGTCCAGGGTTAGGATGGAAGATGTGGGTTCATCCCCTTCCTCTGAAAACTCCTCTGTCTGACTTCATCAGTGACTTTGGCATTGCCAAGAGGTAACTTTGGCTCCAGGTTCTGGTTGTCCTGCAGTGAAGCAGATCTCTTACAGCAGATTGTGAGACTGCCTATGTTTGGGGTGCTGATAAGGCACAGAAACACAGTCAGATCCCAGCTGCAGACTCCTGCTGCTGTCTGCAGCAGGGATGGATCTGCGAACTTAGCATTGCTCAAAAATGTGTTACGTCAGGGCCTGATTACAGGTGCAGGCTGCCAGTGGCGTAGGGAATGTCAGATAACTAATATGGCAATTAACTGGAGCTGATACCCTGTTTGATTAATAGTTATTCATGGCAAGCAAGGCGTGATGTGTCTCTGCTTAATGAAGACTAATTAAAAAGCAAGAGAAGCAGGCAGGATTAGCTCTGAGCAACTTAAAACCCTGACACAGCCTCATGCTCCTCACTTTCAGCTGGCAGTGTGAAGGCTGGTTGCAGCTGTTGTCTACCTGCTGCTTTGGGCTTACCTGTGTTCTATGAACAGTGAGTTCCTGCCACATATGAAGAAACTGAAGTTGCATCACGAGCTGCGTTGCACAGGCTGAAAAGGAAGCTCTATCACTGCGGTCTTTGCTGTGGGGCTGATCACTGTGGGATGCATTCCAGCAAGAGCAGCAGCGCATTCCAGCTTTCACCCTGAGAGCTCCAGCATTGCAGAGAACGTTGTCCTTCTCGATTGCAGAGAGGGAACACGGAACAGAGCCAGCTTTGCTGCTGCCAGAGCCGGGCAAAGCTGTGTTTCCTGCCTTGCTGCTCAGTGCCACTGCCAAACTGCAAAACAGAGAATGGGAGATGGGGAAACCTAAAGAGCCTGGTGTGGGGCTGCTGAGCTCTGCTGCTTGAAATGAGGGGGTTCTGGAGCTGCTGGTGCTGGTTGGAGGAACAATGCCTTGCTGCCACTGCAGCCTTAGGAGCAGCAAAGAGCTCTGCAGTGAAAGTGAAGGAGATGGGAACATCAGTATTTTGCCTTTCATTCAACATCCCATGGAGAATTGCAGCACTATCAGACCTCCCTGGGGATGGGAATGCACTGTGCCTCCTCCTGATGGCAGAGCATGGCCCAGGAACACGTCTTGGAAGAACATTTTGCAGGCGAGGGAGCCACGCTTGCACAACAGCGTACTTCTCAAGTGACTTAGATGGCTCAGATATCTCTGCTCCCCTGGCTTTCAGGAAAGTATAAACATCTTTCAGGTATCTCCATTCCATCTGAAATACCTCCGAGCCACAGAGAATAAAAGATTTATTGCATAAAGAGCCATGTGGGTTTTCTTGCTTGGATGCGATCTGTCGCAGGAGGTGAAGGTGCTGCCCAGACCTTGAAGACCCATTTTTTGTCTCTTTTCTGCATATGGAGAGAGGCTGCAGACCTCTCTCTTTTCTCTCCAGCAGATGAATTCTCATCTGTGCAGGAAATATTAGACACTGGAGAATCTCAATGCCCTATTTATTAGACACTGAGGAATACAAGTACTCCCCATATGTTAGACCCTGGAGAGCCCACAGCAGGACTAAATCTTGAGAAACCATGCAAGCAACCCAGATCTGATGGGTTCTACTGTTTGTGATGTTTGGTGGACTTTTTTTTCCAAGGATGGGGGTGTAGGGCTGAAAATGCAATCGCTGAGAGTTCGCTGGATGAAGCTTGTAAGAGAAGCCAAAGCAGAAGTAAAAAAGAGGGAACATCTTAATGGAACATCTTGATTCTTGTAGCGTGAGTAATCTTGTTTCCTCATTAGGGATTTCTGCCTGCTGCGTGGGCAAATGGAGGTGGTGCTGTTTGACCTCATTCATGTACCCCAGTGCAGGAACAGCAGCTGGGAGCTGACAGGACACGTGGGGATCGAAGCCAAAAAGGGTGAGGAGGTGAGCTCTGTGCAGAGCTGCTTGCTTGCAGGGGCTGCACAGCTGCCATGGAGCGAGCTGAGGCCCCTTCAGCTCTGGACTGTCTCATGATAGGGTAAAGCAGCGCAGAAATGTAGACCAAGAAGTGTTTTAATTTCATTTCACAACTGCACTGGGGAAGTCTCACCTCTTTCCCACTCATGGCTGGAAGATAATGTCTGCATTCCCCAAGGAGAGGAATAATTATATTCTCTTATTGCCATGTTGCCTCAGAAGGACACTCATACTCTCCCATTGCCGCATTGCCTCAAAAGGACTCTCATACACAGGGTAAAATGGAAGAAAATCAACACCTTTTCCAGCATTTCAGGCTAAAGGCTAAATCCCTATTCATGCAAAAACTTCTGCTGGCTCTTGTAGTGTTTATTGTTCTCATTTTAACTGAAGTAGAGGGATTAATGCAGCTCTGATTTCCTTCACTGACTTCAATGAATTGCTCTTGAGCACAGACCAGGAACAGGGCTGGGGCTTTGCTTTATTTTTTTTACCCCATTTTAAGGACTTGCAATTTCAGTCCTGAATGTTTGCCCAGGGCTTTGTTCAAGGTATACAGCAAGAATGGTGTTGATGGAGCTGGGGTATGGATTGTGGCAAGATCACTGCACTCCTCTGCTGGCCTTATTGCAAGGAGAAGTCAATTTTCTTTTGCTGACAACATGACAATGATGCCCATAGTGGACAGAAACAGGGAGAGGGAGAAAACGTGGTTTCTCCTCTGCAAAGGGTCTGTATGGAGAAAATGTGGACAACCCCAACACACTGCAAGCTCAGAGAGAGGGATGAGCCTGGGGATGAGCTCCCTTCAATCACTCCTTAAGGGGTGAAGGAAGGAGGACATTTTTCTCCTGAGTGGTGAAGGCCAATGTATGGCATACTTTGCACAAACATCTGTAAGAAAATACTTACTGCTTTTTCCCTTGAATCAATAAAACAAAGCCGTTCACCAGGATATCCATGTTGCCATCAGATTCTGATCTGAGATAGACCCCTTGGTCTTACCAGATTGTATGAGTAATTTGTGCTCAGTGTTACCTACTCGGGCATGAATATTACATCAGTTAAAATCAATCAGATTGCAACATCATCCCCAGGTGACAGAAGTGAGCAGGAGAACTCAGCATCACCCTTCACTGCATACCCTGTGTCAAGTTTGCAAAACAAACCACATCTGTGATCCAAACTCCCAGAGGGTGTAAGTGGGGGGACATAGATTCAACATCAGTCATTGAGTATCCTATATCTGACTTGCACGGTTTTCCTCACTTGGATATAAATCAGAAGTCCACGGAGGAGAAGTGAACGAGCTTGATGAACAGAATCACAGAATCGTAGCTGTTGGGAGGGTTCTCTGGAGGTCATCGAGTCCCACCCCACTGCTAAAGAAGGTTTCCTACAGCAGGTCACACACGAAAGCATTCCCCACCCTGGGAGCCATCGGTCTTCTTGGCCACCAGAGCTCACTGCTGTCTTGTGGTGACCCTGTGTTGACACCAGGACCCCCAGGTCCTTTTCTGTAGAGCCCCTTTCCAGCAGCTCAGCTCCCAACCTGCACTGATGTGTGCAGTTCTTCCTCCCCAGGTTTAGAACCCTACATTTGCCCATGCTGAGCCTCATCAGGTTCCTCTCCACCCAACTCTCCACCTGTCCACCTCTTGCTGAATGGCAGCACGGCCTTCTGCTGACTCAGCCACTCCTCCCAGCTTTGTGCCATCACTGAACATGCTGAGGGTGGACTCCATCCCTTTATCCAGGTCTCTGATGAGGGTGTTGAAAAAGACCAGACCCAGCACTCAACATTGAGGAACAGCACTAGGTACAGCCTAAAACCAGACTGCATTTGATTGCAGCCCTCTGAGCTCTGCCAGCCACCAGCTCTCACTGTCCACTCATCTATTGCACACTTCCTAAACTTCATCACAAGGATGTTGTAGAAGAGAGTGTCAAAAGAATTCAGATGTCTTTAGATGGTTTTCCTGGGTTATTATTATTTTTAGAGCTAGATACTGCCAGGGGTTGTCCTAGTGGCTCTAGAAGTGATGTCTCCCATCCTCTTTTGTCCTGTTTTCTGCAGCCTCATGGATGTGAGATGCTGTAAGGTAGAAGTAGGGCTGTTGCGGCACCAGTGTTATCTCACCACCAGTGTTACGGGTACCAATTTGTGTATCAATTTCTTGTCTGTGCTTCAGGACATTTTGTCTGCAGCCTCTTTGCTGGGAGGGAAGCAGGTGTCTGCCAACACAACCTCTGGGAACAGGCTGCAATCTCAGTGTCTTTCCTGGGGGACTGCTTTGCTGATGTGTCGTGCAGGAGACGGAAGGAGGTTATCACAAGCATCTCTCTTACAGTCTGATGGGATTGATGGAGAAAGAAAAAGGTGCTTGGCTTGTGAAAACAGTATCTGTCATCTGAGACAAAGGTCAGTGCTGTGGGCCTTGTACAGCCAGATAAGGGGAATACTGCAAGGGACTTGGTAGTCCATTGGTGAAAAGAAGTATCACTTTCAGATTCCAGTGCAGTAGCTAGGGAGATAAAAACAGATGTGATGTCAGACTGCATCAAATCCTTCCCAGACATTAGGATGAGAGGGGATGGCCTCAAGTTGTGGCAGAGGAGGTGCAGGTTGGATATTAGGAACAACTTCTCTGGAAGTGTGGCAATGCACACTCCCGTTTGTGAACATCACTCCTCGGGCAGACCCCAATCTGCTCCTAAATCTTGTAATTTTACAAACAGCACACTGACTGGAAAAGATGCAAAAAATTGCATTTCATTTTGCAAAGAAATGTGCCATAATTCTTCCCTTCCCCATCCCTCTTTATCTGCCTGTCTTCTCATTGTCCTTCGGACTCTTTTCCCCTATGTGCCTCTTTGTCTCCGTGCGCTACCCAGATACCAACATCCATGCCAAATAGGCAATAAGAAGGGAACCACAGAGCTTGTTTCATAAGGCCTCTGGCTCTCTTCCACTTCTGAGAATAAAGGCTCATCTTGGGATACTTTTATTTGTGGTTACGTACTTGATTCCTCTGCGGGTTTTTGGGTGCGGCACAAAGATTGGGCTGTCAGCAGCACGAATTACAACCCTCTGGCAGAAAGAACTTAGAGGAGGTTTCATTACTACTGTTCTTCCTTTTGTTTTAAATAGGTGGGCAATTGAAGGGACTTCCTTCTGCACTCACACCCACACGGATGGGATCTGGAGTGCAGGAACCTTGCAGAACCATGAAGCGTGCAAATCGGGGAGGAGCATTGGCAGCTCCTCCAGGACTGCACTGGAGAAACCCAGTGTGTGGGAAGCATTGCTCTCTGAGTGGGATGGAGCTGCCTGAGGAGATGTGTTCCTATTTGTTGGTCCAATGGAGCTTCTAAATTGACTGCAATGCAAAACCAGGAGGAGAGGGGCTCGCTGGGGGGTCACTGTCATAGAGCAGCAATGGTGAAAATCCCATGCAGAGAGAGCACACACCAGGACTGTAAAACTCCTGCTTTAGGGCACTGCAGAACACAGGAGCACTGGTCACAGCCAGTACAATGCACAGGACAATAGTGGACATATGTGTTATGATATAAATCTGCAGAGAGAGGGGTTAGTTTGAGGAGAAGCAAGGCAGGGACCCATCTCCCAGCACAGCACAACATGTGCAGGGATGTGATGGGAAAGATGTGCTTTAGGGAGAAAGTGGAAGTGGCTCCCTGGGATCTCTGCAGCCATGGGAAGGAGGAAATGTAAAGATGCTTGCTCAAAATGTAAGCAAAGAGGCTGATGCTGTGGGCCTGGAGGGTGGATGTTTTCTGAACTATTCCTGTGTTGTAATTCAAGATGGGGAACCCCTTGACTTCCAACACAAGGCTGAGCTCCCAGTGCAAAGAATCCTCCCAGGATGGCACCAACATACCTGGCTTTGTAGCCAGTTTCATGCTCTGGGATGCAGCAAAATTGCCCAAACCTCTCTTCTCTTGATCTCTTCTCCCCACTAATTGTTCACATCCTGAGTGTCAGTCTGCTGCGTCACATCAATGCCACGGACCATTTGTTGCGAGGGCTCTGAAGAATTACAGAAATCTGTGTGCACATCCCCGGATTATGTTATATATAGTGCATTCCTCATGTTCTAAATAACACACTGCGTTGTGAGTGAAGGTGTCACTTCATACATCACCCAAACCTGTTCTCTTCCCCCACTCCCAGCACAGGCACACTTGTGCAATTGCTTTCATTTAGAAGAATTTGATGCACATGATGGTGGTAAGAACACATTCTTCTGGGAGCAATGAGTGAAATGCACTCCTGAACGGCTGAACAATGTAATCCCAGGGAGTGCCCCATCCTCGTGTTTGTCTATTTCGTTGGCTGGTGTATGCACGTGTGTTGTCATTACTCTTGCTGACGTGGTTCATGGGTATCACAGATCTCATTTCCGTTTATTTTTTAACCCCGTTCTGTTTTCTGTAATTCAATGAATGCAGAAATCACAGCGTTAAAAAAAACCCAACAGAACAAGGTTTGTACAAGCACACAAATCCCAGCATTGTCTCAGACACATGGCGTGGACAAACAATTGCAAACAGTAGAGGGGCTCAATCAGATGATGACACCCAGGTGCTGCCCAGCAACACACTGCGAGCATGCTCTAATTAAAAGGAGGGCTTAATTCTCCACTAGCTGCTGTGATCAGCTGGGTTTGGCTCGTAGGGATTTCACTCTAAGCTACAAAAAACTGATGGTGTAAAGGGGGTGATGGAGAACTGCTGGGTGGCAAAGTTTGGGCTGTAGAAACCAGAGGGGAGAGCATCCTGGCCCCAAAAGCTTTGGTTTGTTCAGCTGCTTATATGGTATAGTAAGGGGAAGCTTTCTCTGCTCTTTGAGCTTCGGGAAGAAGGAGGGCTATTTCACCTGAAGGGCTCTGTAGAAGCAATGAAGGTCTGAGCTACACAAGGAGAAGTTGATGTTGACTCTTAGGACCCGTTTCCCACCTCTTGCAGAGATGAAGCTCTGGGATGGCTCATGTGGAGCCAGTGATCAGCAGAGAACTCTGCCTGAATACTGACATGATGTTGACAATGATGGGGCAAAGACCCTCAAGTAAATGTGTATTTTTTTTCCTATTACCCTTTCAGAGTGCTTCCCATGCGTGCCTGTTAGTCTTCCACCCAGGGACCAAGCCCGGAGGCAGGATTTAGCATTCATAACCCGTGGATAATTCAGCAGCCTGAAAGCCTCAAGTAAATTCCTGCTTTTCTGGCTCTTTTTGAAGTCTGTGATAGAGTGTTGCCAGTGGGGCCATTTACCTCCTGGGAGTAGGAGAAAACACGCTTGCTCCTGGGTGTGCCATTGCGTGTGTTGATGCAGCAGATCCCGTAATTATCCCATCTGGTTTTCTTTGCACTGTTTTTGATGCGGTTGAGCGTTCTGCGAAGTTATTCTAATCCCTGCAGAATCTCTTGTGGATTTGGCGGGGTGTGACCTTGACAGATATATTTTTCTGGTATTGTTATAGAGTCTGAAAGCTGCATGTGTGCAGGAAAACAGCTGCCTCGTGTGGCTCACTGCTGGACCAGCACTTGGTGGGGAGATGTAGCAGGATGCTGAGCAATTGCAGGGATGCTGTGCTTGAGCACTGTAGATGTTCCTCGTACGTATCCCCCTGATAAATCTGTTAGATTGGGAAACTGCAGTAATCTAGAGCAAATAACCTTCATGGTGGGACTCTGCTGTATTTAAGGTCTCCCAGCTTGGAAAGCAAGGAATCAAGTTGGGAGCAGCTCCTTTTGGTGGAGGAGGATGCTCCCTGTGAGGGTTTAAGGGGTTTGGTTTTCCTCTGGGAAGGATTCTCTGCTATTCCATGGCAGAAATGGGCTCGTTTGAAGCCTTGCAACCTGTAGGCTCACCAGTCCTTTTTGTGGCTGGAAAAAGGCATGACAGATTTCAGAGCTCTGAGACAACAGCCCCTGCTGGTGTCAGATTGGTTTGGGGGCTGTGCAATGAGGGAAAACCAAGCTTTGGGGTGGGAATGGCCCTGTTAGACGATGGGCTACAGAGGGGGGTTGTTCCCTTCCCTGCTGCTTTTTATTTAGAGGGAGGCTGTTGTGGTGGGCAATGCCATCTGGTTTTCTTTGCTGAGAATTTTTCTTCTTCCAACCTCAGCATTGTGACTCTCTGATGCATCCTCAGGTTGGGATGGATTGTGTGGGACCCCACATTATCCCACAGAGGAGTCTGACTGGGCTGGAGGTTAGGATGAGCCCCTCTGGGGTCCACTAAGAAAACAGGAATCTGCTTTCTTACCATATGTCACCGGGAGGTTCTCTCCCCAAATCTTGAATGGGGACTGAGGGTGACGTCACAGAGTTGAGCATCACCACTTCCTCATGCTCAGCTGCATCAGCACGAACCTGACCCCTCTGGCTCAGGTTTCTACCCCTGGCTTTGGACCTGCCCAATTCTATGCCTCTGCTCAACCCCGAGCAGAATGAAAGCCCTTGAGGAGCTTGTGGTTAACGGGCACTTAATTGATTCTGAATGATCATGACAAGTTTTTGCAGTCTTTGCGGTAATCAGCCCTCTCCGATTGAATAGCTCAGGCTGGTCTGTATGGGTGCCAGCTGTACATTGCTGGGCTGCATTCCTTCACTTCCAGCTCATGCTTTTCTTTTAACCCTTCCATCAAACCCTTCCAAGGAAAGGTTTCAAATGATGATGCTTTAAAATCGTATTTACTTTGTTAATTGCTGTGTTTAAAGCTGCTTTTAGGGGGCCTGAAACGTGTCAGGGTAGATGGATAAGCTTTTGTTTATTTATTTATTTTGGTGCCTTCCTTATAGATTCCACCAATGAATTCTTGGTGTGATGCTCATGAAAAGCAGCAAAACAGAACGGATTTGTTGAAAGGGATATAAAAAGTGACTGAGGAAGGATGAGGGGAAGGTGTGGGGAACTGGGGTACAGGGACACAGCTCCTGGGCTGAGCATACCCACAGTACTGCCCCAACCTGTGTGAAGCACTTCGCTATGGAAAGGGATGGTCTGTTCCCTCCTGCTGCCCTGTGCCTGGGTGAGGGGAGCAGAGGGTCCCCACCTCCCTGTGTGCCTGCAGATCCTCTCCAGGTACCCTCATGGGGAATAAAATCTCTCTCACTCAGCGCCCTTTGCTTTTGATGTGCTGGCAGCCTAACTCCCCGTTCAGCTCCTTCCTTCATGAACTGGATATAGAAACAGTATTTTTCAGCGGTGGGGGCTGAGCAGTGCTGATGCACACACAGGACACCTCCAGTCTCCTGAAGATGGCAGTGCATGGGGAGCGAACCAGCCTCTTCTCTCTGTCCCACTATGTGAAAAGCCTGGGAAGGGCCGGGGAGGAACCCAGGGCTCTGCACCATTCCTCCCTCCTGCTCTCATCTTGCAGAGATCAACTCTGCTGTTCCTCTGCCCCATAACTGGTTACAGCAGGGCCCAGTGGCTGCTGCTCCTCAGCTCGTCGTTGGCTCTGGCATGCAGCAGTGATGCTGCAGCAACGCAGCATCCTTTGCATCTCCCTCTCCTGTGCAATCCCTGCTCTGAGCTCAGCATCTCTGAGGCAGCCGCTTCCCACCCAACCACTGCCTCCGCACTTATCTTCCCTGGTGTGCATCCTCCTCATTGCTGCCAGTGGCTGCTTGCCCTCGTTTTGAGCTGTCTCTTTCCCGGCTTCCCCCTGTGCAGAGGGCTGGGAATGGTACAGTCCTCCCTCCAGCTCCCGTTGCTCCGTGGATATTGCTAGAAGGTGAAGGCAGCAGTGTGAGCTGCAGCGGCTGCAGGCAGCCCCGAATCACACGGAGAAGGAGCAGAAGGAGCTCAGTGCGGGGCTCCATCTCTTCCCTCTGGGTCTGGCAGCACCTTAGTGAGGTGCCATGACCCAGGGCAAGGTAGGTGGGAGGTCAACGCTGGGCTGGTGAGTCGTCATGCGTGCGTAATTCGGTGGGTGGGGGTGGGGGAAAATGGGTTGGATGGGGTGGGTTTAAGGGATAAAGAGATCGCTGCGGGGGGAGGGGGGCTGGGTGCCTGAGCAGAGCTCGGTTTAGGGGTACGGTGGCCACTGTGACAGCGGTGTTTTGGTGGAGGAAGGGGATGGAGCAGTCACTGTGGGGCTGGGGGCTGTTTCTGGTGGTGCTGGATGTGGAGCTCAGCCCATCCGTGGCCATTTCTTGAACCCCCCCCCCCCCGCCCAGTGCTGCATATTGGGGTGCTCCTGCTTTCCCATCACTCCCCCCAGCACTTGGCCCTTCACCTCCTGATACAGGGAGCTCTGTGCTTTGGGGTTCGCCGATGTTCTGATCCCGGAGGGGTGGGGGGGCTGTGCATCCTCTGCCAGCACAGTGCACCATTGCCATGGCAACGATGCTGGAGGCTGCCTGGATGCGGTGCTGGCCCTGCGTGTCTCCTCGGGCATCTGGGGGGGGTGGTCTGCATGGTCCTGACCACCATAGAGGGCAGTGCAGAGGATGTAGCATGGTCATCCCAAAGCAGCTGTGTGTGTTCATCCAAGCCTGGCATCTAGTTTTATTTCTAAGGGTTTGCTGCACCTTTAATTTAAGACCCTTCTGCAGGGACTGTGCTGTCTGTCTCAGTGTTGGTTCATTGTTCTGCTTCTTTCTGGGGGTTTCCAGCCCAATATCCCTGTGGCCAATGGAGTCCCTGATGCTGAGCTAGCACTGACATTGGCAGCAGGATCACAATGCCAGGCTCATGGCTCACCCTGGGGCAACGAGGATATTGCTGGAAGGTTAAACAGATGCTGTTTTCAGGTGGCCTGAGGTTGTCTCTTCCCTGGGATTTCCTAGTCTGGCAAAGTGAGTTCTCAGATCCCTTTGGTACATCTTCAAATTGTGCATTTCTGGGTGAGCAGAGAGGTATGAGCTGCTTTGGTGCAGGCAGTGGTAATGCTGGAGGCCTAAATCATAGCGCTTCACTGTGGGTGTGAGAAACTGCCCAAAGTGGGGGTACCAGTGAAAATAGAAGAGCTGAAGGTTTTTCTTGTCTAGAAACTGAAAGCTTTTATTCTGAGGGAGAGAGCTCAGAATTGAGTGGGCTCAAAAGCAAAAAAAATGACTTGGATGCTTTCCAGTGTTATGCCTTAGCTGAGGCACAGCAGTGTGCCCTCAGCCCCCATTTATCTGCAGCTTTTCATCCCCTTTATCATGTTATGTCCCCCCTTTTCTCTCTCAGTCAGAGGATGCTCCCCTCCAGGGGCTGCTGGGTCACCTTTTTCTGCAATGTGGGACCAAATGAAGAAGCCCCAGACCTTCACTTGTGCCCTTTGGATTTTCCATTGAAGGGCAATTTCTGTGCTAATCTCTTTTATTTTTCTTTTTCCCCTTCCTGTACAGCTCTCAGTGAACAACAAACCCCCCAACCCTGAGGGGCAGGGGGAAAAGAAGGACAATGCCACGGCCCCACCGGCCCCTCCAACCTATGAGGAGGCAACAGCAGGAGAGGGGCTGAAGATGGGTGCTTACCCTCCTCCCCCATCCGTCCCATTGCACCCCAGCTGGGCTTACGTCGACCCCAGTGAGTACCCATTTAGGAAGAGGGGTGCTGAGGTTGATCCCAGGCTTGTAGAGGGGAAAAGAGCCAGGGATGAGGGAGCTGGTGTGGTCTGTGATAGGGATCCCCATAGAGTTATGGCTATTAGCCTTAGAAAATGCAGGAAAATATATTAAATATTTCTGTATTTACTATATAGAAATACAGTAAATTCATACAAATATTTGAATTGGTGGGGAAAATAAATCTGGCTTGCCCAATTCTTAGGACGTGCTGCCTTCCTCCCATACATAAGATTAACAGTGCTCTGCTCCTCTCCTACACAGGGATGAGGAAATTCCAGCTTGTTATTGCTTTGAGCAATGCCACTTCCCAGGGCTGGGGTCATCCTGGTGTGATGCAGTACCCCCCAACCCCACCCCTTCTATCCATCTCTGTCTGTCAGAGTAGCAGCTGAATGTGCAAAACTGTGGCATCAGTGATGCTGTGGGGAAGTGCTCAGAGCCAGCGGAGCTCATTCTCCAGGGCTGCACTGCTCCAGCTTTGGTCTGTGGGGCAGTGAGTGCAGCCATGGGTGAACAAACAGCTTTTCTTCCCTCTGCTGAGGCTGTGACAAGCAGACAAAGTCTGCCTGTGCCTGGCGTGTCTGTGAGCTGGAGGTGCAGGAGGTGGCTTCTGGTTTCAGAGTGGGGACGAGTGAGGCTGCTGGGGAGCAACTGCTCCATTGCCATAGCTGCGGTTGCAGGGAGCACCAAGGAGACCATGTTTAAGGGGTCCTGAGCCTTCTTTCTCCATTCCATCCTCTTCTTCTGCCTTCCTTTGGCCTATTCCAGCCAGCAGGGATGGTCACAGTTGTGGGGGTGGAGAGCTGCAGGGTTAGGGGGCAGATCTTGCTGAGCTGAGATGTGTGTGCCTGTGTGGTCTGATGGTTTCACTTTTCCCATCCTTGTCTGCCTTTAGGGGTCAGAAAGAGAGGATAAATAACTTCCCAGTTTGCTGTAACCACCATTTGAGTCTTCCTGCGGTTGGGATTGATTAGGATGAGTTGGGGTGACAGCATTCTGGGGCTCCCATAGTGCTCGTTTAGGTGCTACATCATCCCTTGCTCCATCCTGACAAGCCTGGCAGGGTTTTCCCTCTGCAGCTGTTCACTGTGCATCATTGCACTCATCCCTGCCGCTGTTTCTCTCTGATTTCATGTTCTCTCCCTGTTCCCGTGCTGTGGTTTTTGGGGGGGAATGGGGCTTTGCCTAATGGCTCACATGACACTGCAGAGCAGGAACATGTGGCTCTGGAGCTATTTTCTGGTGTCCCATGCAAGGGACACTGTGCCTTAAAACAGAGCCATGGGTGAGAGGTGGCTGCTGCTGGGGATGCTTCTGGGGAGGAGGAAAGCCCTCCATTCCTCCAAGGCATTGAGCTGCGATGTGGTGCTGGCTGCTTTGATTGCTGTGACGCAGGAAGCACTGCGGTGCCCCGGGGACACGGACCTCTGTGATAACAGACCGTGCAGAAATGAGGATGCACGGAGAAGCACGTCCCTGCTGGGGCAGAAGGCGCAAGGGGTTCATTAAGCACCAAAAGAGCACGAGGGAGTTATTTACTGCCAGGGGGCATCTGGAGATGAGGCTTCCGCAAGGCAGCCTTTGGATAGCAAAACAGAAGAAATCAGCGCCAGGACTCTCTGAATTGGGCTTTACTGCAGCTGAGTGTGTGTCTTTGTGGGTCTTCTCTCACCTGCCCCAAAGAGCTGAGTATCAATGAGCTGTGAAGCTCTGAGGAGGAGGGGAGGCATCTGCCAAACAGACAGGGATGGGAATGTACAACGCATGTCATCGCATCAGCCCTGTTCCCATAGGACACCTGGCTTGCAGATGGTTAGTAACACAGATGGGGGTTTTTGCAAGGAAGGGTGATGTGTGAAGGCTGCAGTGGGTTTGGTCTATGTGGTTTTTCGTTTTGTTTTTCTTGAGTGGAAGAAGCTCCACCAGCAACAGTGTGTGTCTGGAGCCCTTGGCAGAGCAGAGATGCGGGGATTTTGGGGAAGGCACTCAGCAGAGGTTGTACTGCAGTTGGTTCCCTCTCACTCCTAAATTGTTCTGACTCCAAGCATGGAAATTGGATGGAGGGATAGAACTGAAGGAAAAGCTGACTGAAATGAGCTGCTCTCAGTGGGGAGAATGTGCTGTTGGTATGAGAACTGATGCAGCCACAACCTGAGCTCAGGCAATTACAGAGCTGAGGGAATCCTCCTGCACTGGAGATCTGGATGGGAACGATGGAGGTGCTGAGTCACAGCTCCTCTTGGGAATGTTTTAACATTCAGCAAAAGGTGATTGAGGATACAGCATGAGCCCTCTCATTACCTTTAGAGATGTGCTATTCCCCCAGACAGGAATTAACCCCGGTGTCCTCGTCGCACTGTGGTTTGTGGAAGGGTCTTCTAATTTCCCATTCTTGGATTTGGATATGCACCTTGCACGATCGTGGTGCCCACACTTTGGGCCTCCAGAGCTGAAATCAGTCACCAAGGCTGCATCAGCTGGCTGATGGGACTGATCTCTGCCTTTCCTGCAGGCACAAGCCCCAGCTATGGCAGTGGGGCGTACCCTGGGGACACGGAGATGCTCACATCCTTCAGCTGGGATGATCGGAACGTGCGCAGAGTGTTCATCAGGAAGGTAAGGGCTGGAGCTCTGTCCCCCAGCTAAGCCTCCTGCAGGGCTATGAGCCCAGCTCTGCTCTCTAGGACCTGGCTGCAGCAGCTGTGGCCCCCCAGGAACATGGAGTATGTTGCCCATGGGTGCCTCTCATTGCAGGTTTATGCCATCCTGATGGTCCAGCTCCTGGTGACTCTCGTCATTGTTGCTTTCTTCACCTTCTGGTAGGTCTCCATATTGCAGTGATGTTTTATCCTGTCTGAGACCTGTACTACCTGTTACTCTGGGTTATTTTTTAGGTAGATATGTGAATGCTTATTCCATGTACTCTAATAGACAAACAAGACTGAGGGCCTCCATGAGGTCCTTCTGCTAGGTGGGTGTCCCTTCTGGCTGTTCCCTGAATGATGTGTTGCCCCTTTGGGTGCCACCCCCAGCAGAGATGGTTCTGCTTGCCCTCACACTTAGCAGCTGCTGCAGCTCTGCCTCTATCTCTCCTCCCTTGGAGTTATCAACACTATCAGACTCCATCCTACGTTACTGCAGAAGCAGACACCCCACAGCTCTCCAGCTCAGGTGACTGAGTACTGTGGGCATTGCAGCTCACGTTGCCTGCAGAATGAATAATGGATCAGCCTGAGGAGCTGACCTCCTCCATCACATCTCAGTGACACCACGAGACTGGTGGAGTCACTGGTAGCAGCAGGGCTGTCTTCCTGCTGTGGCAGCTTGGATTGCTTTCTGGTTGGTCGCTCTGGGTAGAGCCTGTTGTGTTTTTGTGCATAGCTCGTGCTATGTCACCCCGTGTGCATTCCCAGGTTTAATTCAGCAGCAAGGTGTGAAGTGATTGGCATTTTGATGCTCTCTGCTCAGCGTTCCTTTCTGTTTTGCAGCGAGCCGGTCAAGGGATACGTTCAGGTGCACTCTGGTTGGTACTGGGCTTCCTAGTGAGTATCTGTCCTCTTCATGGCTATGAATGTGCCAAACAGCTCTGGATGTGACTGTGGTGGTGTGGAGATGCTTTAAAAAAAACTCCTGTGTTTTGTATATAAGGACTTGCTGATCCCCAGAGGTCCCTCCCAACCCCTATGATTTCGTAATTGCTTTAATGTGGGTGCAGGGGGAGACAGGGAAGATCATGTGTAGGTGAAAATAGAAATGGCAAACCTCGCCTAAATGAGCCTAAGTCATCAGAAAGGCTGGATGCCTCCAAATTCTTACAAGCAGAGGTCTTGCTGCCTTACAAACCAGTATCAAAGTAAATACATGAGCATTGCTTGCAGAGCAAATCCAGTAGAACTGAGGAGCTCCCAGCTGAGCGCTGTGGAAACCCAGTTGGAGAATTGAAAGTTGGAAGTTGAAAGAATGCAGTGGGGTACCTTAGAGGCTTAATTGTCATAGAATCATTAAAGTTGGGAAAGATCGTGGCTAAGATCACCCAGTCCGGCCAATTTTTTTGATCCCCCCACTGAAAGCAAGGAGGAAGCTCGGGTTTATGTTCCATGTCTCCAACAGATGGAGAAGGATGCAGGCAGTGTTAGGCTGGGCATTTGGAGACACTGTGGTGCTCCTGGCCCTGAGTGAGTGTGTGATGGAGGTTGCCATCACACAGCATCTTTCAGTGCTCAGAATTTGGGGTTCCATTCATTAGGCAAGCCTGGTCCTAAAGGTCAGAGAGGAAGGAGCTGGGCTGCACCCCATGTGTTAATATGTTTGCTGTGGTGCTGTTTTCTGGATGCTGTGTGTGTTAGTGCTGCTAATTAACCAGACAGAGAGTGCGATGCCATTCCCCGTGAATGACGTTCTGTGAACCTGTCTTTAATTAGTTACACCCAAATCACGAAATGCATCCAGGCCTGGAGATGAGACGCCTGCTTATATAACTTAAAATAACCCTCCAAAATAGCAATAATAGGAGGAAGCTGACACCAGTGTTGACCTTAGAGGAGAATGTGCTCATCCCTCACCCACTAGTAGGTTGGAGAGCTGTGCTGCCTTGAAGAAAGACAAGACCTGAACAGAACTTGGGCTTGGCTTTCCCTTTGGGCCCTCCTGCAGCCTTCTGAGCAGTTGGCATCTGCCTCCTAGACTTCAGGATGAGCAAATGCATCTGGGAACAGGTTGAGAGAGTTCTTTTTGGTCTTTCCCCATCAGCAAGCCGAACTTTCCCCCTGCTCTCCATGACTTGCAGCTCCCTGGTTGGCTCTGGTTCTCCTTCGTGCACAGACCTCATCTGTATACCTGCACCACTGCAGTACAAGTGGGTGTTTTCTCACTGTTGAAGGAATAATGCAGGAGCAGATGTGTGTAGGGAGTGCAAAGCAGATGGACAGCAGCAAAGCTCTCTCTCTGCTCTCAGTGTGAGCGCTTTCCTGGTTTCCCTGTGGGAGAGCACTGCTCAGGTTTATCTCTGGAGCATTTATCATGGCCCGTGGCCTTTGCCGTCACATTCATTTATTAGACCGAAGGTGAGTGGCTATCGTGCTGCCATCGGCATGCTTGGAAGCTGCTTTCCCCCAGGCATGAGGGTGAAAGTGGGTGAGCAGGTTCCCTCTGTGCCAGACCCCATCAGTGCGGTGGAAAAACACTGCTGCATGACAGCAGGGCACGGGTGACCATCCCTCTGCTCTGAGATTGCTGCTTTGCTGAAGGGTGGAGATCACGTCCCTTCTTCAGCACAGAGCATCCCACTGTCCTCGGGCAAGCTGTTTAAAACAGAATTCTCAGGGCTGGGAGGAAGTGCTGCAGCAATGCCCCTATGATGCCCTGGTCCCACTGAGAGGGGCAGGTGATGGATGTGCAGCCAGGCTGTGCCCTTCGTTTCCAAGTCCCACAAGCAGTGGGGAGGTGTCCAAAACAAACACCTCCAGGTGCTCCATCGATTCTGCCCTAGACAATCCTTCAGGGTTTTTTCCAAGGGTGGATGCATTGTCCCACCTCAGGGATGGGTGTAAAGCAGGAAGCTTGGGGCAGGAAACAGCTTCAGTGAAAGGCACTTAATGCACTGCTTCAGACCCAGCCTCAGCTTTGGCACAGTGCTGTGTTTCAGCAGAGCAGTGGAGCATTAGAACTTGTCATCTGGAGATTATTCTCTTGCATCAACACACAGTGCTTGTGTTTTCACCCTTTAATCTGCTCTTTCTCTCTTTGCAGTGCTGTTTTCTTTGTGACCTACCTGATTCTTGCTTGTTGCTCTGGGCCCAGGTAAAATGTTTTCTTTCTGGATTTAAAATGATGCAGTGAAGTGAAGGATGAATGTTATCTCACTTCAAACATGACCAGCAACATTGCAGAGATGGGATGGGGCTGTGCTTCCTGGCCTGGTACAGTTACGTGTTGCTGCTGGAGGGAGACATGAATTACAGCCCAAAATGAGCTCCCAATGTTCATTGTTAAATACTGCAGAGAACCATTTGTTTTTGCCAGTGCAGGGCCCCCTGGCTGCTCTGCTGGGATATAATGGGAGCATTAATGCCCTTTTGACTCAGTAGCACTCAAACCACTACCCCATCCCCATTAGGATGGGTGTCCCCCTCTATACCACCTCGCTGCTTGCTCATTGCTCGTTAATTATGTGGCACATCTGATGGCATCCCCACTGACCAGCCCCTGTTTCTTCACTTGCAGGAGGTATTTCCCATGGAACCTGATCCTGCTAAGCATCTTTGTAAGTACATCTGAATAGTGTCTGCTCTACCCCTCTGACCACTGCAAGCTACACAACATCTTCAGGCAGGAGAGAAAAGGCCCTGCTCTGAATTCCTGCAGGAATTCCACCCTCTGATGGATGCACCCAGACTAAGGAGCTGTAATTGAACTAGAATATGATAAGAAGGGAGGAAGGGAGCCTCTGTTTAAAGCCAAATGCATGCAGAGGCTGCTCATCATGGGAGCAGAATAGTCCCGCACAGGAGGGGGGAAGGTGGGATTGCTCTCATTCATTTTAACCCATTCCCATGGACATTAATCATTGATACGTTTGAAACTATGTAAAAATTGCTTCTCTTGGGCATCAGTTCGAGGTTGCACTGCGCTTGTAGTTATCACTGTTGCTGCTGTTCAGATGCTTCATCATGCTGAGTGTCTCTTTGGTTTGTGAACACAAGAATAATGCTGTTCTCTCTCTTCCCAGACTCTCTCCATGGCTTATCTAACCGGGATGCTTTCGAGGTGGGTTGAGCACACAGTCCTAGAGATGTCCTGATTCCATGCCCTGGCCTTTCCTCCCTTCTGAACCATAAGGACCACCTGAGCCCTGTGCATCTGTCCCAGCAGCCACCTGAAGCAGAAACTTTCCCTTTGAAAAGACCAAGATACCTTTTTTTCTTAAGGAACCTCTCCAGAAAGAGGTGCTATCCCTTTCTTCTCCACTGCTGGGGCAGCACAGGGTAATTTCTGGCTGTGCTAAACCCTATAGGAGAGCATCAAAGAGCTCCCTTGCATGCACAGGTGGGCTGTAGGGGACTGCCATAGGTTGATCTCACTCCTTGCAATGAGCAGATGGAGTTGGAGTAACACAAGGAGCGTTTTTTTCCAGCAGTTTTGTTTTGTTTTGTGCTCCCACTTGCTTGTTTTTGCTGATACGCTCTGCTCAGATCAGCTCTGGTTCACATGGGGCCCTGGTGATGAGGCAGTGGGCGTTGATGGATGCGTGCAGCAAACAAAGAAAGCGGTGGCTTCAGCAGCTCAGGGAAAATACCAGAAAATAGGGGAAAATACCAGAGATAGTGCTCTGTAATCAATCTGAAGGGAAGAGCAGGAGCACTGCTGCTGGAAACAAGGCATTATCAGACACAAAAAGAAACATTCTTTATTACAAATATATATATATCATAATATACTGTAATCTTTCTAGCTGTTCAGATCCCGCCCTGCAGGATCAGCTGTTCAGATCCCGCTCCCTCCTTGTTGGGAGCACGTAACAGTGGCTGCAGCTTTCTGATTTCTCATTGTGCTATGGTGACGTTTGTCTCTCTATTTTTATTACCTCCCAGTTTGAATCCTCCCCTTCTCCATCTGTCCATGCACAGAGAGATTTTTATACTAAGTCCCATCTTAACCACTCCTGAGCTCCCAGGAGGCACAGACATGCCCTCCTGCATACCCCCCTTCTATTTAAAGCAGGAGGAAAACCCATCTGGGCTTTAATCAGTGTTTTCTGTCTTTCTTTTCGACCCTGAGGAGTTGGTATGCTTGGTGCAAGCTGTGCCCCTGGGATTCATGTTGTGCCTCTGTGCTTTCCCTGTGCACTCCCACTGGGCTGCTGTCTGTCTCCATCTCTCCTTCCAACTGTACCTGTGGAATCTTCCCCCAAAACAAAGTGGTTTTGTTGTTAACTTTGCAGTTATTACGACACCAAATCAGTTCTTCTGTGCCTGGGGATCACAGCCCTGGTGTGTCTGTCTGTCACAATCTTCAGCTTCCAGAGCAAGGTCAGTCTGTCTGGGTGAGGAGTGGAGGGGCAGGTTTGTAGGAGCAATCTCAGGGATGCTAGGGTGCAAAGTGAAGATTATGGCAGAAGTTGGGGTGAGGGATGGTTCAGGGGTACAGAGGGAGTCAGAAGATGTTGAGGTATGGGGTAAGTCTGTTGTGTGTTTTTAGGATTAGGTTGGGATGCAGGAAGGCATCCCAAATACAAATATACAAAACACAAATATACAGAATATACAGAAAGGGCTTTTGGATATTAGGGATGTGATAAGTACTGGGTTCTTCTCCATAGAAACAAGAGGGATACAGTGAGTGTTTGGCTCTGCCACACAGTTGGGTGGTTGCTGGGATGTCAAACCTACTGTGCTGATGAAGCAATTGACCACAACAGCAATATGGGACTGGTGCTGAGGCCTTCCTTCCATGCAGACATGGGGTTTGGATCCCCTTGCTGCCCCTTGTTCTAGCATCTGCCCTTGTAACACTGCTCCTTGCCTCTGCAGTTTGACTTCACCTCCTACCAGGGCATCCTCTTCGTTATGCTCATGGTGCTCTTCTTCGGTGGCATCATTCTTGCTGTGATTCTGCCCTACCAATATGTGAGTAACGAAACATGTTCTTCCTTCCAGTTTCCCTATTTCTGCTGCAAAGCTGGGAGTTGCTCAGCATTGAGTCCTGGGGCTTGATTTCAGAGGGGTGTCTCAATCTACTCTCTGAAAATGCACAGGAAAACCAACAGAAGCAAAAAAATAAAAAAAACCCCAAACACGTGGCTGCTGCTTGCTTGGACAATCAGATATCAGGTTGTGGGACAGCACTGGCCTGGGGCTGGAGGAAGTTTCCTTCCGTTCCTGGAATGCATAGTGACTCCATGGCAGACAGCATTACCTGTTCGTGCCTCAGTTTCCCCTTCAGAAAACGTGTTGGTGAGCATGTTTGTGTTGGGCCACCTCAAACCAAGTGGGATCATGGCCCAAATTTAGGCAGGGCTTAGACATTTGATGCATGCAACAGGGAGGTTGTCTGGCCAGGCCAGGCTGTGGACACACACCATGGGACAGAGTCTTGCATTAAGTCCTGAAGCTCACATCTCTCCTATAGAAAGAAGACTCTCTGGAGAGTGGTTCAGAACTGAAGAACAAGTTCAGACCATAAGTGACCACCCCATTGCTCTTGCTGCCAGGCTCTCTTGTATGGGTGCAGCCCTCCCTCCAGCCTTCCACGCAGCTCTCTGCATCCCTGCTCCTGGCATGAACCCGGTGTTGGCTGGGACCACACCTCACAGAGAGCTTGGCGTGGCAGCATGGAGCTCTGGTCCTCATCCAAGAGTGCCTCATTAGGTGAACTGTCACTCAGGCAAGAACCTGACAGATTCTGAAAGGTTCTGATGAAAGCAGGAAGGCATGTGGGGCTGTGTACCTCCATTAATCACAAGAAATGCCTCCTGGTGCTGTGACAGCAGCGCCTGGCTTTGCTCACAGCAGCCTCCAAGTGCCCTCCAAACCCTACGTATCTTGCTGGGTCATGCTTTAAGAGTCAGACCTACAGGAGATGCTCCATTAGTGCCAGTCCCGGACTTAACCTGCTGATGGAAAACGAGCAGGCTGCTGTTTCCAAAACAAGGAACTTGGCATTTTGTTGGCTTCAGATCAACCTTCTTTCTTCTGCAACAGGAGGGTAAAGCAGCTTGCAGTGCCAATCTGCTGCCATTACATTGTTGAGACAACTGCTCTTTATCTTGTAGTTTGTCAAGATAAGCATAGCTAGAGGCAGCGGGTAATGAGACTGTCTGTCTTGGGCAGGCTGCACTCTCTGGGTTGAATCAGCCATCCATGTGGGCAACTGATTCTTAAATATCAGCACACTGGGTTATCACGCACAGCAAGCAGGGCTGAGACTGGGTCTTCATCCCAGTGAATCTCCTGCTGTGAATCCAACAGATGAATATCATTCCACTTTGATTTACAGACAAAATCAATCTGGCTCTGGGAAGCAATTGGGATTTCTTCTCATGGGATCAATTGGTCTGGATAAGCAAACACCTTCTGGGGCTGCTGCAGGATGGGTTTCCACCAGGGTTGTTCTAAGAGGTGTCCACAGGCACTGGGTTCAAGTATCTCTGCAGAAACACAACACGTGGCCTCGCAAACTCATGAGCCAAATGGACATAAAAGCAGATTGTGGTAGGAAACTGAAGCACAGGGACTTGTTCTTTGCTACAACAAGTATTGCATTTGGTCTGAAAGCGGTGCAAGTTCCAGGGCTATCAGAGCACTTTCCTTAGCTCATACCCTGCACATCTATGCCAGGTCCCAGATAACCAGTTCTCTCACAGGCACTGACTGGTGGGTTTGTTTCTCCAGGTCCCCTGGCTCCACGCGATCTACGCTCTGCTCGGTGCCATCATCTTCACTATGGTAAGCATGTTGCTGGGCACAGGGCTGGGAGTATGCTGGCAGGAAAAATGAGCAAGTAAACATGGAATACTTGTTTTCTGCCTGGAAAGATGCTTAGGAAAGAGAAAAGAGTGAATCAAAGGATTGTAGAGAGCTTTATATCCTCAAATGGTTCACAAATAGCAATTAGTGGTGACCTCAGCTTTGACCTGGGAAGGTTTTGGTGTACGTGACGGTGCTGTTGCAGTGCATGGTGTGATGGGCAAACCTGTGCTGCAAGCACAGTAGTAGGTGTGAACAGCAAAAAGTATTGTAAGAACAGGTCAAAAGGCAATTGAGAATGGGAGGAGGGACTTTGGCACAGCAGCAGGAGCCCCACCGTGGGGCTTAAGGGGAACCTGGGGGTGAAATGAGGCTACAGAAGTGCACAAGGCCCAGGCAGGGCTGCTTGGGTTGGAGTGGATGACCTTCGCTCATAAACAGAGCTCCAGGAGAACAGTCAGAGACCACTGGTTGGGATCAAGGGGTAGTGGAAAGCTTCATTGCAGGCAAGAAAAGCCCTGAAATGGGGCAGTTCTGAAGATGAATGGGCTCCATTCATTCCTTGGGCTGCTCCCTCATTGCCCTCCTGAGAGCCCTCTCCCTGAGCATGTCCTGTCAGTGCCCTGCTTGAATTTGGGTGTGGGAATTGTCTGGGAAGAGGCTTGGCTCGACCTTGAGGTGGGGGTCGGAAAGAGGGCTGCCTTGGGGCTCAAGGCGGCACCCATTGGGCATGCTGTGAATAAGAGCAGTTGAGCAATTTAATTTATTAGCTAATAAAGTCATTTCAAGTGAGCTCGGGTATTTCTTCTGTGATTCACAATTAAAGACTCTTCTGCGAAGTACGAGGAAGCTAAACATCTTATAATTGCCCCATAAACTTCAGTCAGAAGCTGTGCCAGGCTTGTCAGCTTGGCCTGCCCATGCCCTTGGGAGATGGGGTGGCAGTGATAGGTGGGAGGGTAGGAATGCAAGCTGACCCCAACAGCAGCCAAGATGCCCCCACAGAACCCCATGCTAAGGCTCCACACAGGCTGGGATAACAGTAGAGTAGAGGGGAGACAGGGAAAATGATGAGCTTTGGAGCTGTGAAGGATTTCTTGCAGCTGGGCCATCAGGCTGATGCACTGCCTGTGTTTCTTCCTATGAGTGCTGCATCTCTGCAGTGCATTCTGTAACCTCAGCATCTGGAGCTGCGGTGACTCTGGGGTACAGCGTGCCCCTGAGTTCAGATTGCAGCCTGGGAATGTCTTAGCACTGCTGGTGGCTCTGCAGCACTCCTGAGCTGAACTTGGGGACGCTCCTGGTGTGGGAGAAGCAAAGGAGAGCATTAGGAATAGGCACGATGTAAGCAGGCCTGGAGTAAGGGTCAGGGTTTGATTTTCAAGAGTGAAATGAAGGAAGGAGAAAGTTGCAACACAATGCATAGTTCTGAGCTTCTCAAGGGCAGTTATGGCCCATAAAAGTGGCAGCACTCTCGTGGGTATGATGAAGCTGCTGGAAGAGCTCCTAGCAAAACTCTTTTTGCCTCCCTGTGCAAAATCTGCATGTGGCTGTCACTGGGTTTTCTCTTTTCCCACAGTTCCTGGCCTTTGATACGCAGATGCTGATGGGGAATCGCCGGTACTCGCTGAGCCCAGAGGAATACATCTTCGGAGCCCTCAATATCTACCTGGACATCATCTACATCTTCTCCTTCTTACTTCAGTTCTTTGGCTCCAGCCAGGAGTGAGCGCAGCAGGGCAGTATCTTCTCTTCGTTAGCTAGATGCAAATGTTTAAGAGAAATTTTAAAAGGAAAAGAGGGTTTAAAAGATGACAGTGAAATAACCCACCCTTTTCTGGCCCACTAGCAGGCTCCATTCTATCAGCTGAGCAAAGCTCCTGGGTTCCTTTATGCAGCTTGTATATATGCTGTTAAGCCTTTGTGACCCAGACAGCAGAGCAGGGCTTAAGTGTGATGTCTCTCCTGCTCCCTCCAATCCTACTGAGCTCAAACCAGACCAGAGACTGGGAGGCATGAGACCGAGGTTTTCTATTCCCCAGAGGCTGTCAGAGTTGCCTGGACACTGTGGGATGTTGAAGTGCTGGGAATAGCTCTGCAAAGGGAAAGTGATGTTGAAGGAGGAGAGGAAGGGAATTTTGCTAGGATGCTAGCAAGAGAAACAGTTGAATAAAGGAAAATAAAAAAAGCTGGGGACCTCCCCCCTCCCCACCACCATCCCCACGCTTGTCACCTGCATTCATTCAGAGCCCCCACAGCCTCTGCAGAGAAACTTTGAAAGGCTGAGCAGGGGATCATGTAGTCTGGATGTCTTAGAATCGGCCCTCCAGGCACAAGGGGACCTGTTTTTCTTTGAGGACATTCCAAATGCATCTGCAGGGGGAATTCTGCATCCTGTGCAGTTGGCTGTGGAGCTGAGGCTGCATTTTTTTCCTTCCCAGACAGCAGGACTGCTGGTGTGGGCTCACCTGCCAACCCAGGGGTTGTTTTTGTCAGTGTCCTTCACCTGGGCAGCTTGGGATCCCATGGACGGGTTGTCAGCAGGGAATGGCAGAGAACTGGGGATAGAGGCTGTGTCAGAGCCCTGCTGGCTGAAATGCTGTGATCCATCCTAAGGAGCTGATGCCTCCACAAAAGTGTCTTGGTTGCTTGAGATCCATGGTCCTAAGTGGTTGTTACCCAAAGATTAAGGGTCAACAACCATTGCTTGAAACATTGGTGTTGGCTACAGAGGTGTTCCCCTTCTCCAGACAGGGATAGCAGAGTGCACGCAGGTAACTTTCCATCTTCCCCTTGCTAACCTTCCCCTGATCAGGGATTGGCTGGCTAATTTCTAACCGTAAAGCTCCAGGTGGAGATAAGGGGCCTTTTGCTCTTATTTAGAAAGCGATCCTTCCTGCTGATAGAACCCGTATCTTCAATCTCCCTGGAATGCCGGTGTAAATGCGTCACTGGGCTGCCTCTAGCGATCCCCACATCTTAGAGAAAGGCTCTGCCAAAATGCTCTGTGCTGCACATTCCTCTGCTGCTGCCCTGGCTGTTACCCTTCACATGTTGCATCCTCCTGTTGCACGTGTTCTGTGCCCCGAGCTGGGCAGAGGAAAAGGAAAGTTACTGTACAACAGTCAATAAAAAATAATGCTTCAACCCCTCAGCAGCTGTACTGACCTTGTTGGTAATGCAGGAGCAGAACAGATGCTTTTTATCGCTCCCTCCAAGAAAAAACAACCACGGTATAGGGATAAAGAATGCTACAAGGATAGCATGAAGTCCATGAGCCTTTGTTTTCTGTAGTGCATCATAGCGACCAAATAAGAGAGGTGAGCTGTTGAGCAGGCTGAACTGGGAGTAAGGGCAGCATGGGAGATGTTCTAAAATTTATGAAATAGAAGTTCAGAGAGGGTATTTTTTTTCACTCAGACCCACACAGGCACTTCTGCAACACCTTAGCAGACAGGCTGTGCAGCTTCCTTTGCTCACAGCAGAAGGCCTGCGGGCATTTCTGCTTTCCAGCTTTTGAGGAAGGAGCATTACATGAAGAGCTCTGACTTGACAATAGTCCTAAAATTCTGCTGGAGGAGGACAATCAAGGAGCTCTGCAGCCCTCTTTTCTGCACTGGGACTTCTCTCAATTGGACCTCGGGAGGAGAACACAGACCTGCAGCCCACTCTGGATCTCTTGCTCTTTTTCCTTCTGGTGTGGAGTAACTCTGCTGTTGCTCTCTCCTGGCTTTCCGTTCCCATGTGGGAAAAGCTTGCATGGCATCTACTCCATCTCGGGGCCACCTGAGCAGAGATGGCATGTATGTCCCTCAGCAGGGCTCCCTTCTTGCATGTATCCTGCTTCCTCTTGATGCTGTCCTCACAGCTTACTGCCCACCCAAGCCAGTCTGAGATCACTTGAAGGTAGAAGTCCCCATGGGGCTGAGTGTCACAGGGTTAGGGGTGAGGAATAGCCATCACTGGGTTCCTCCCAGGTTCCTAAACCTGCTGCACAGGGGAAGTGTGAGGCTGCTTCTCTTTTTCCATGTAGATGTCCCTTATCTGAGGCCTGCATCACCTGGGCCCTGGCTCTGTATCCCCGCTCTCCTTTCGTCCACCCATTCTTACAGTTTCATAAATAGGATTTTGTATTTTCTCTGAACGTTGCTAATAAACTGTTGCAAAACTGTTAGTGTTGTTCTGGTGCGAGGTCATATTGAAAGTTGCATGGCTGAAAACATAAACAGGACTGTGACGTGATGTGGCACAGCTCGAGGTTTTAGTGCAGACCTGCACTGTTCTTTCTCTACTTATGGCTAAAGAATGCATCCCATGTGAAGCAATAAAATGCTCATGGCTTTAGTGCAGCCATCACGCATGAAGTATCTGAGAACTGAGAGCCAGAGGACCCCCTGGGTGTTAGCAGACTCCCTTAGACTAGGGTTCAGCTGAAGTAGGATTCCAAACCAACAAAGAGGCAAGTGAGTGTTGAAAGCAAATGCTCAGAGAGCATTTTTCACTGCCTCTGGAGAATGATCTGATGCTTGAAGCCTTCCCTGGAGCCAGTGGGAAAAATAAAAGCCTCCAGAGAGCAATTCACCTGATGTAAATTAATGCCTACTGTGGGCAGTGAAAACTCCTATCTCTCTCCATCAGCCACAGAGGGATGATTAGTGTGGCTGTGGGAGCAGAGCAATGCCAACTGCAGCATCTTGTTGCAACAGATCTCTGCTCCTTAGAAGGAGCCATGCCCGAAAGACAGGTGTGAGATTTTGTTTCCTAAGAAATGTGGCTAAACAGTGAGATATGGCCCAGATGGGCTTTCGTGCCCACAAGCACATTTTTTGGCAGCAAGAAAACATGTCACATTGTTGTTCTGGGTAACTGAAACTCTGCTGTGGGACAGTGATTGTGGAAAACTAATTGAAGCAAAGCGTTGACACAGAAAGATGGCTGAGAGCATTTATATGAGGTATCGCTATCTGCTCCCGTCAGTGAGGTAAATGAAATAAGAGACCAATGATTCAGCCAAATTTCAACACTGGGCTGAGCAATAGGGCAAACAGTGATTTGGCCTGAAATACAGCAGGACTATCCCAAGGTGGATGTGGGAGAACAAGGAATCAGCCTCTTCTCCTGGGTAACAGTGATAGGACCAGAGGGAATGGCCTCAACTTGTGCCTGGGGAGGTGCAGGTTGGATATTAGGAACAATTTCTCCAAAAGAGTGGTGATGCATTGGCACAGGCTGCCCAGGGAGCCTGAACCATGGAGAGGTGACACATGGGGACATGGTCAGTGGGCATGGTGGGATGGGTTGGAGTTGGACTAGATGGTCTGGGAGGTCTTTTCCAACATTAACGATTCTACGATTCTATGAGAGGAAATGGGGAGATACAGTGGGGATGCTGGGAAAAGGAAGGCATCGAGCTGTTTCCTACATCTGTAACAAATGGAGCAGAAATATGAGGAGTCTAAATGCTGACAGAGAGAGTCAGAGGAGACCTCAAGTATCTATATGAATTCCTCTCCCAGGAGGAGAGTGAAGTATTTATTTTTGCTCTCCTTCCCATCTTCCTTTCTCCCATGCTTGAGGTGTGTCGATGACAGTGGGACTCTACCAACCCCGCTAGACTTTTCCCAACACCAAACACACCCAGGGCTGAACCCTGACTCTGATGTGCACTCAGGTTCCTGAGCTCCTGGCGCCCTCTACACTTCGTGCTGTGATAAAAATCAACATCACTGCCTAAAACAAATCCCGTATTCCCTGTCACCTTGCCCCTCAAATCTTCCCTGTGATACAGATGGGGATTTCCTTAACTCCTTTATTTTAGGCCTCTAGTTTTCCTGTTGTAAGGCCTCCGAGTCTATACTTGCCTACGGAATCACAGAATTGTTAAGATTGGAAAAGACTTCTAAGACCATCAAGTCCAACCATCAACTCATCCCACCACGCTTACTCATAGAGTCATTGAATCATTAAGGTTGGAAAAGACCACTAAGGCCATCCAGTCCAACCACTGAACCAACACCACCCAGTGCCCAACAAACCACGTCCCCAGTTGCCACATTTCCAAGTTTCATGAGCCTGCTCTGGTGTGACAGGACATGGGAGGGGTCTTTTAGGTCTCTCCAAATTCCTCTTTTCACTCAAATGGATCTGGAAAGGCTGGAATAAGGGGGTTGTGGGTGTGGAGGTAGTGGGGGTGTTTTTTTCTTGGTGAACCACAGAAGGATGGCTTTGTCCCCTCGTCCCTACTGGTGGTCCTATCAGGGATGGGGAGCAGAATAAACTCCCCACAATTCAGGAGGAAGCAGCTGGTGGTCTGCTGCTCCAACTGAAGCATCTCATATCCACAGGGTCAGATGGGATCCACCTGAGGGTACTGAGGGAGCTGGCAGAGGTGATTGCTGAGCTGTTATCCACCATTTATCTGCGTTCTGGTGAACTGGGGCGGTCCCATACAAACGGAGATTTGCCAATGTGACCCCCATTTGCAAAAAGGGTCAGAAAGAGGATCTGGGAAACTACAGAAGGAAAGTCATAGAGCAGATTGTCCTGACTGCTATCAGATGGCATGTAGGAACAACTGGGGGATCAGGCCCATGAAAGGCAAGTCCTTCCTGAAAGACCTGGTCTCCTTCTATGAGCAGATGACCGCCTGGTGGATGAGAGAAAGGCCACGGACATTGCCTACCTAGACCTTAGTAAAGCTTCTTACTCTGCCTCCCACAGGACTGCCAGTGGCTGGGACAGGTGTACTCTTTGCTGGGTCAAGTTCAAACACTGATCCTGGAGGAGCTCAGGAGCCGTGATGGGGTGGCACTTGGGGACATGGTCAGTGGCCATGGCGGGGTGGGTTACGATTCGGCTGGACGATCTGGAAGGTCTTTTCCAACCTTCACGGTTCCACTACTGTGTGTTTCCCCCATCGACTCGCAGGAGACCTCAATGGCACTCTGCGCATGCGCATCCCTCCCCCCGGAACCTTTCTCTCCCGGAACTCTTCTCCCTCCCTCTCTGTTCCCGCCCGGCACACGCACAGCCTCAGAGCAAGATGGCGGAACTCACGAGTGGGGAAGATCCCCCTTTGGAGCCCGGTGCAGCTCCTTACGGGAACTTCCCCAACTATTCCCGCTTCCACCCTCCCGAGGGTCGTCTCCGCCTCCTGCCCGGAGGACTCCTGCGGCGGTTGTTCCCCTCGGCTGTCCGCCCGCTGCTGGGGCTCGATGTGGGATGCAACTCCGGAGTAAGGACGCCTCAGGGCGGTGTGGGCCCGGTGCGGCCTCCTGAGGGGGGGGGGGATGAGGGGGGAAGGGGGAGCATGGGGGGGCGGGGGAGAAAGGGGGGAGAGGATGGGCAGTGGGGAGATGGGCATGGGGGTATTAGGAAGCAGCAGGAGAGGTTGACAGGGAGGTGGTGGTCTAGAGTGTGGGAAAGACTGGGGCGGAGACAGTGGTCTGGGATATGAGGGACAGAGGGAAAGATTGGGGGAGAGTAGAGTGGGATACGAGAGGACAGTGGGGCAAATTGGTTTGGGGGTACTGGATAGCAGTGGGAAATACCGAGATACCCAGGTGGCCAAGAAGGCCAATGGCATCCTGGCCTGTATTAGAAATAGTGTGGCCAGCAGGAGCAGGGAGGTGATCATCCCCCTGTACTCAGCTCTGGTGCGGCCGCACCTCGAGTACTGTGTTCAGTTTTGGGCCCCTCACTACAAGGGAGACATCGAGGCACTGGAGTGTGTTCAGAGAAGGGACAACAAAACTGGTGAGGGGTCTGGAGCACAAGTCTTACGAGGAGCAGCTGAGGGAGCTGGGATTGATTAGTCTGGAGAAAAGGAGGCTCAGAGGAGACCTCATCGCACTCTACCACTTCCTGAAGGGGGGCTGTGGTGAGGAGGGGGTCGGCCTCTTCTCCCAGATAACTAATGACAGGATGAGAGGGAATGGCCACAAGTTGCGCCGGGGAAGATTTAGATTTGATTTGAGGAAAAAATTTTTCTCTGAAAGAGTGGTCAGGCACTGGAATGGCCTGCCTAGGGAGGTGGTTGAGGCACTGTCCCTAGCACTGTTCAAGAAGCGTTTAGATGAGGCGCTAAGGGATTTGATTTAGTAGCTTGGTGGATAGGGATGGTGGTAGGAGGATGGTTGGACTAGATGATCTTGTAGGTCCTTTCCAACCTAACGAATCTATGAATCTATGAAAAAGATTGGGGGGAGTCAGTGAGCTGGGTCGTTATGGGGCAGTAGTAAAAGTTAGGTCTGAGAGTGGTCTGGGGTGCAGACCACTGGGGGGCGTGGTGAAGAAATATTAGAGTGGATAACGGTCTGGGGTACTGGGGAGATTGTCATGAAGTGTTGGGGCAGTGAGAAAGGTTAACAGGAAGGTAGAGTTCTGGAGAAGGGCAGAGGGAAAGATTAGGGGTGACAGTGGACTGGGGCATAGGGTGGCAGAGTGAAAAATTATCAGGGAGACAGTTGTCTGGGATATTGGGGTGTAGTGGAAAAGACGGGGGAAGATAGTGATCTGGTGCACTGGGAGCAGTGGAAAAACTTAGGAGGGAGACAGTGGCCTCAGGTACTGGGGGACAGTGGGGAAAGTTAGGGGGTCTGGGAAAGCAGTCACTCCTGGTATTCTACAAACAGAAGAGACTCGGGTGCTGGGGGACAGTGGGACAGACTGGAGAGGCTGGAGCAGTCTGTGACTGGGGGTGTTGGAGGAAGGGAATGGAGGAGGCACTGCCATGAGATTTTGTGGAGGAATGGGGCAAACCAAGCAAATGGAGGAGTGCAATGGCCTGAAGAGGTGGGGACGGTGGAGAAGGCTGTGGGAGCAGTAATCCAGGAATGGGTGGGAATGAAACAGGCTGGGAGGGCCAGTGGGTGTGAGGCAGCAGCCTGGGACAGTGTGAGCCTTTGTGACTGAGGAAGGGAGTACTTGGTTGGGGGTCACAGTCTGCTGCAGTATGGAAAGTCACCTTCTCAAATCTCCTGTGGGAGAATGGTGAAGGTAAGGGTGGAGCTGCCTGTACCTAAATGTTGAGGCTGAGAAGTGTTTGGGCTGTGCTCTGTCTGTCCTACTTCCCACCAAGGGCTGCACCTGCAAGATCCCTGGGTTGCTGGGTGACCTGACCACCAAAGAGACAGGGAACAGGCCAAGTCTGAGACTGGAAACCAGGATCTATTATGATTTTGGTAGTAGCAACTCATTTATTGCTCAGACAGGACTTCAAATTAACATTCTGGTCACGCGTTCTTGAAGAGTTTTGCAATCCAACTGGTGAATCTCTTAGAATTTCCCTTCTTTTGAGAGTTTTTTGTCTTTCTATTCCTTGTTCTGCTTTTACTCTTGTGGCTTTTCCTTGGCACGCAGCTTCGTTGTGTTGTAATTGAGTTGCACAGTTGTGCAAGATTTAATATAACTGTTATTTTTTTTCCAGGTGGAAGCTTTATCCTTGTGTTAACTTAAAAATAATTATTTATTCAGGATGAAATGTCCTTCTGGCTGAGGACTGTTGAGTGCTGTTGTTTCTGTGACTCCTTTCCCCAACCCCCTGCTAGATGCTTTGAAAGTCTACACTGTTTAAAGGAGGATTCCAGGTCCTGTTTCAGATGGAAGTGTAGAACAGGTCAGGTAAAAATGTTTGGTTCTTTCGAAGTGCAGACTTGCACCACTAGAGGACACTGCCTGCCTGCTTGTGTGAGCTCAGTGCTGGTACAGTTCCCTTCACTTGTCATTCAGGAGTTTCAGCAGATCTCCCCTAATGAGGAATAAATTTGGTTGCCACTGAGTGGCGCACTCTACAAAAAGAAATTTGAAGGAAAGTTCTCCTTAACTCTCTTATGCTGTGATGTGATGGTCAGGAAATGTCTTTTCCTTTAGTAGAAGAGGAAGAAATGTGTTACTTCAAATTTAAGTAGCCTACATCTTACTGAGAAGCTTTGAGGCTCACCTGGGGAAGCCAGTGAAGTCTTCACCTTGATATTGCATGGGGACCTCCAGCAAGATTCTTGTTAGTAAAACCCATTCATCTTAGGTTTTCTTCCAGCAAAACCCCACCTGAGGGGTGATATGGGTTTAGTTCTATTTCTGACTGCCTCTCCAGTAGTCGGGGTTGCTGTGATTCTTTTCAGTTCAGAAAGGAAGGGTGTCAGTGAGCTTGTTGCTCTGAACTTCATCGAGAGAAAGCTCTGAGGTGGTGCTTGGACCTTGACTGCTGAGAGTGGGACCCTGTGTGCTTGGTGATGTGCTTAGGAAGCAGTGCAGGCCCTGTGAACTCCTGTTGTTTTCCTTTCTGCAGGAGCTAAGTGTGGCTCTGTACCGGCATCTGCTTGGCCTTCAGGAGGGCAATGGCAGCCCGGAGCAGCCTGCAGATGAGAAGGATCTGCACCTTCTGTGCTGTGACATTGATCCTGTGCTGATTGAGAGGGCTCAGCAGAGCAGCCCCTTCCCTAACTCCATATCCTTTGCCAACCTGGACATCATGGACTCCAGCTCCAGAGAGCCATTCCTCAGCTCCTACCTGAGCCGTTTTGGCCGCTCCACCTTTGACATCAGCTTTTGCATGTCTGTGACCATGTGGATCCACCTGAACCATGGGGACAGAGGCCTGGTGGAGTTCCTGGCCTTCCTGTCCTCCCTGTGCACGTACCTGCTGATCGAACCCCAGCCCTGGAAGTGCTACCGGGCAGCTGCCCGCCGCCTGCGGAAGCTGGGCAGGAATGACTTTGATCATTTCCAATCTCTTGCCATCAATGGGGATATGGCAGAGAGGATCACACAGATCTTAACAAGGGACTGCACCATGGAGCTGGTGTGTTGCTTTGGGAGAACCAGCTGGGACAGAAGCCTCTTGCTTTTTAAATCAAATGTCTCAAATCATGAGGACAGGATGCTTCCAGAACAGCAACAGTAACTGTCAAAGGGCCTCGTGTGTTCCAGAGTTTGTAGGCAAGTTACAGAGTCAGATACAGGAATTTCTATGTCCCTATGGGGGTCAGACCTTGACCTCCATAGGGAGTTTGAAGCAAGTAATGTCTGTGCATTGTTGCGTCTGGTGTGTTTTTTTTTTTTCCCCCCCCCCATCTGCAAGATGTGGTGACAGTTCTGACCTATCCTGTCGGCTCTGAGGTTGCTGTTCCTAGAAGGTGCTCTTGAAATCCAAGCTGCTATACATGTGATTTCTCTTTGTACCAAGAATGTTCCCTGAAAGAGGGGAGAACATGCCTTGTTTTGCCCACAGAGCTTTTCAAGGAAGGCAAATCCATTTCTACTGACTCATGTGATGCAGTTTGTTCTGCTTTCTGTCATGTTTTCTAGATAGAAGGCTTCAGGGAAACACACAGCCTGCTTTACCAGCTGTGAATGAGTAAGCTGGATCACTGCAGCATGTCTCTGGTTGGTATTTTGGTCACGCTGTGTCCCGTGCACCTCTGCAGATGAGATTTGCCTGGAGCCTGGTTTGGAGGCTGTCAGCGTTGTGATCTTTCTTTGAAGTGAAGGATTTCCCTGATGGAGCATGTATTCATTTGAGCGTGTAACAAAGTGAGAGCTCTTTGTAACAGTATTCTTAAAATAAAATAAAAGTAGTTTAATTTTATCACTTAATACTTTGGTTTTTTTTTGTGTTTTTTGTTTGTTGGTTTTGTTTGGTTTTTAATCTATTTTGTTCACACTGTTTTCAAAACTTAAGTAGTTTCTGATAGCTGATTATGCATTTTCATTGTATTCTTAAGACCTCAATGCCACTTTGGTAAGCCTGAAGCTTGAGTGGTGTCTCTGGGTAAGGTTAAAGTATCCTAACATCTGAGTTGTTTCTTATTGTTCAGTAAGATCTGTAAAGAAAAAAAAGGAAAAACGGAGAGCAAAATGTCTTGGTTTTAGCTTTGTTTTACTGAAGCCTGCAGGGAGGTTTAGTTCATGCCTGCTTAGTGGCTTTGTTAGCTTTTATAGTGAGCAGAAGTCACGCTTGTATGGTGCTGTTCAAGCAGATGAACAGCTTGTATGAGTAGGCTGTGACACATAGAAATAGATAAGTGATGACTCCTCCGATGTTCTGAGTTCTGCAGCTCCCTGACTGTGAAGTGAGGGAGGCCCAGGTGTGTACCTAAAGGGAATCTCCTCCAGGAGGTGCTCTTGTCTTGCAGTTCCGGGGCACAGGCACTGTCATTTTAGTGTATGTTGTGGCTGGAACTTCCTGGTTGTTTTTCTCTGACAGTGATAGGAAATCAGAAAGTTTTGGTTTCCATTGCAATGAGCTCAGATTAAAGAGTGAAGGGTGTGAGTGCTCAGCTGGGCTGTGCCTGGGCTTCTGACTGATAAATAGATTTGTGAGGAGAAAAAGAGAGTGCTTATGGGGGTGCATGCATGTGTTGGAAAGGACTTGAGTAGGGTCACAGAAAGGAGCTCTTAGTCTGCCTTCTCAGCTGCAAACCAAGGTGTCAGACCCAGTGGTGGTCATTAATTTTGTTACAGAAGGCTTTGAAGTCTGGGCTGCTCCTGCTATCCTTGTGGGAGGGTAGGGAAAATCAATTTGTCCTGCTTTTTCTTGACAATTTACCCCTCTCTCTCTCTCAGGTTATATATAAATCCCATTTATCTCTTTGTTAGTGAAGCAACCCTGACGTTGGCTACAGTCTCTGGGTGAGCTGCACTGACACAGGGGTGGTAGCTCAGCTACTGCTGTTCCCTGCACCGTGCAGCTGATGGCACTGGAGTATCGTGCAACCTACAGCTGTTAGGTTGTGTCAACATTCCTTGCTGTTCTCACTGAAATATGTAGAAAATAGACCTGGGCTATGTCTGTTCAGTGCTCAGGTTGTAAAAGGGTGAGCAGGGTTTTCTGCCTTTCAGTTCCGCGTGGGAATTTGCACAGCTGTCTGCAAAAAGCTTAATAAATTGTTGCTAGGAAGGTAAACAACCCAGAGAATTACAGGAGACCTTCCCTGAGCCCATCTGGAATGACATTCCTCTTCAAAGAGAGTCTGTTTTATGTTCTTTCTGCACTGAGTGATAGATCAGTATCAGCCTGGGTGATCCCTTTGGTCTGCTCGTTGTTGAAAGACTCTGTTTTCGTATTTCCTCATTTCTTGTTTTACAGTCTTTATGTGCTGGCTGTGTGCAGACCTGCAAAGCAGCCTAGTGTGTATGTAAGAGTACAGTGACTTCTTATCTGTCTCAAGTCTGGACTTCTAAATTGCTAATATTAATATGTCCCACTGTCTCAGAAATGGCTCAGCTCCAAAACTAGCTCTGTTTGACTTTGGCACAGCACTATGTTTTGTTTCTCTTCCTTTGGATATTGACACAAACACAGCTGAAATTAATGTCAACATAAATCCCTGTGTGGTTCTTGAGATACTAAGTAGAATGGAATGGAATCAATCCTTTAGCAGACGGTGTTAAAATAATAATAATCTCCTTTCTTTTCAGCTTGCTGCTTTTGCTCTAAGGGAAGGTGTCACATGAGATGCGATGGAGCCCAGCTCCGTGACACAGCAACAGAAGAAAGCTTGTGGATTTCAACTGCTGTACTTATGTAAGGCTCTGGAGGACTTTTCTTTTATATACTCTGTGCTCTCTGCATTTTGCAATGTGGTTAAGAGATATTCACAGGCCTCCTGGAGGCAGGATGTCAGGAAAGTGAAGGTGAGGGTTAAGACTTGTGCTCCCTCTTGCTGTGCAGAGCCGGGTGGTAATTGTTCTTCGTGCATCTGGGGAAGCAGAGAGATGTCCCTGCTTGTTTGTGGTTACCTGTGTAGAGTCTAGGGTGCATGGGATGAGGGATGGCAAAGCTGGTGCAGTGGCCTCTGTGCTCATCTCTGTGATACAGGGATGGGACTGCAGCTAAAACAAAGGAAACAAGAGCATGCTCCTACTGCTCTGCTGCCTGTGCAGACCTCTAGGTCCCTTTGCTATCCCGGTCCACACGTTTTGTGTCATGGTTTTCTCCTGCATGTTGGAAGGGTACTAAGGATGTTCTGCTTGCTCTCTCCAGCTCCATGTCTCCACAGTTGTCTGCAGTAACCTACAAAACTCACTGCTTATCCAGAGCAAGGTGATGCCCTGTTCCATCCCAGCAGCAAACTGGGAGTTCCCATGTGAGAGCCTCATCAAGTTCCCAGGCTCTGTGGTTTGTGATTGTTGCTGGGCCCCATCAGACCTTGCCTCAGTTTTTCCATCTGTGTAACGAGCTTGGTATCCACCCACCACTGTGGAGATTTCTGATGTGGAATACGGGCTGGCTGTTTGCACAGCACTTTTGAGAATGAAAAATACTGATGAGCTGAGCTGTATCATCAGCTGTGAGCCAAGCCATTGTACATAATGATCACTGCAGCCGCTTCAGATATTAATTAGGCGCTGTGCCTTCAAAGTGTTCTGACTAATTAAGTCTCGCGCCACTGCTGTGTAGCAAGTTGTGCTTAATTATCCTCCTTCCTTGGATGGAAGAATCTAGACCAAATAGCTAAAGCTGAGCAAGTCAGTATTAAAGTTGGAGCTGAGTTCCAGTTTCTGTGTGATTCTGCTGTGGCTTCCAGCCTTTGTAAGAAGTAAATTAAAGAAGATTGAGTTGATGAGAAGTCTTTTTTTTTTCCTTTTTAATTAATTTTTTAATTTTATCTCATGCTAAGGGGCAGTTTTCTGTCTCCTAGGGTCTTGTGGTGGATGAGAGCAAGGAATGCACTGAGTGGGGAAGAATGTGGTGTGTAGACGTGGTGCAATAGCGGCCACTTTATCAGTTAAACGTTAACAGCTGCCAGATCTGCTGTAAACACCTGTCTCCCTGCTGTCTGCTTCCATTCCTGTGCACGTACAAACTGACAGCCTTGCAAACGCTGTTCCTTGGTCCTTGTAAATGGCAGCAGGGTTTAAAAATGATCTCATTCCCCAGAATGTATGAACAGCTCAGGAGTGGAGGGATGGAGCTTAGGAGCTGAGAGTTGGCAGCAGCGTGTCTGCTCCCATAAGCAGCTTCCTCTAGCTGGAAAACTGGCAGCTTGCCACTACAAGCTTGTGTGTTAGAAGCTGCAGATTTTCGGATTTCCTTTGCTCAGCTGAGGGCATGTTTGTTCTTGTTCTTCTTGGAACTTTGCAGCCTGTGAATTAAAGGAGAAAAGTGAGAGGTGTCAGCTCTGTGAAGTATGGGCATCTGTTCCTGGCATACTGGAAACATGAGAGAACACACACGACACGTGATGCCTGTTCTCTTATCAGGTGTGAGCCAGTCCCCTTGCAAAGTTTTGGGTTGTCAGGTTAACTGGTGGTGTGAGGAGCCTGATCCCCTTCCTCAGAGTTGAAGGGGGCTTAAGGGGAGGGGGCCTCCCTTGTCTTCACTCTGGGCTTGAGCAGAAGGCTGTCCTGTTTGGCCTAATTGCAAATGAGAGCACTTGGTATGTCAGAGCAGGCCAGAGGGGAACAAAACAATCGCCTGTTGACTTCCTTGCATCCTGTTGGTTATGGAAACGGATGCGGCTTAGCCATGTACCCTTAGGTTTGATGACTAGGTGAGAATGGACTCTTGGAGTCTCCAAGGCTTAGGTGCAGTTTCTCTGGACCCAGTGGAGTAGTATATAGGTAGATGAGTGGTGTGTGGGAAGTTTGGCCTGCCACTGGACTTGCTCTTTCAGTATTTAGGGTTTCACTCCAGGCACCTCAGCTTTTTCATTAGGTTCACTTGTGTTAACGTGGGCAGGAGGTTTGGTTACCCACAGGCCTTTGCACAGCAATCCCTTGCAGTGTTATGGGCTGAAGCCTTGCCACCAAATCTCATCAGCTGACCCTTTAAGTTTCTTGTGTTTAGTTGGTATGGGAGTGTCCTTGTTACCTTCCAGCTGGGTCACCCACTAGCCTGGGAGTCCAAAGGGGTCTCCAGTCTGGAGAAGAAAGCTGAGGTTATCATCTAGACTCAGGATATGCTTATAACCCTTTGGCAAGAATGGAAGGTTCTCAGGTCTAAAACCTTGGTTTTAGGGTGGAAAATGTGGGTTCCTTTCTGAGCCTTGCCCCCCTCTGCCTGCAGGACTGGGGCAAGCCACTGCTTTCCTCAGACTGCTCATCTTGTGCTCTTTGTGTCGCAGGGAGGGATAACCTGATGTGCTGATACAAACTGATGTGCAGACCTGAGTTGACCAGAGAATCCAAGTTGGGTCTGTTGTAGATCAGGCTTAGAAAATGCATGTTATCAGCTGCCTGGATTTTTGTTCTCACTTGCAACCAAACCACTAAACCCATGGGCCTTTAATGGGGCACCATGACTCTGGGCAGGTTTTGTTTTGAGGGATGATGTTTTCAGAGCAGCAAGAGCTCTCTGTATTTCTTTGGAACAGGAGGTAAGGAAGGGGTCTTACTCATGCTTCCGTGGTGCAACACACTTCATTTAAAGTGTAATTGATTAAACTCCCTTGATCTAAGTTACATACAGTGGGCCAAAGATTGGGCATGGTGCTGCAGATCCTCTGCCCTATTTCCTGCTGTTGAATACTTCTTGATGCCAGATTAAGTCATCCTATTTTGCTGTTGCAGTAGTAGTTTTTGCGTCTTCCGTATGACTGACAAGGATTTAGTTAGAGCTGAATTTGAGGGTGGTGTCCCTCCTTGGCCTTCTCAGTTCCTCTCCACCCCTGGGGTCAGCCCAGACTCTGACAGCTCTGAAACGTGTGGAAGCTGCTGAACTGCAGCTTTGTTACCCCAGCAGCTGAAATCCAGGAGCAGTCATGCCACAACAGGCCTGCCCTGCTGCGAGAGAACAATCTACAGGGTGACACATCAAAAGCAAAGGGCAGATCTGTGGTGCTCACGCGGAGATCAAAAGGAAGAAGCAGGGCGGCTCCTCTCCTGGCTGGCTCTTGAAGACTGCTCGACTCTTTCTGTGTCCCTTTAGTCTCCTTTACGTCCTCAAAGATCCCTGTTTCAGGCGTGGGAGATGGTGGTGGGAAAGTGAAGTGTCTTCACTTCTGTGAAGCAGATCGTGCAAGGGAGGGGATCTTTGGTTGCATGCTGAGAATTCCCTTATCTTCCATGAGTAAAGCATATAGGAGAGGGAAGGCTTTGATAAACCCTTCTGATAGGTGCATCATCTTACATGTGCATATAGAGGTGCAGAAGAGCTGGACCCTGTATGGGATCACCCCCCCACCCCCACTTAGAGAACCTCAGTCCCCTCCTGCTACATTGCACTGGGGATCAGGTTTAATTGTTGCTGGTGCATGGAAGCAAGTGAATTAGCAGGGCACTATCTGAAAGTATCCAGAACTTTTCAGGAATGTGTGTGATGGTGACTATTATTCAAGGCTCTTCAGTCTCCTGGGACTGATTTGCTGTGTTCTGGACATTCCCAACCTGACCAGTGCTGACTCCTCTTGTCCAGGGTGGCCAAGTAGGGCAGATGCTGAATTATTTATTGCCTTTGAGCCCCTAGAGCGGGGCCCGCAGTACATTCCTTACTGACTCAGATTGAATTTTAACTCTACGTTTTTCTTAACCATTACTTAAGGAGGTGCTGTTTAGTCTTTTCCTCAAATACCAGCAATTGTTAAACAGTACAAATACCTAAGAAAAGATCTTCTTTTTGTTTGCCCTTGATAACTTCTGACCCTGCTGCAGATCGCCTCTGTGGCCGACTTTGTCTTTGGATCAGGGCAGTCACACTGAGCTGTGAAAACCCCTTTCCTACCTCACCTTGAGCAACCCCTGCTTCTCAGGACTTTCTGTGGGGCTTTCCAAAATGGTGTGGCTGATTCTGTGACACCCTACACGGTGCTTCATGGAGAAGCCATGTGAAAGCAGAGCATGGAAACGTGCAGTAATAAAGCATTTGGAAAGATGCTGTCTGAAGGGCTATAGCTTAGTGAAAGGAAGCAGAGAGCTCACAGAGGTGGTGAGATGTGTCAGTGCTTTGAAGATTGGAGGGAGAAAAAAAAGAAAAAAATGCAGAGGAGTTGTGATAATGGGGTTGGGGGTTCTTGGGACACCTCCTGGGCTCTGCATGGGGAGCTCTTTTCTCCCGAGCATTGTGATGTCAGTGCTGAAAGTAGGAGGGCTGGTGGCTTTGCCCTTCAGTAACATTGGTGTAAAATGGATTTGGCAGGGGGTTCCCAGCCCAGGCTCTGTAAGGCCAAAGGACCCGTTTACCTGAGCTCTGAGTTGAAGAACAATGCAAAGGTAGAGCAGCCTGTGTCAGGCCTTTCTCTCCCCACAGCCAGTTTCCCAGGTGAGCAGTCTGTGTCCCAAAACACTGATCTCTGCCTTGGGGGGAGGTGGGGAGGAAAGCTGCTCTGCTCCTCCGTGTTCTCTCTTGATCTGCATTTCTAACTGGTGCTGTCACCAGCAAACCTGCTCTGCTCCTTGCCAGGGCTGCAGGTCCTGGCTGGTAGCTGCCCTGTGCTCTGCATGGATGTGTCTGCGTTTTTCCAAAGACCAGCTTCAGCTGGTTCATGTGAAGTGCTGACTTCAGGCATTGTGCAGAGCATGACTCAGAAGGACAGAGGTTTGGGGAAAGGGAGGAAAGTCTTTTTAAGGAGTTGCAAACTAAAAGCTGCTGTGAAGAGTGTTGGTAGAGGTGGCCTGGTTCTCTTCCAGCTTGAAAAGGAAGAGTGTTAAGGACGTACAAAGAGCTGGCACAGCTGCAAGGCAAAAAGAACGCTTTATTGAGTGTGTAAATGCTCGTAAAGCCAGGAGTAAAGCTGTTAATGCTGTGTATGCGTGGGTGTGTGTGTGTAGAGATAGGGAGGAGAGAAGAAGCTGCATACCAGGAGAGAACATGGGGGATTACAGAGGGCCTGATGTTCCATAGGAGTAGGCTGGTGACAGTCAGAGCTGTCTCTAAAGGAGCATCTGGTTGGTGCAGAACCTGGTTCCCATTCCCTGCTCTGACTGCAGAGCCCAGGGTGGGTGAGTGCTAAGCCCAGCAGCTGCTCCTGCATCCTCAGTGTAATGTCATACAAAGCTGGGCTCGCAGACCTTGCCTCTTTACAGAGCAGTTGAGCAGAGATGCTCAACTTCAGGCTACCAGGTCTCGTAGAGAGAGAGCACAGAGAGAAGCTCATCCTGATTCCTCTCCCTGTAATATTTCTATGGGTATCATATAGGAGGAATACAAACTGGCTGTGTGATAAGGCAGAACAGCTCATTTCCCCCAGCATGGGAACTGCTTTGCATGTGCACCTGCACTGTGGTTGCACAATGGCAAAGCAGGGATGGGGGGCAGCGGAGATGGCAGGAGTGGGTTGAACTGTGCCTAGGGGCTTGGGGAAAGCAAAGGAAAAGCAGATGAGCTGCTCCTGGATGTAGCCCACAGGCTGGGTAGCCCCATAGGAGAGAATCCCCTCACTTCCCTCCCTCTGGCATTTCTTTGCCAAGATGCTCGTCAGACAATTTGCTGATGTGGGAGCTTTGAAGCCTCCGAGATTTGCCTTCTGCGCAAAACCCAGCCAGAGTAGGTTGGAGCTGTCTGCCCTGTTTGTGAGCAGTTCCCTCCCCAGGGCGATGGACGCCGTCGGATCAGAGCTCAGCAAATGCACAAAGGGGAGCGCCAGGTGGGGCGGGCAGCCTGCTGCAAACAATGCTGACAGAGCCCTGCAGGGCTGGGTGGCCCAGCCTGGGATTGTCCTTTCCCAGCCAGGTGGAAAGAGAAGCCTGAGCTGGCTTTGTCTCCTGAGGTTCCCCAGCCCAGGGGCCAACTGCCTGCCTTGATTGCTCTCCTGGCTTCAGAGCAGTGTTTGCATGGATGGGGGTCATAAGTGTGTGTGTGTGGGGGGGCTCCTTGTTCTCGAGCATCCCTACCTATGCCTGCCACCACTGTTTTAGGAGTGCCAAAGTCACTCCTGGCCTTTCTTTTCCTGCTTTATGTGGTTATCTAGTGTGTTTAGCTACTGCTGCTTACTGACATAGTTCTGTGGAGTCAGGGAAGCTCTCCCCAGTGTCTGAGAACAGAAGGAAGCGCTGAGGTGTAGGGCTGCTGCAGACACTTCACCAGCAGTCAGCAGGTGAGCTCTGGGTGCAAGGCTCCTCTGCATCAAGAAACCTGAAACATTCAGGTTGGTATCATGCATGAGAGGAATAAAGGCTAGTTGTGAAACGCAGATCCACGTTTGGAACTGGATTTGGATTTCACCCCAGACTAAACAAATCTAAACAAATGTGATTCTGCAAGGCTTCTTAGGTGATAAACACTGAGAATGGGGGCAGTTGTGTACATATGCATTAGCCATGTCTGTTCTGCAGAAAGCAGCTGTTTGCTGTGAATGCGTAAGGATATTGCTTTACTTTTTTTTCTTACAGAGCAGGATTTAACTGAAGAATAAGGGATGTTGTCAGTCCTGCTTCTGAGCACTTGCAGCGAATTTGAAGCAGAGAAAGTGAGGGGAGTAATGTGAGTTGGATCTGAGCTGCCATAGCAAGATGAGCTTTAGTAGAGCTGTACACAGGGTTAGAATTAACCTAATGAGTATCTATTAATACCTCTGATTAGATGGCACGCATTTTCTATCTGCTGGGGTCCCTCTTTAGTAAGGGGAAATGTTTCACTTACTTCAGCTTAGCAGCTGGAAGTGTGGAGGTCACTTAAAGCTGCCAAAGGAGATTCACTCTAGGCTGACTTGGGGCCTTTCTGTCCTTCTTTGACCTATCCAACAGCCAGGACTGCCCTAAGCATTTCCTTTCCCTTGCTGCCAGGCCACATCTTGCCTCTACCTTCAAGTATAGTCTTGGTGTTGCTCATCGCTACGGCTCGTGCAGACAAGTGATGGGGTTCAGCTTTTAAACTCTAAAGTGATGAAGAGAGAAGACCCCTATGGGCTTTGTGTCCTCCCTCCCTTACAAGCAGGTTTTGCAGTGGAAATCTGTATTTCTGTAGCAGCTTCTGTGAAGCACTACGCTTATCTGAATTGCTGTCTGCTAGATGTTGCTGAGAAACAAGAGGACAGTGAGAGCATTAGGTGAGCACAGACAGCTGGGTGGGATCTGTAAGTGATCCAAGACTCCATGTCAAAACATCCCCACCCCATTCCTTGCATCGCTGGGATAGTTTGCAAAAAGCACAGGCTTCTCAATAAATGGTATAGGTGTTCGCACAGAAGCAGCTCTCAGAGGGGCCTGTTTCAGCTACCATGAGTTCTGCAGGGAGCTGGGCCTGCTGTAGTCAAGGCTCACTGAGATTTTTGCTTGTTCCTCTTGGGTTTAAGCTGGCAGAGAAGGGACAGATGCAAGTGCCTGTTATTAGCTTGCATAAATCAGGAGCAAGGTGACGAGAATAATCAGGCTGATGTTGTACTTCATCTGCCAGCTCTGCTTCATGTCGACAGAAGTGTCTTCAGTGAGGTTTCAGGCTGGTCCCAAAAGCTCTGTCCTGTTAGTGCTGTCCATTTATACCTGCTCTAGGTTGACTTCAGAATGGAGCTGTGTCTCCAGCAGAGCTCAGGAATATCATGGGTCTTCCCATGCTGGTGCTGCCCCTTCCTTGCACAGCTGGAGGACCTAGATGGACAGACACAGCCAAACTGCTATGGGTTGACTGCCCTGCATGGGTGAGGAAGTCTTCCCAGGCTGAAGTGGCAACGGAGTTGGAATGGGTCATCCCACTGTAGGCAGGGGAGATTGAAACGCTGACCCTTCCCTGAACAGAGTGGTGCACAGGAGATGCAGCCAAGGGGCAGTTCCAGTTGTGAACTGGGCTTTTTCTCAGCACAGCAATGGGCTGAGGCTTTGTTGCAGTCAGTGCTTGGTTTATGTATTCAGAGCCATGGTTTTGAGTTACTTCTTGTTCTGCTTAAGGTTTCAGTGAGAACTGAGAAGCACTGAGCAAGTTTGAAGTTCATGTTTCTGGTTTCTCTTTGAAGCCTCAGTCCTCCCAACCACTGAATCCTCTTCCTTGGTCCCTCTGGGATCCTCCGGGTCCTTGTGAAGTGGAGGGCTTTTCTGCAGCTCCTCTTGGCACTGCTGCCCTAGATAACACGTGTTGTATAATCTGCAGAGCATGCTCCAGATACAAATGTGGGCGAATCCTCCGGAGAGAACTGAATTCACTGCTCAGGTCAGAACATGTCCCATAGGTGTTTGTTGTCATGAATATGAGCTGGCTGTCCGGGAAGCTGCCAGCGGGGCACGGATGGAGGCTTCTGTTCCATCAGAGACAGGGGACTGCACAGCACCCTGGTGGGCTCAGAACTAGATGGAGAAAGCACTGGCATGAAGGCTGAACAGCTTGTGTGATGCCAGCTCTGATCTGGCTGCTGAGAGGGAAAAACGTGCTGTCTGCCCCGAAGTTTCAGATTTCTGAGCAAATCCAAGGCAAAATGAGTGAATTTCAGAGCTTTTTAGTGCCTTGCAGTCCACAGTTCCAAAAGAAAAAGACAATTTGCACTGTTCTTCCTTGTCTAGTTTATAAATCTTCACTACCAGTTTGCATTTCCAGTTGGTATGCTGTGTCTTCAGTTTGAGACAGCTTGAGAGCAACAGTTCCACCGTGTTCCCCTGATGTCAAAAGCTGGGGCTCAATCTCACCTGATGGGAGAGCTGACACTGGGCAAGTGAACTGGTGACACTGGCTTCAGTGGATCTAAGCTGGTTTCTAGCCAGTGAAGAGCTAAGGGAATGCTGTGTTTATACCATAAGGCCAATGACACAAGGGAGGCATAAACCCAGAGGGATTCTGGACTGATCTGGTGTGACCTTGTTTCTTGTCTTCTGTTTCTCACCCCTGTAATGTCTACAGAAAGCTCCAAAGCTCTTGGTGGGCATGGAGCAGGCTACCCAGGGCACTGGGCATGGCCCCAAGCAGCTTGAGCCCAAGGAGCTCTGGGACACTGCTCTCAATTATAGGGTTTGATTGGTGCTGCATAGGGCCAGGGGTTGAATTCAGTGATCCCCTTGTCCCCTTCCAACTCAGGGTGTTCTGCTATTTGTTTTGTGTTGCTTGTGGTGTCATTCAGCCCTGCTGCACTTACCATGCACGTGGGAGCAGACAGACCATGTTGGGTATGTTTGGGTACCCTAAAAGAGCTGGGAACCAGAACCCAGGTGCTCTCTGTTCCCTTGAGGTGTGAACCCTTCCCTGCATGTTGGTTGGGGCAGCTTGAGGGGGCACACATTTTTTGGGTGGCTGAAGCTGCTGGCTGGGAGGGGTTCTGTCATTGCACTGGGACACTGCCAGGGTGGGAATATTTGAAATGAGGAAGCTTGGGGTGCTCTCAGGGTCAATTTTGGTGCTGTAGAGCAGGAGAAAGCTGGGAGTGTGGGCAACGGGGAGCTGGGCAGCATGCAGCCAGATTTGCCAAAGCTGAAAAATGATTGGATGCATTCTCGTGAGCCAAGCTCCAGCCCGGTGTCACCTTTGCAGGAGGAGGTTGGATCCTGAATGAGCCCAGCAGAGGGACCCTCCATGCAGAGGGGCTGCTTGGCCCTGCACATCCCGGCCCCCTCCCAGCGTTCCCAGCCCTGTTTGCTTCCTGCGTCAGAGCCCCGGGTGAGTCACAGCTGGGATTCCTTAGCTCTGAAGTGGTTCCTTCTCCTTTCTTTCCTCTTCTTTTTCTCCTCCCCAGGTGCTGAGCTTTTTTTTTTTTCCAAAGCCTTGAATTGTAGGGTGTGTCTACGAAATCTCGCAAACACGCGCAGGCCCCGGCAGGAATGAGTGAGCACCGTTCCCATTATGCTATGAATACCTGGCCCACTGCCACAGGAATGGTGCCAGGCTGAGCAGCCAATCTGCAGCACCTAGACCTGCTGAGCTCTGGGGTTTTGCTCCTCTCACTAAGTCACTGCTTTGCAGAGACGGACAGTTTTAATCTCTTCTCAGCAACAGCCATGTTTTTGTACTTGCTTGGCCTGCTGTGATATCCCAGTTCCCACGGTTCGCTTCTTCCCAGGGTAACGTGCAGGTAGGGGTGGAGAGTTGAGCAGGCAGCTCCGGACTGCCCATCCTGCTGCGTGACTCATCTCGGCCAATGTACAATCTCAAATACTTTCTGTTACCCTGCCCTATGCACTGGGCACTGCCCCAGCTCACCCAGGCCCCTCGGTGCATCTCAGCTCAATCTGCTGCATCAGGATTGGAGGCTGCCCAATGTATCTGTGTGTTGCAGACATCTGTCAGGGTGGGAGGGTTGGGAGGGGAAGGTCACAGCTGAGCAGACGGGGCCCAAACTGGCAGCACTGACTGTGCTGTATGTATGGCTCCTTGCGCTGCTCCAATGCCTCTGTGAACACTTGAGGGTTTCTAAGGAGGATTTTGAGGGGTATGAGGTGTGTGGATACGTGAAGGGGCAGTAGCTGAGAGTTTGCGTGATCTCCTGAGCAGAAAAAAAAGACTGAACCCCAGACACAAGCTCTGGTTGCTGATGTCTGCAAAGTCCCGATGATGCTGGTCTTCCTGCTGGTAGTGTGGGCTTGTTCAGCTGAGCCACTAGCACAGGTTTGCAGCAGGGCTTCTCGGCTGAAAGCTGTCTTAAAGAGCTGGCCACCATCTGTGCTTGGAGCATGTGAATCCTGGCACAAACGTATCCTGTGAGCTGTAAAGTCACAATCTCAGTCACTGATGCGACTTTCTTTCTGTTTTGCCCAGGGAGGTTGTGGATGCCCCATCCCTGGAGGTATTCAAGGAAAGGCTGGATGTGGCTCTGGGCAGCCTGGTCTAGTGGTTGGCAACCCTACCCACAGCAGGGGGCTTGAAACTAGATGATCTTTGAGGTCCTTTTCAACCCAGGCCATTCTGTGATTCTATGATTCTCTTGTCTGCTCAGATACCAGCTCACACACATCTGTCTGTAGCACTGTGTCTGTGCTCTGGACAAGCTCACCTTTCCAAGCCTCAGAGATAACCTCCTATGCTGGAAAGAGGAATGTCCCCCTCTCTTCTGAGACCTGCTGCTGGGGGTTAGCACAACCATAGACCATGGTCCACACACCCCTCTTTCCAGCTTGTGGTTGTGTTGTTTGTGTCCCCAGCTTTGAGAAGAGCTTCTGCTTCTCTCAGTGCCCTTCTGCTTCTTGCTCTGAGTTCCCACAGGCTCCCACTGCCAGCAGGTGATGTTGTTGCTCTGTAACAGTAATGGTGTGTGTGTGCAGTGGGGAGAGTAGGTCAGGAGGTGCTGGGAAATGAGCAGCACCATTGTTTGGATTTGTCCCTTCCAGGGGATGAAATGTTGCCTTTCCCCACACTCTGACTCCCACCCTCTCTGCCCCCATGCCAGAGCTTTGCCTCCTGAAGGGCTGCACAGGGTTACATATGGGCAAACACCAAATGGCCAACCTAATTTCCATTTTTTTTTTCAGGTGAGGCTTCCTTCAGATCCATGATGGCCTTGTGGAAACACAGGTATTTGGACTGGGTGGGGAGTGCGTTGAAGCAGCAGCTGCTGTGAGTCCCTGGCATGCCTGGAGGTGGAGGCGTGGGACCTGTTGGTACTCCCACCCCATAAGCCCAAGGGCAGTGAGCTGACACAACTCTCCTGGAATCTGTCCCGCTCTAACCAGGATTGTTGGCAGGCGGGTACCGAATCTTGGCAGCACAACAAGAGAACGCTGGTTTCTCTGAAATTCCTGGGCTCGTTTGGTCAGGGCGCTGGCATGCAGAGCCAGGGCAGAGCTGGCACGTGCATGGCTGCAGCAAAGCAGTGGGGCCTGGAGATGGACTGAGGGCTGGCAGCTCAGGGTCTCTCCTGCATCCCTCCCAGCTGGTAGCAGCTTGTTTCTGGATGGGGTTTTTAAGTTTTCTTAACATTGTCACTAATCTGTTAAGCGGTGGTCCAACCTTGTTCTTCATTTTTCCTCTCAGGGCTGAGCTTGGCGAGGTGCCATACCAGGACTGGGAGCCACTGGGCTAGCAGGCTGTCAGCCCCATCACACCAGTTCTGGGAGTGCTGGGAATCCCGCCAGTGACAGGGAAATGCGTGGAGCTCCCTCCTGCTCCTCTTCCCCTGAAACAAAGGTAGGATGAGGGCATCCCGAAGCTGCAGCTCCCTTAGCAGATCTGCACAGGCAGTGCTGTCTCCCTGGCACTGTTTGGGAGGTAGAGACCCTAGGACTGCCCTTTGCTAGTGAGGCACAGCTGGAGCTGGAAACAAAGCAGCCAGGTTGGCTGCAGGACAGAACAAGGGGTTTTTCACGTGTCTGGGATGGCAAATGGTTGAAAATAGTTGGAAGAAAAGTGGGATTTGTGGGATGCAACGACTGTGTTGGGGCAGCCCTCCTTTGCAGCAGTCAAACAGAGGTCATTCTCAAGGAGTCTGAAGGGCTGCAGGAGAGGGAAGCCCCGAGCAGCTTCTGTGCCCAGTGATGGATTCATGCAGGGCAGAAATCCCCTGTCTTGTGCCAGTTTGGAGCAAGGCTGTGCCGACTCTGTCTCCTTGCCTTGCTGCAGGTGGAGCTTGACACGCTTGCCTGAGGAGGCAGGAGAGGGTGGGCCTTGTCAAACTGGGCATGGTTCAGGTGTTCACCTTCCTCCTGGATTGGCCACAGGGAGAAGAACTTGGCCTTATATGGTCAAAAAAGCCCTTGCCGCGGTGCCTCCTCCCTGTGAAGAGACACGTGGAGCGATGTTGATGGGCTGATGAGGTCAGGCGTGTTTTCCTCCGCCCTTCCCTGCTCTCCTCTCCCTTTTCCAGATACCCTGAAGACAATTATGGCATTTGTTTTGCAGCTAAACGTGGATGATTCCCAGGGCTTGCAAAGAGACTGCTTCCCCCAGTGAGTGCTGCTAGCTTTGTGTGCCCCCAAGAGCTGATGGATGGGCACATAATGGTGTCTGTGGTTAGGGCTGAGTACTTCCTCAAGCTCAGGCATCTGAAAAGATGGTAGTGATGGTACAAATCACTGCCTCTTTGCTGATGAAACCTCTTTCGTGCTTGTTTAAGTGTGCACTGGAGTATCTGGCTAGGAAAACTAAATTATAGCACTGCCCCCCGTCCCCAAAAAGAAATCACAGAGAGGCTTGATCCTGTCTTAGGTTGCCGACAAAGATGCATGGGAGAAACTGAGGTACAGTCCAAGATCACATGGGAAGAAAGATCTATCACAGCTCTTCTCTTTGCACAGGATTGAGGGAGCTCCATTTTCCAGTGTCTGAGTTCTTGGGCCCCTGGCAATGACTGTGCTGATGGCGGGCTGGGAGGTGAGCCTGGGGGATCTGTCTTTCTCCCTTTATCTTGCACCTATCTTTTGGAATTGCTCCAGAAGTGTGCTGGAACTAGCTGGAGCAGCTATGGGTAAAGTGGGCTGGGCAGATTAAAGTGGGCTGAAGGTTGGATTAGTTTAGGGGTAGGTGTAGTGGGGGAACCTACTACAGTGAGGCATGGGGACAAGGTGCAGTGGAAAGTCCCTGGAGCTGTGGGGCCATCTCTTCTCCACCCCAGGAACATGTTTCCATCTTGATTCTCACATTGAACATCGTGGAATGCTTTGCCATCCCTCTGGTACGAGGCATGAACTTCACTTGCACTGATTTCCCTCATCTAAGTTTTCTTGCACATCTGAGCCTGGATGCTCTGTGTCCTGCATTGAGGCCAGGGCTGTAATCTGTTTAAATCGAGCTTCATAGACTCTCTTTGCTTCTCCTGAAGGAGTGTGGCTGAATTTGGAGGGGATGGAGATGTATGAGAAGAACCAGACAGCTGTCCAGCTGCGTGTGGGAGCTGGAATAAGTGGGCTGATGGTTGCAATTCCAATGGAATTTTTGCTTTGACTCTTTATAAAAAGTTATTTTAGAGGTAACTGACAAGCTTTAGCCCCGTGGCAGACTTCATAACCACTTCGTAACCACTGTGATACCGTTACAAAATGTCAAGGGAGAGATATTGACCGTGTTATGTACTGTTTCTTGCAACCTGAGAGCTGTTTTCCCTCTCCTGGGAGGCTGGGCTTGATGGAAGAAAGGAAGGAGAGGTTGTTTGGCTGTTGCAGTGCTTGGAAGCCTCTGAATCCTTTGGAAGCTCTTGCAATGCTATCACCTGCCCAGGAGAGGGAGCTTGGAGCTCACACTTGGGTGCTTCCCAGCCCGGGAGGCAGTGGCTCAGGCATGTGGTGCCCTTAGATGTGGTCTGGGGCTCAGGCACTGCCTGGTTTGGAAAACAGCAGAGGAGCTCTGTTGCTTCCCTCTGTCTGCTCTGGCTTGTCTCTTGGACTCTGTCCCAGTTGCTGTTGTGCAGACGCAGATATTTGCCTGCTGATCCTCCCGGCCAGAGTCTGCACCACCAGCACTGGCTCTGCCCCTGCTTTCAGCACATGGGTTTATCAATCCTTGGGTTTTGCCCCTAGGCTTTGTCTCACAACTGGGCCATGTCCTGGACATCTGATGTCTCCTTTCCCCGTGCTGGAGTAGATGCTTCGATCTTTGGCTCCAGACAGAGTTGGAGATCATCTCTGGGAAGCCTCTTGCTGTGATATCTTGAAAGTGATATGGCTTTGCTTGGATGAGGCTGTGCACACAGCTGGCCAGCTAATGAGGTTGAGCTTCCTATTTATTTTTCTTTAGCAGCACCTAAATGTGGTGGCTGCAGTGTCGACTGCTGTGCTAGCTCAGCTTTATTCCCCTTTTAGGGCTGTCTGCTGTCCCCCTAAAGGGAATTATGTGATCCTGAATTGATGGTACTGCCTTGTATTCCTGCAGCTCAAGGGTTGTGTTGCCCTTTACTGGGGGAAAAAGGTACAGAACTCCTCCATGTAATTTAACAGCTGCTTTTGGGGTGCAGGCCATTTCTCTGCCATAACAGGAATTAGCCCTAAGGAAGAGACTGGTCCTTTAGATAAAATCAGCACTTAAGGGGTAGTATGGTGGAGGAGAAGGAATGGTAGATGCATAGATAGGGGTGTCTCAAAGGTATGGAGCCATCTTGGGCGCAGCTCAGCTCCCATCAGTGGGGTACAGGAATTATTCTGCTACCTAAACTCATTGCCTCAGTGTTCTGTAGCTTGAAATCACTTTTCCCATTCTCATAGTGAAATGGAGGCACACAGAAGTGATGTGAGACAATGAGATGGTAAGCTAGGTTTGTTCTTACAGCTGCCGTTTATCTCTGGGTCCCAGAGCAGTGAGCTGTACCCAGTAGTTTTGCTTCCAGCCTGATGCCACAGGGTCCTTTCCAAATCTCCTGGGCAGTGGAGAGCTCAGAAACAGCAAAAAAGATTAAAAAAACAAAAACAAAACAACCTACCACCCAGAAACATGAAAAGGAGATAAACCAGCTACAAACACTTTTTATACAGGACTGAACTGCTGCTGAGCTCCTGCCCTTCCCAACCTTGCTCTGAGCATGGTACTAAACACCCCACCCTCTAGTTGCCCTGCACTGGGAGCACTGAGCACCCTTCTGTTCAGGTTTCACTCTGAACAACACCAGCTCTGTCTCCTTCCAGCCGTGCTTGCTGTGCCTCAGCCCCACCCTGCCTTCCCAGGGCCCTGGGCTGCTCAGAGCCCTCATTCATTCCTCTCCTGGGCTCTGTGCACCTTTGCACAAATCCAGCATTGTTTCTTCTCCTGGAAGGGCTGTGCTGGGTCCTGCCTCCAGGGGAAGCTCTGTGCTCATGTTCCATCACCTCCTGAGCTGGCAAGCTCAGCTCACCCATGGCTTCCCCCTATCCCACCCCTACCACTTTGAGAAATTAATTCCTCTCCTGTGCCATCAGCAGGTTTAACAACTGAGAGCTCTACCTGTTGGCCTGGAGCATCCTTTCTTCCTCTGCTATGTTGACCCTAAAAGCACAGCAGTTCTTTTTGGTAGGCAGCAAAGGGTAGAGCAGAGATTTTCCCCATCTCAGGTCCTCTCGCACCTCTGGGGGCTTGTGTGTTGTGGACATCCTGTGTAAGCCATGGAATCATAGAATGCTTGAGTTGTAAGGGACCTCAAAAATCATCCAGTTCCAACTCCCTTGCTGTTGGCATGTCTCACCCCTCCACCAGCTGCACAGGGACCTATCCATGGCCTTGAGCTCCTCCATGGATGAGGCATCCACAGCTTCTCTGAGCAGCAGTGCCAGGGCTTCACCTTCCTCAGCTGTCTACGTACTTGAGCAAGGAGCAGCAAGAAAATCACTGTGCTCTGAAAGAGCACCTCTGAAATGAGGGGCTGCTTGGATGTGTGGTTATCTGGTGTAGACCTGGGCCCCAGTCATGCAAGTGTTCTTCTTTGCAGAGGTGCAGGGGGAACTGGGCAAGGGGAAGCTCAGAGCAGGATCAGCAGATGAGCCCCTGTGGGTGGCAGCCCAGTGGGATGCTCCCCAAAGCTGTGGCTTCCTATCTGCACCTCCAGCCTCATGGTCCTCTCCCTGGGGAATCTGGACAAAGCAAATGGTCTGGGAAGCAATTTCAGCTTCATTTGGCTGCAAGGGGTTAACCAGAGTCCTCAACCCTGGCAGCTGAGGAAGTAATTGCCATTTTCAGGCGGGTTGTGTTAAGAAATGCAGAAAAAAACGGCAATACAGCGCTGTCCATGTCACTCAGTACTTTATTATAAACAGCCATAACCCCGGAGAGCAGGTGTTCTGGTTACATAGATGCTGCGGTTGTTGTCTACCTACAGGAACATGGAAATGCTGCAATGCACTCAGTGGTGATGCACTATGGAACAATTAAAAACTCCTGTGAACCCCCGGCGTTGGGCGGGGGGGCTACATAGCAGTGACTGAGGTCAGAGCCTGGCCTCGTAACTGAAAATACTGCAGGGCTCTGCTTGTGTCTGTATGTGCAGGAGGGGCATAGCAATGCCTGTACTGAAGCCAGGGCTGCAGCTATAGAGTTGGCTCCAGGAGCTTTGGTGCAACACAGCTGGTGTGCATGAGCTGGGATCAGCCAGGTAAGGTAAAAGCCACTACAGAAGTTCAATAAATACAAATACAAGTCCTGCTTGTTTTAGTTAGATGGCAGCCAGAGACTATCCCATTTAGGACCTAGCACCGTTGCATGTGAAGTCTGGAGAGCCTGTAGGTGCAACAGGCAGAGATACTCTCTGTTAGAAAGAGATGGCTTATCAAAATAAAAGCTGAAGGAGTTTTAGCTTTAGTGGCATGGGAAAGAATGAGGGACCACCCAAAAGGCAGTAACATTGATTAAATATTCTCAAGTAGGCAAGGATTCCCCAGTACAGCCAGCACGTTTTGTCAGCAGACATGCAAATCCATATGTCACAGATTCACCTGGCTTGGGTTGATAGCCCACGTCTCTCCCAGGTCTGCCTGAAAGGCTTGGAGCTGCCTTCCTTTGAAAGCCACATCAGTGAGCACCTCTCAGACACACACAGCACAGAGACAGATCGGAAAGAATGGTTTTGTAATACTGGTAAAAACGACTGGGCTGATGGCTACTGTGTTAAGGGCTTGTGTAAAAGTACTTTCTCCTCCTGCCACGTTTCCTATAGATAGATCTCAATGCAAATCCTCTCTGGAAACAGACCTTGAGAGGAAGATGTCAGTATGGATATTGGAACAGGAGAGATTCTAAAACCCTGGGTTGGCTTCTGCTTGTAACTGGGATGTTAACTGGGATGTTGTGAAGATGAAAGGGACAGCCTGGAGTGGATTCCCATCCTTCAGCCCTCTGACATTGGCTTGAATTCAGGAGAAAGTGCTCGGGCCTCATTTGCCTACAGGTGCCAGCGGGTCTGGTTTGTGTTGTGGGGTTCCATTTCTCCTAGGAGCATTCTTCGGTGGGCAGAGAGCTGAGCTTTGGCCAGGGATCTGTTTCAGGTGCTGCCAGGTTGTCGCTGTGGCTTCTGGAGGGCAGAATCTTTGTGCTGCCCCCATTCAGCTTCATCTCACCATTGGCACTGCCAGTTCCCCTGGCAAACAGCTTGGAGTTCCTCAAGGTGCTGGCAGAAACTGCTGGAGCAGGGGGAGATGAGAGGGGATGAGCTTAGAAACGTTTTATTTATGCTATTTCACCCGATTGTGTGAATAAAACCACTTACGATGCTTTGGTCTGGAGTGGATGGTGCTGATGACTGTGGGTATTGGTGACTCCATGCTGTGAACACAGGGAGAGAATGTGAAGATGTGTGTTAACATCTGCAGTTCCAGAAATTACTCAAGTGTGGAGGGCTGGAGTTTGGCCCGTGAGAGCTGGGCTGCTTGGGCAGAGCTAAGTGCATGGTTAGGTTAGGAGTGATAACAGCACGTCGTTAGAGAAGTGCTGGTGCTTTTCAGTCTGAAGGGTTTAAGGACAAGTCCAAACCAAGAAACAGGGCTGAGCTGTGTGGGGACATCTGGGATTTCCTCTTTCTTTGATCAATCCTTCAATACCAGACTCAAAGTGTGGGGTGTCTGCTTTCTCCCTGGTGTGCATCCCTCCCACTGCTCAGGCACAGAGAAGCCCACCTCACCTGCTTTCCTCTCCTTCCATCAGCTTCCTGTAAGTGAGGATCTCCAAGTCCAGTGCCAGCTTGATGTTCATCAGCTCCTGATACTCTTTCACCAGGTGAGCCATATCCTCCTTGCTCTTTTGAAGGGCTTCTTCTAGCTTGACCAGTTTGGCTTTGGCATCCTTGAGGGCTGTCTCACCGTGCTCTCCTGCTTCTTTGATATTCTCTTCTAAGTACAGGCACTGATATTACAAAGGGAGAGAAAGCAGCAGAGGTTTTAGGTTTGTGTTAGTTTCAGATCTGCCTGTCCGAGCTTTGTCACCCACCCCAGGACACACCTGGCTTTTCTGGGACACAATGCAGGACCTCAGCTTCTGGATTTGGATGTTCAGGTCTGCGATCTCCCGTCGGCTGTCAAGGAGGTGGCCCCCATAAGTGGCTGACTGGGTATTCCCTTCATTCAGCTGCAGGGAAGATGGAAGAGTGGGTTATCTCTTGTGCCTCTGCTGTAGCAAAGGAATCTAGGAGGCTTCCTACTGCTCTTGGGGAGAAAATCCTAAACATGGAGAGAAACAGCTGGTATTTGGAAGGATTTAGGGCTGGTTCTTATGCTGTCTTCTGGCTGTAGCTGTGCCAGGCTTGGGACACACTGTCATTGGTGTTCACCGTGATCTTGCTTGCTCTATTTGGATGAGATATCAGAGGAAAATCATTTGCATTGTAAGTGGGCCAAGTTACCACTAGGCAATGACCTTGCCTTCCTCAGTTGGAGGTGTGGAGAGCCTAGGGCTGTGAAACTCCTGATTTACACACGTGAGTTAGAAGGAATCAATCTGGGTTAGCATCCTGTCCCTCCTTCCATTCCCAGGTGTAGTTTGTCTCCCCGCATCTTGCTGATTCCTGTAGTTTCTCTTTCCCTCTTCTCTCCCTCTTCTCCCCAGTACCAATCAGATAAGGAGCCATACCTTTCTCCTGGTAAGTGCTTCAGCCTCCTCCCAGCTCCGAAGAGCCAGGGCTTCGTACTGAGCCCTCACTTCTTCCACAATTCTGCTCAGGTCAAGCTTGCATGTGTTGTCAATTCCCAGTACAACAGAAATGTCCTTAATTTCTGTCAGCAGCTCCTCAAGTTCCTGAATAGCAAAGAGAGAATGGAGAAATGAAGTGTTAAACAAAGCTACTTGGCATGAGAGAGCTGAACTCTGGCAGATCTGAGCCAGACAAGGTGTCTTCCTGATATGCAGGTTTTCATTCTCTGAAGTTCTGAGGCTGGTATTTTTTTCCCTTTAAATCCAGGCTCAGGCTACAGTATGGGTTTGGGATCTTTGGGTACATCTCTGACAAAATGGTGTGTTTGCATTGCATCAGAAGCACATTAATTGAACTACTGATGGTGCTTCAGCATCTGTTGGTGTTCAGATGGAGGGCATATCTGTGCAGGGCAAGAAATAGGGCATTGTGGTGCTGCCAGAAAGATGCCTTTACTCAGCACTGCTTCAGTATCTACAAAGGCAGGGGCTGATAATTCTGTTGTTACAGTCTGCTTTGTGTCTAGGAAGATAAGGGAGAATGAAGACCCTTCTCTAAACACATCCGTTGTCAGCAGAGCTGCTTCTGTATGCTAGAGAAACTGAAACCAGCCCTGGGGAGTGAGAAACAGGCACGCACAAGCTGCACTATCAGTGACCTGAATATTTACTCTCGATAGCTGACTCGGTCACAGTTTTAGAAAAAAAGGGAGTCAGACAATGATGAATTCAGTGAACCTAAAAAAGACCCTTAATCTATGCCTGTAAGCTGCTCTGCTGGGTAGTTTGAATCCTGTCAAGACAGGACCTGATGCCTCACGCCAAGCAGATATTGTACACACTCACTTGGCAGCTCCCCCAGCCTCAGACTGTTCCTGCAAGGGTTCGCTCTTATCAGTATCTCTGCAATTTCTTCTGAGTGTGGATGGGAACAGCATAGGTCTCTCCCCGTCTATGCTTTCATCTCAGCATTTTTGTTCTCCCCTTTTGTGCAGCGGCCTCTAATCTCTTAGAGAAACATCTGTACACCTTACTTGCCTTCTCTTCTCCTGACTGGGAAACAAAGGGCACCCTGATGTGATTTGTGAATAAAAGAAGGTGCCCCACCGATCTTACAGAGGACGGGATTATCAGTGCATTTTTTCCTCGCTATTATTTAATCCTTGTGCTTCCTTGTTGATGTTTGAGCATGGCAATAGCTGTATGAGAAAGTTCATGAGTATTGCAAGTACTCTGCTAAAAAGAAAAGGGGAAAAAAGAAAAAGAGGATCAAGGCTGGGGTTTTGTTATGTTTCATACTGACAAGCTGTGAGCACATCTGTCACAGTTCCCCCTTCATTTGCCACTCTGCTGCATATGTGTGCCCATGCATTGATATCAGACAAAGCAACAGGTGCAGGTGAGAAAATGACTGATATGAAAACCAGCTTTGGAGAGGAGAGGGAAGAGGGAGAGAGGTGGGTGGTAATTTCTTTGCATGGAGGATGGGTTAAGAAATAGTGCAGACTGCTGCTAAGAACAGCAACGTCGGACCTGGAGGAAATCAGTCCACGAGGAAGATGGCAGCACCCTGGTGTCCTGGGTAGGATCTGATATCCCACTGCTCCTGAGAACTGCTTTGCACCAGGAGTCATCATCTTAGAGTAAGTAAGGCCTCATGCTTTTTCAGTCAGAGGGTGGTGATGTGCTGGAACAGATTGCCCAGAGAGGTTGTGGATGCCCCATCCCTGGAGGCATTCAAGGCAAGGCTGGATGTGGTTCTGGGCTACCTGGTCTAGTGGTTGGCAACCCTACCCATGGCAGGGAGGTTGAAATAAGATGATCTTTGAGGTCTTTTTCACCCCAGGCTGTTCTATGATTTTATGCTTAGATGTACTTTAGTGCAGCTCTGTTAGCGTGCAGGTCATTCTACTTTTCCCTGCCTCAGTTTCCCCACAAAGGGCAGTAGCACTCCTCTGTCAAGCATTTTAATTGTTTGTATTGGGAGAATTCTGACAAATCATTAGTATTCCCCAAATACTGCCGAGCCTGCTTGGTAGCATTTTACAGGCCCTGAGTAAGTGGCTGAAATCACATCCCTGTGTTTGAGGAGATGCAGGCACGCTGCACCCTTTGGGCTTGTTCAAAGGCCTGCAGGTGCCATATCCTTCCTCCCCTTGGTGAAATCATCTCTCATTTTGGTGCAAATTGGGAACAAAGCCCTCTCTGTATCTGTAAAAAAGCCTCTTTTTTCCTTTTTTTTTTTTTTTTTCGTCCTTGCTTGTGTGCCAAGCCCACCCTCCCAGCTGCATTTCTACCTGCTCATAGATGGTTTTCTTCAGGTCCATCAGCTCTTGGAGCCCGCTGAGTTTCACCTCCAACTCCGTTCTGTGCAAGGTGCTGGCGTCTAAATCCTGCAAGAGCAGGGAGGTGTATTAGTGAACAGTTTGAGTGTATTAGTGAATAATTGGAGAAGTCCTTGCAGCTCCCCCCTAGGAAGCGTTCTGCTTGCTGTGTAGTGCCTGCCACTCATGGAACTGCTCTCATGCTCTATGAGCAGGGAAGCTCCTGTGTGATTTCAGCTCTGCTCTGTGCTTTTTCTTTCAGTGGTTGTTTCTTTTCTTCTTTTCTTTCCTTGGGTGAGAGCTTAGGTGGAAGTCTCAAATAGAAGGGTGGAGAAGGAAACGGGCAGGGCTGGTCCGTACCCACTCATCTTTTGTTCACCACAGAAAGCAGGGGTTATTGAAAACTGATGCTGTCCACAGAAGTCACCAGAACTGCCCCTACTAGCTGATGACTGCGTCAGGGAAAACATGCAATTAGCCATAATGATAATTTGTGGAGAACATTTCCTCTGCCTAATAATATCCTGCATTCCTACACCTTGGATTATTATTTTTTTTTAATTTAAAGGCTGTACACAAAGCCTTCCATTTGAGCTGATATTCAAATGCAGCTCCTTCTGGGACGGGATGTTTGAGCAGGGTGTGGCCGTGCAGTGTTTTGTGGAAACAAAAGCAAACACGTTTATCAATTTCCAACCTTTCCCAACCTGTGCTGTTGTTCAGAGAGAACACATGCTGAGGAGGAGAGGCATTGCCTTGGAGGGTCCTGGGGTGCAGCGTGGTTGGGCTCAGGCTCTGACCCCTGTGCTTCTGCCATAAGCTGTGGGGCTTTTCTATAACCACAAGTGGCCCAGATTCCCTTATACTCTCCCTGTAGAAACTGTGACCTTGTTCACCACACTGCTGTCTTCCCTGAGACCTTACTACCCTATACAAAACCTCTGTGGTATGAGAACTGTAATGTTCCTGGGCAGCTCTGGACTGTCCTGACTGAGCTTGGACCACGCTGCCTCTCTCAAACTGTTCAGTGACAGCAGAGCTGGTGAACAGATCGTGGAGATGCAAAGCTCCTTTGTCACTGACCTTCTTGAGCTCCATGAAGGTGTATTCCATGCCGCTACAGAGGCGAATCTCATCCTCGTATCTAAAGAGAGGGGAAAAAAAAGCAGTGAAAAATCACACAAGCCTGTCAGATGCTTAAGGTTGTCTCACTAGCCCCCAAAAAGGCATTGGCATCTTGGCTTTCTGCTTTTACTGTCTCATTCCACCTTCTTCATGTACTCTCTCCTAGACAGGAGTGAGGTATCTTAGATGTGAGCATCTGGACAAGAGAGAGGGTAACAAGCAGCCATGTGCCAGCTGCTCCATGCTAACACCTTCAGATGAAAAATCCCAGACAACAGAGCGGGTAGCTTTAACACTAATTTAATTTGAGGGCTAAGCAACCTCAGGATACCTTACATTTGCAACAGAGAGAGAGAGTAGACATCAGGAAGTGAGATGTTCTTGTTGTTGAATTATTTTTCTCTGTGAAGCCCAAAGGCTCTCAGATTCTCACCCCAGCTTTCCTCTTTTCTTCTCTTTCAGGTATCCTCAGCATTTGGTTTCCAGTGTCTGAGGGTCTCCTCAGAAGAGGAAGCTTTGGATTGTGTAAAATCAGGGAAAAAAAAAACAAACAAAAAACAGACTGCATCGTGGCCTATCTTAAATGTGAGCACAGTTGATGAAGGAACAGAGGATGGGACAAAGCATTTCATGGAAAACAGTACCCACAGAACAGAAGGTAACAAAAACCGGATGAGACGGGGTGGAGTGCTAATATCCAGCAAAGGAACCAACCCTGCAGGTGTTTAGGAACAGGTTTGATAAGGACTAGGACAGAAAAGACTTGGTCCAGGGGCACTTTTCTTGAAGGTTGGCAGCAGAGCCAGGGAGATAGTTTAGGGAATACACTAGCCCTTTGGGACACAGGGCGTCTTTTGGGCCAGGTCTGTGACCAGCAGATTGGTTGATTTGCTGTGCAGGAAGCCAGGAATATTATGTGATGGGTGCAGGCTTCACTATAGAGGTGCTGGTCCTGGTGCAAATGGAGGAGGTGGTTCTCAGGGAAGCTTTGGCTTCCCTGCTCTTCCATGACACCTCCAGCTCTTCTTATCCGGATGTGCTCAGAGCGTTTCCAGGCTGGGAATTAAATCTTTGAGTGCTACTTATAGACATCACCAAATTGGTATGGGGAAGGCTGTGATGTTTAGGAATTAGGTGAAATGGCATCTCCTAACAGAGAGATGATAATGAAATCAGGAATGGCAGCCATTCCATAGGCTGAGAGGGTTGAGAGAACGGGGAATATAGCTTTAAACCAAGAGAGCGGAGGGTGAGGTGGTATTTATGTGGGGGGAAGTTCTTTACTCAGAAGAGGGTGAGGTCTTTGCAGTGCTGCCCAGAGAAGTGGAGGTGCCCCATCCCTGGAGGAGCTCAAGGCCATGAATAGGGCCCTGGGCAGCTGATAGAGGGGTGGGAACAGCCCTCCTGGGGCTGGGGGGGAATGTCTGGGGTCCCTTCCAACCCAAACCACTTTGTGATACTATGATTGGTTCTGTTCTTTGGCAGTCAGGTGCATATCACTCCAGTTAGAAGTGAGCCTTCTTTGCTGCTTCCTTACCAGAAAGAGGGGATACTCCTAGGGGCAGAAAGAGGAAATAGTGTTGGGAATGCTGCTGGAGATTGCTTTGCAGGGCAGAGGGGATATGTCTTGTCCAGGATCTGATCTGTAGTGTCAAAAACATCTCCCTTGAGCTTTTGCTTCCTCCACAGAGGGGACAGTGAGGGCACAGAAGGATCTGACAGTCACAGGTCCTACAGTTGGGCACTTCTGAGGTTCCCCTTAGGTACTCAATGGTATTAAACTCACCCTCTCTCTGCCTGTTCTTATAAGGCTAGGTAGTGTGGCTAACAAGTTTTACCTGTCTGGTTTTTCTGCTCTCTAGCTGGAATGTTAGCTGTGTTGCCAGTAACTATGTACTGAGCTTAATTACAGCCTGCCACTCTTCCTTCATCCTCATTGCATTTCAACCCAATCCCAGTCTGTCCCAGCCTGCCGAAGCAGCTTCAACGCGTTGCCGGGCGCTGACATAATCTCCCATGTGGAGCAAACAACGCTCCTGACTGAAAGGGAGCAGGCCAAGCCAGCCCGACGCGCTCACCGCACGGCTCCGGAGGGACCTGGCAGCCAGGAGGTGACTCACATGGAGATGGAGCCTTCTACAAACACATCACAGCGTTTATCTTCTTTAAGGTAATCCTCAAGCAATCATGCATAAAGGTATAAATCCATCCAATCACGCTTTAGCCACACTTGAGATGGGCGTCTGGTCGCCTTGGGCTCCTTCTGGAGCCAGTGAAACAAAATCAGAGTTGAGCTGAATCTCAGGCAGGCTACGTTTCCCTCTGGATGTGCCTTCAAGCCTACCTTAGGGTAAAGGTACAGTGGTGGGATAGATCTGAGCCCAGCAGCATGGAGCTACATCAGTGTGTCTCCAGCAGAGCAAGAAAATGGGGTAGGGAGCAGCTGAAGACCTGTAAAGTTTGAAGGTAAAGGAGTGCTGGCTGTGAGCAGGGGGAAAACTGATTATCACCAACTCTGACTTTCAGAACTGGTCCCTCCAAAGGCTGTTAACTCTGTGTTTTCCTGAGGTATTTCTCCAGTCCCACCCCAGAGTTGCGCAGCGCATGCAAAAATTCTGTGCCTTCTCATTCAAATGGTTTTTTGCATGTGCAAATCACTGAAGCAAACTCTGGGCAGTCACCCTCTACTTGAGCGGGTTTCAGTTTTGGCATGATTTCTAAAGAAGCAGAGTCTGAGACTCTCTGTTAGACTTCAACCCACTCCTTTGTCCCCTCTCCATCCTCCTATGGCTTTGGAACCGTGACAACAGTGACATTGGTCAATGGCAACCTAAGGAGGTTGGAAGAAGTGGAAGCATCCCAGCTAGCTGAGTTTCCTGCGTGTTTTTCACAAAGCTGTTCCTGAATAGAGAGGGGAAAAAGGACAAATCATTCTTTCTGAGGACACTGATTGGCAGATCTCACATGTGAGCTGTTGGGCAGCAGCTTGCTTGTCTGGCCACCATGTGCACAGCGCACTATGGAGTGCCACAGCAGGGACAAGTTGATACCCAGTTAAAATTGGTAGTGGAGTTCCTACCTTTTGCATCTCCCAAAATGTTTCCCCTGGGAAAATAAGCCTCCAGAGGAGCTAGAAACCTCCAAAATTTGCATGGATTAAGCAGCCCATTTACTCCAGGGAAAAAACAACTGGGCAGAGGCAGTCTTCTTGACTTGCAGGACTCAGCAGAGCTGGCATGGATTAGCATGAGGCTGGAGCTCTGCCCTGGGAAGCTCAGCAGAAGCAGCAGTGCTCTCCCTATGGTTCAGCGGTGGCTGAAGTGAGCACAGTGAGTTGCTGCTGTGGCAGAAAACCACCTGGATTTCTGCTGCCTGATAATACTGTGTATGTTTGCGTGCTGTGTCCTTATCCCCTGTGTGTTGGGTGGGATACAGGCCCTGTTCCTCGAAGCAGTCGTGATTCCTGAATTTCTAGCAGTGTAGCATCTCTGCCTTGTCTGCTCTTCTGTGCAACTAGATTGAAACTGTCCAAGATCAAACATTAGCAGGTAATGCACAGCCTATCTGCATAAGAACCTCTACCCTTAAGAAATCAGGTTGAGAAATAACAAAATTAAGTGCCAGACGCAGGCAATTAGTAAGTTAATTTGAGTACAAATAGGAGTACAAACTGTGAGAGCAGATACATGTGGCTGATCTGATGTCTCTCCACCAGCCTGCCCATTTTCCTGACTTATGGAATAAGCCAAGAATTATCTTCTGTAACTACAGAGCCATTGCTTTCTGGGAATGTGCAAGGAAGAGCAAGAGCTCCAGGGGGGTATGTGGGTCTTACTCCATTGAAGTTAGGGAGTAAATGGTACAAGCCCTGTGATGTCTGATCCAGGTTCAGGGTTGCTCTCTGTCAGCAAAGCAGGCATCAGTGATTTCAGGTCTTTAAGTTTAGATTTGAGGAAAATTTTTTTCTCTGAGAGAGTGGTCCGGCACTGGAATGGCCTGCCAAGGGAGGTGGTTGAGGCACCGTCCCTAGCGCTGTTCAAGAAGCGTTTAGATGAGGTGCTAAGGGATTTGATTTAGTAGCTTGGTGGGTAGGGATGGTGGTGTGAGGATGGTTGGACTAGATGATCTTGTAGGTCCTTTCCAACCTAATGAATCTATGAATCTAAGTGAAACCAATATCTCAAAGCAGGGGCACTCACCGTGAGGAATTTAGGGATTTGCAGTGCATCAGTTCTAGAAGGAGGCAGAGAATAAGTGTTTTCAGCATAAGGTCAGGAACCAAACTCCTAGTTCCTTGTTCTGCTCTGCCACCAGCTTGTGTAAATTTAACTGTTGCCCTGTTCTGTCTGTCCATAAGGTCCTTCTGGATACCTTTAAGGAGGTATCAGTGCCTCCCCTGATCTGCAGATGTGTTGAGAAGCTGTCTTAACCAAAGCGTGCAAAGATCACTAAGATCCTTGGGCTAAGCTCTCTGGAGAAGGGTGCTGTCATTATTCACACGTCACATCACACATCAGGAAGAGGTGTGGGCTGTTTTTTCAGACATCTGTCAATGCCAGCAGAGGGGTTGGCCCTTAGCTTTGTTGTTCTGTTTTGACAGTGCCCACAGGTGGGTCCTCCTCACTGCAAATCAGCATGGAAGCACCAGAGATCCTGTATAGGCAAATGGGTGTAACTGGAAGGGAAAGTGTCTAATTGTAGATTCATCAGTGTGGTATGCAAATAACACCAATAATAAGAAAAGCATTGTCTTCTTAAATGAGCCGTGGTGCATCTTAGATGTTATCTGAGGATCTCAAAGCTGTTGATAAAAGCAGCAATAAGCCCTCTGCAGCCAGTCCTCTCAAACTGTCATCTGCCTCAGTAAGTTCTATCCAGAGGTTTTCTGGATAAGAACGTGACTTTCTGGTGAAAACAGAACTTTGCTTTAATTTCTGGGAGGAGAAGAAGGAAAAGAGATGAAGTTTGTTAATGCTAAGGGGCCCAGATCCATAGATCGGTCTGGGGAGAAAGCTTAGTTTTGTGATAACAGTGCGAGGAATAATTAATTCTTTGTTTTGTCGATTATAAATCTTGGTAGTATTGTCTCCTGTGCCCTGATCTCAAACACCCTGATATTTTGCTTTCTATGGGTTACTTTCATCTCTAGTTAGGAAGAGGGTAGGAAGCCAACTTCTCAAATATGCTGTCCTCTTTTTCTCTGGGAATAGCAGCCTGGCTGCTTTCAATCAGTGCCACGCTACTCCTTGTCCCACATCCTCCCCTTGTACATTGAGCCACGCTGGACACCTACTTGCTTCGGAAGTTATCCATGGTGCTCAGGACCTCTGTCAACTCCGACTCGAGATTTTCCTGCTCGTAGTTGAGCGCCTGCATCTCTTGATTCATTTTGCTCATGTACTGATCATAGATGGCCTTCATGTCCGATTCGGAGTGGGAATTGTCTTGGTCCTTCAGGAAGTTCCACCGTGTCGTCAGGATCTTGTTCTGTTGCTCCAAGCACTGGACCTGACAAAGAGATTGCAGAGATCTCAGGCATTCTGGCAGCACACTGCCTCTGGTCTGGAGACCTCTGCAGCAATGAGATGCTGCTGGGCTCAGTTGAGATCTCCAGGTAAGAACAAGGAATCCCCTGAAGATCTAGGACTGAGGTTGGAAGGTTAAAGGGATGACAGAGGTTTTAAGCTTTTCATGCTGCGTCATTTCTTAACAGATCACACTCACGTGAAAATGAACAAGTATCTCTTATTAAGTCACTGAAAAAAATAAGAGCCAATCAATGCTAGTCCCCTTTGCCCCCAAACGTATTGAAATAAAGGCTGAGAATCCATCGCAGCTCATGCCCAGATGCCTGGGGTGAATGGAATTCTGATTTACTGCCTCAGAGTGGCACAAACAAAAAATCTCTGCCCTCAAATCTGTAGGATTGCACCATGGTGAAGTCTGAGCAATGAATCAGAGCCTTGGTTTGTATTGCTGTAGACAAGAACTATGGGAACTCTAAGGAATAACTGAAATAATTAAGCTCCATGTGAGGTCTCCGTGCACCTGTCTGCTAGGAGAGGATACGTTGCATTCTCATCCACCTACTATTCAAATCTGGCACTCTTCTTTCCTAGCACTCTGCATTCTGAACGCTAATGCTGAGCGTTCAACAGTTTTCACATTCAACTCTTGACTAACGTTAATTAATTATTTAATTGCCACCTCTCCGTCTCGTTGCACTGTGAACCAAACCAGACTCCCTCTGTCATGTTTTGTCTGTGAGCTTCAAGCTGTTGATTCTTAATTAATTAATTGTCTTAATTCTGTCATGGAGGCGATTCAACACTGATATAAGTTCATCTGTGCTATGAGGATGATGCATATATAGTGAGAAGTGGGGAATGGGGCTATCAGGCCTTGATCTCCTCTTTGGACTTTAGCTTTGGCCACAAGAGGAGCAGGGAATCAAGGAGACAGAGTGCCCAGGTCTGAGCACATCACAAAAGCAAGGGGGGAGAGACAGCATCATTCCCAAAAGCTTTTCTGAGCAGAGGGCAGCCAAGCAACACAGCAGTGCTCAGATGCTCACCGTTGTTAGCAGAAGGGGAGTGAGCATTAACGTCTTGCAGGTCTTGATCTTGGAGACCTACTTCTTTCTTCCTTACAATGAAACACATGACCGTAGACATCAAGTTGGCAGTGCAGTCTGGTGACTGGCTGCTTTGTCCTGGCACCAAAACAGTGTCACTCTGTATGTGCGCGCATGCGTGAGGCCAAGCACCTTGGTGGCATGAGGAAGTGGCCTCTGGGGCTACCAGTGGCCAATTGGGCCATTTGTTCTCTCCATCTGAGGCATCTTTGGGATTGCATCCTTCAGCGGGACTGTGGTCAGTGGGGCTGGGATCAAGCTGTGGGGTTGGATGTAGAGGACAGCCTCTCATTTATGGCAGCGTCCCCATTTGCTGCTGTTCCAAGTCTCACTGTCACCCTCAAATGAAGTCCTGACCTTGCTCCTGATGGTTTGTTGCTCTTTTTCTACCTAAATCTTCAATTTCTACCCTGTTCCCAAATCACACATCCCCCCACCCCAGCCCCACCAGGCTGAATTGTTTTCATCCTGCCTTCTTACACAGCATCCCAATTCAGCAGAAATCCTTTGCAAAGTCACAGAACGTGAACCTTTGTAGTTCATGATTGAGCCTAATTTTCTGGAAGAATAAATGCAGAAGTGACGAAAGCTTGGACCTTGAAGGCCTCTGCATCTGTGATGCTCAGGTTGAAGGCAGAGCAGGGCTTCAGGCAGGGATTCCAGGTAGATTTGGCTGTCTACCACTTGCACATATCTGGATCAAATGGAAAGTCAGTGCCAGCAGATCTGGAACAGCCTGCTGGAAACTCATCAGCAGCACAGTCCTGCAGTTATTGTTGTCAATTATCTGGGAAATTAACTGCTCGAGCTTCAGACCATCTGAATTCCTGATTAAAAAGACAAGTTCTGTGTGACGAGGAAGCATCATTAACTTTCTTCTGGAATGAAGGCCTGAGGCAGGTGGCTGAAATTTCCCACTTAACTTATGTACCACTTGAAGCTGCAGCCTTCAAAGCTAACTGCAGAAGCTGCAGGGGCTGAAGTCAAAGCCACTTAACTAAGGAGGGTTATTCATATCTTCTGTCCATCAGGCCCTGTAATGCATACTTATCAGCAGGTCACCGGGTTGGGTTTATCGGGAAATCTAGAGGCTGTCACTTCTTCCATCTCCATTTGCATGGAACAGGCTGGTGCCTGTGGTCAGGCTCACGTACATTCTGTCACTGTGTGGTCTTCTCCCATCTCCCCTGCCCCCATCCTTTCAACTGAGATCTGGTTTCCAAGCAGGGCTTGGTACACATACACCCCTCAACTTCTCATTCTGGGTGGTTGAAGGACCAGAGCAGCAGCGCATGCAACACATCACTCTCCAGGTGATTTCCAAACCACTTGGTCTCCAAATTCAGGCCAAGATCAGTGCTTAGGAAAGCACAGCTGCAGAGGCTGCTATGCTCCTCAGTGCAGGGTCAGCCCTTGGCACTGCTGTACGCTGTTGGCACGTGGAAGTGTGATGGGTGCACAGCTCTTCATTGGGATGGATACTGCGGGAGACAGGTCCCCACCCTCCTCCTTCCCAGTGTGAGGTCAGGTCCTCTTAGAGGTTGACTTAAAGAAAATAGTACTTAAAAAAAAATAAAAAACCCCAAGCTGTAGTAGCTTGGCATTGAGTGCCTGTATTGTAGACTGCAGTGAAGCAATCCTAGGAGATTACCATCTGTTTACAGAGCACCAGGGCTTTGCAGAAACCTGCCTTGGCTGGATGAGTTGTTTTCCTTTGAGAAAAATCTTCTGCCTTCTCATAGCTCTTAAGAGATGAAAGCGACACTTTCTTGGCTGAGCGTGCAACCCCTCATAGTGCAAACCGCAGAGGAGGGAGGTGGGTGGGGGGTCTCCCTTGCCCACCGTGCAGCTACAGAGGTGAATTTCCAGCTGTCTCTTTGCAGCCAGAGAAGAGTTTGAGCAGCTACCGTAGTCAGCGCTACTGCCCGTGGTCATATGTCCATTGCAGGACCGAGGCCTGTTCCATCCAGCACCATCCTCTGGCCCTGTCCCTGCTGGGCTGCCCAGGGACCCAGGGTGATCAGCACAGCAAAGGAGAGGCACAGGCTGCCCAGTGCTGCTGACCACAGCCACGGCCCAGCTTCACCTAGAGGTGATGGTGGCCCTTGTGCTAAGAGATAGCACAGAAGGAATAACTAATTGGGCAATTAGTCTCACATTCAGAGCCTGACAGTGGTTCTCTGAAGGCCTTCATGAGCCTCATGACAGTGTCTGCATCCACTTCCCCACCACCATCCCCATCCCCACACCGCAGCAGCTCCCCATACCTTCTCAATCAGGGTCACAAACTGGTTGTTGAGCAGCTTGATGTCCTCTTTCTCCTGCTCCCTCACAGCCTGGAAGTCGGTGTCGATGTCGAGGTGCACAGGAGGCAGGAGCCTGCCATCAATGGAGATGTAAGAGGAGCTCTGGTACCCACCATCTTCATGGAGGGCCCCACAGCTGGGGCTGCTCACACTGCTGGGACTGCAGCTGCCCAGGTGCTCCGGGGACGTGCTGGCTGCTCTCCCTTGGCTCATCTTCCCTGATGCCTCCCAAGAGCAGAGGGAGCCACTGCTGAAGGCTTTGCAGGGGTTAGTCATGCTCAGCTCGTGGCTCTGCAGCTCTAGGGGAGGAGAAAGGAGGTAGGTAAAGGAAGAAAAAAAAAAAAGTAAAGTTTTCTTGCTGTTGCTGCCTCAAAGGGAAGGAGAGCAGTGGCACGCTGAGCAGCTTGGGCGGCTAATTCCTGTCTCCTCAGCTCGTGGGTTGGCTAATAAATTACAAGCACCTGTTCTCCTATGTTCATTAAACGGAGGAGGGTGTAACCGTTGATGTAATCCAGATCAACCTGTTGGCTTTTTTTTTTTTTTCCTCCCTCTCTCTGTACCCTCCTTTCTTCAGGAGCTTGTTTGTGTGGTGAGGGCATAGGCATTCACGGCAAAAACAAATCACTCCCAGGTAATTCGTTGGGCCCTGAGCAGCTGCTTTCCTCATCCTTAAATGGTGAAGAAGGCAAGCAAAGGTGCTGGGTTGCGGCAGGCAGGCAGGGAACACAGTGCTGAGCAGGGCTGCAAAACTATGCACTTGGGTCATGGAGCCTGGGCTCAGCCCTCTTGGGTTTCTAGCCAAAGGAATTGGAGCTTTTTCTTTTTAATAGACTGGAGGAGCTGAGGAAATGATAAAGGAAAAGTCTGAGTTTGCTAAGGGTGGAAGTTTGGAGAGCGTGTCTTGAGCTCGTTGTGATTAGAGGTGTTTGTGGTCTTCCATTGGTCACGGAGAAGCTTCCAATGCTCTGAGTGTTTGGGAATGGTGGGTGTACTTTTGGGACCGCTCAATGTTGAGGGGTTGGGAGTCCTTGAGGTTTTTTTGGTCCAACGGAAACGCAGATGTTCAAAACCTCCAGACATAGGGCTGGATCCCAGTAGTGCCCATGTCCCTCTTTGACACCCACATGTCCCAAAAACCCTTTAAAAACAAACTCTGGAGACACCGAAAACCACTCTCTTTTAATAAATTCTAGCTTGCCAAGGTGGCACGCCCTTAAGTACTTGTTTGGACCTAGGAATAAACCAGTGTTGGACACTGCTCTCTTGAAAGTATTTTCCTGCTTTAACTCAGTTTCTCGTGTGAAAAATGAAAATAGAGCACCTACTTCTGCTTTCTTTGCTCTATTAACTTTGTGATGCTTTTAGAAAAGGGGATGGTCTTCTCTGGCCAAAAGGTGGAATTTCCATTCTGTGGGAAAGCTGCTGCTTTACGGTTTGGTTCTGCCCCGTGTTGGAAGGCGAGCTGGGAATTTCCCCACTGAGTGAAGTGGGAGAAAGCTTGGGTCTGTCACAGACCTGCTCCAACAAGAACTGAGTCTGATGGGGGTGTAGTTTCGGTCTTGTAGAGGACTTTATAAAGAAGCTGGCCCATTGCAGTAAGATATAACCTTTCTTCAAGCACAGTTTTAATATTTGGCCAAGAACGATGTCCTTTCCCAGCGATGCATCCATCCGACATTTCCTCAGGTGATCCATTTGAATATTGAGTCCCTCACTTGATGGGTTCTTGTCAAAACTTCCCAGCTTAATCCTGATGATTTTAAGGATTAAAAGGACGTTTATGGCTGGGAGATGACAGAACTCGTGGCTCTCGCAAGGTGAGGTGAAATATCTGCCTCATCATGGACTGCTTGTCTGTGGCTTTGCGGTTGCAGGCACATCAATGTTCCTGATTAGCATCAGGCCACGGGGTCACCTGGCAAGTTCTTTGCTTCATCTGGTGCTGAGGGCTGTTGTGATGGCTCCTAGGAATGTTCACTCCAAGGGAAGGAGGTAGTTCCATTGCTGGTTTCGTTTAGTAGCGGCTAGGAGCTGGGCTGGATGCTAGCACACTTTTATTTTGCAATATCCCGGGAAGGACTGCTGCAGAGAAAGCACTGCTGCTCATTGCATCAGCGACCACATCTCCCAGAGCATCAGTACCCTACTGCTTTCTCCTCCGTGTGTCAATTCTTTCCCCCATTATCTTTTCCTTGAAATGACATTTGTAACACTGGATCCAGCCTGAGAGTATATCCAGTTTGACTGAAATGGCTTCACCCAGTGCAGAGTGGAAGGGTTAGAAACCAAAACAAAACATGGTGACCAGGTGTAGTTGTAGTATATTGTTTGGTGCCCTTTGACTCCTGGTTCCTGCCTCCGGTCATGTACTTATACCCCTTATCCCCTCTGTTAGGTGTTGCTCAGGTGCTGGAGGGAAAGGCAGGATCGTTGTGTTGTGGAAGGATGCTGAAGGAAGATGGTTTAGGATGAAAGCTAACTTTACTGCTGGGGAAAGGTGTGGTGGAAAGCTATTTTCCAGTGGCAGCAATAAGGCCTCTCCATTCTGAGATGAGCAGTAAAGCTCTGCTTCCATCCAGAAGAATGGATAGAGTTTGCCATAACCCTCTGAAGCAAATGTTTGCTTTTTAACCTCTCCTTTCTAGGTGCCTAGCTCCTGTTGTCCCAGGGGTGAGATGGGGACCCAAGCTTGACCTTTGGGAGTCAGGGCTGGGTCCCAGGGAACCCTGATTTCAGTCTAACCCAGACAATGCCCAATAGCCAGTCCTGTTCCTGAGATGCTACTGCTTTTTGGTATTTTGGGTGCACTTAACGTAGAAACCTGGTACACTGTGTTGTCCTTCCAAGGATGGAGAATGGAGATTTGCTTTGCACAGTGGAAGCCGAAGCCTTGCTGCATGCTTCTCTCCCTTGCTGTCCTCCCTGCCCTATGGGAGAGGCAGTGCTGAGTCAGGCTATTTCTCCTCTTCCTGATGATGTTCCTGATGCTCCTCCTTGGCCAGGTATTTGGTTCAATTTGGAGCAGGCTTACTCTCCAAAATCTGGCTTTGTGATTTGGCGCCAACCTTCTTGGCTGCATGGCAAAACAAGCTGAAAAAGGGCAGGAGAAGAGAGTGTCAGTGAGGTGGAGAAAGCTCTGAAGGATGTGATGAAAGGTTTGTCCACTTCCAGCCAAACTGTGGTGTCCTCCTGCTCCCATGGTGGTGTTCCTGGTCCTGCCCATCTCCTGATCCATTGGGATGCAGGAGTCACCATCTTAAGATGCCAAGTGGTTTGAGGATCTCCCATTGTGGGGACATCTGGAGCAAGGCAATTAATTCTTTGGAGTTTGCAGTGTGGTTGTTTAGTAGGTTGAGGTTTGGGGGTGGAATGGGGTGACTTAAACCACAGCAGTCACTTGGGGATGCTTAAACCTCTGTGCAGACAAACCTGGAGTTCCATCAGTGCATGGAGGTTTATCCCAGCTGTTTGAAAAAGCACTTTGTGGGGTTATTGGCTCAATTAAGTATGTGCACAGTAGAATAATTCATTTATCAAAGCTCCCTAAGTAATTGCTGTTCATTAAGTATGGGTAATGTATGAAGCATAAGCAGCGAATCAGCTCTTGCCTCGAGGAATCAGAGTGATTAGGGTTAGGCAAGGCAGAGACAGGGCTGCAGGGCCACAAAGGTAATGAGTGGGTCAGCAGGACGCGTTTGGGCCACGCGAGGAGCGTCTGCAGTGGGAGCTGCGTGCATTCAGCCTAGTGACACATCACGGGGGAATGGCTGATACTGCGGCCACAGGGCAGAGCAGCTGCAGTTCCTGGTTCCGGAGCTGGGGTTGGTCCACCAAGATATTAAAAAAAAAAAAAAAAAAGAGAAACCCTTATTGCTTGTGTTACATTTGGCTTCTGGTTCCCATCCTGCTATTCTGAGCTGCTTGGAGGTTGGAACTAGGTTCTGGAGGTGGACATGGGGCTGTGGGTCAGCAGTGGAGCTGGGTTTGTGGTGGAGGGTTTTGATCCCCCCCCCTCTCCCGGGCGATGGAGGTGAGGGGAAGTGCTGCAGCTGTGCCACCCACACTGGGATGGGGCACTGAGGCTGGGGAGAGTATTTCACCCCACAGTGGGGCTTGCTAATGGCTGCGGCTGTTCTCCAGCCTTTCCCAGCTCCACTCCTTCCCCTCTGTCCACCCATCCAGTATCACATTTCCATTCTCACCACCTCCTTTCACCCCTTTCTGTGCCTGCCCAAAACTGTCCATGTCCCCTTCCTCCTTCCAGTTCACTGCCCCCTTCACCTCCTCTCTGATTTCTGAATTTATTGCAGGATCAGAAGCCCTCGGTGCCATCTAAATCACTTCCCCCAGAAGAGACGTCACCTGCAAAGAATTTTCAGAAGGGTTTGGAAGGCAGGATGGGACGTGCCCAGTCTGCTTCACGCTCAGGAAGGTTTCTAGCCCATCTGCTGCTCACGTAGCTTCCAGGAAATTTCAGGTATTGAGAGAGAAAAAAAAAAAAATGTAGAACTAATTAAGTGGTGGTGACATCACTCATTTCTGTTCCGGTGCTGCAGCCTCTTCCCTTCCCACAGTGGTTGGGTGATACTGTCTGTGCCCGGGGCTGTCCCCTAAGCAGCTGCATCCTATCATCTGCAGCATAAAGGGACTTGGTTTCATCTTAGAAACCGCTGCTTTTTCCATCAGGTAAAGTCTGTGAGCCTGCTCGTCTCCTTGGCTGTGCACCCCAGCTTGTCCCAGTGTCTTCCAGTCCCCACTTGTAAGCTGCACTAGGAGCCCGAAGGTTGCCTGGCTCTGTATAACCCATCCTGTTATTTGGCAAATGGTTTCTCCTTTCTTTGTCCCTGCTTGTATAAAGAACGTAAATGAGACACGGGTGCGAGGATTTACTGCTTAGTGTTTCTCAATCCACACTTGGGCAAGTGAGTTCGTTCCTTTTGAGCGGCACCCAGTATCCACCGCTCTGATTACGATCTGGCTCTGTGCTCTTGTGTCACTTTTAATTAGGCATTTTGTTTTTGCATTGTGTGTCATTCTCACATGGTTTGCAGCATAAATGATGATGTATTGTGTTTCAGTGGGTACTGCAAGCCTTCGACTGGTAATGAGGTTGTGCGGATATTTATGAGGCCATGTACCTGTTTTGCAACATTTAGGTTCTGAGGCTAAAATACGCAGGGATCTTTACTGGGTGAGAGAAGACACCTAAGGCATCGGGGTGAAAGCAGGAAGGTGGGCATCTGTGCTGGGAATTGCAGGAACCTGCTTTTTGCCCCAAAGTGGGGACCAGTGGCTATGATCAGAGCAATCCCAGCCTGCAACAGCTTCAACCTTAAAGTCAGTGTTGCAGAAGTGAGCTCAGAAATTTAAAGTGAGACAGCATACCCCAATGGCACTGAAACAGGATGTCTCTGGGGATGCCTTGTCTCTCTGCAAGAGCTGGGGCTCCTGCTCCTTGCATTGCCAGGTGGGAACCTCAAGCTGAGACTGGGGCATGAGACAAGAAGGGGATGGTGTCGTAGCTGTTAGCACGGACCGGAATCACTCAGCCATCAGATCTCTAAAAGACCGTGGTGAGAACTGCTTATATTGCCTCCCCACTGCCTGTGTGTCCCCCCACTTGCAGCTGCTTTGTGCTTTGGTGGAGTCCCCATACCTAAACCACCAGAGGAAAGGCCCCATTTTACTCTTTGCCAACCAAACTCAGCCTCTCACTTCCCACCTCATGCCACCAACACCTTTCTGGAAGCAGTGCTCAGCAGGTGTTCAGCCTCACCACAGCTTTCCTTGAGGCACTTTGTCCTGCTGCACGCTCCCTGCATGATGCAACCCTACACTACACAAGAGTTGCACGGCACAGCATGCTCAGCTCCAGCTCTTGCTGCATTACTGCAAAGGGCAGTTGCTTCAGGCACAGCTTTGGTGCTGGGTTACCCTCTGGGCTTTCCTCTTAGCCACTTGCTATCCTGACACATCTGCAGATCTGTCAGTGAGCAGTGTGCTCATAGCACAGCTCAGCGGGTTTGTAGCATGCGTGCTGCACAGACCCAATTGGGCACAGTCTCAGCTTCAGGAGGACAGTTACGATGCACGTGCAGCAGCCCCGTGTGTCTGCACGTGTTTGCATTTGTCAGGACCGGGCTGGTGCTAAGCCCAGAAGGAAGCCTGTAATCCTAGTGAAATCTGGTACCTGATCTGATTCATCCCAGGTTTAATTCCTGAGGTCAAATTCTACGCGGCTGATTCATGCCCGACAAACTCAGGAAGCTGGGAGCCTGGCCCTGCCTTGGATGGCCCTTAAGGTGTCTTTATGTCAGGTAAAATTCTACTCAACCCCTTTGCTGCAGCGAAGGGGCTGTGCAGGCCACGGTGTCTGCAGGAGCGGAGCATCTTCAGCATCACAGGGAACAATCTCACTCCTAGCACACACAGTACGGTTTTTCCTTTAGCCCTATTTCTGCTAAGCTGCTCTCCTCCCTTGTTGGCCTCACGTGCTTATGGTTGAGGGTGGTTTGGGGTTTGCCAGGGGGTATAGGGAGGAGGCTGGTTGGGTTTGGGACTGGAGGAGCTCATTCTGAGCAGCAGCTCCGGCTCTGTACAGCGCTGCTGGTCCTGATCTTCCCTCCCCTCCTACGGACCGCGTGTGAGACAGCGTGGGCATGGGGAGGTAATTCCAATCCTAATTACTATTGTCACCGCCGAACGCATTGATTACAGCGCTTTGCGACGCCCTGCCCCACCCTCTGCTGCCATCAGCACTAGGGCTGGGCTCTGTTGGGTCCAAGGCTGCTGTTCTGCACTTTGCTCTTACTGTAAAAACCTGAGACCTGGCCTGCAAAAGAACCGAAGGAAGGGAGGGAGAGGGGGTGCACCTTCCTTTTGACTTTCATTGGGAAGCGTTTGGGTTAAAAGCAGCGTGTTGTTTTGCAGGGGTTCTGCTGGCTGGGAGAAAAACTGATGGATTAATATGTATAAATACCTGCCCAGTACAACAGCAGGCAGGTGAGAAGCACTGAGCCCAAATCCTAGGAATTTCTGTGCATGAAGTACTAGGAAAGAACACTTAGATCCCTTTGATAGTTGAACTGGCCTCTCCATAGGCAAAGGTTATCATCTCATCTCCGTGATTACAGCTGTAATAAAACACTCATAACAAATTAATCATTTGAACGTTATTTACCTTTGTCTTTCAGCTGTGACTCATCCGTGGGGAGATCCTACCCCTCCCTTTAACTCACCCTTCTCCCCACCTTTGCCGACTGCTTTCTGCTTCTCTGCCTTTCACAAAACTGTTCTGATATCCCAAAAATTGAGCTGCAAGCTCCTGCTGCGTGCAGTGCTGCAGCAGCTCCACGTGGGAGATGTCCCCAGAGCTCCTCCAGCAGCAGCTCCCTCCAGAGACCCAACTGCTGCAAACCACCCTCTGTAGCAGCACAGTTGGCCCCAGATCCAGTGGAGTTTTTGCAGTCTTATGTCCTGAAGATTTAAATAAATGTTGACGTGATCAGATGCAGTGATGTGCTTAGGGAGTGGAGGAAGGTGGTGCGGCTCTGCCTCTCCCACGGACTTCCTGCCTGCAGGATGGCTTATCTCGAAAATACTGCATGCAGATTTGTGTTGCTCTTCGTTATTTTTCTTCCTCAGGAGCGTTCATTAGGCAACAGGTCTGTTTGGACAGCTTTGATTTTGCAAAAGGTTTTGGAATTCATAGCTGGGGCCAGAGGCTGCCGAGCAGCTTTGTTCCGTGCAGCCACTGGGGTGCAGATGGTTGTTTGTCTTGCGGCAGCTATTAAGACACCCAGTCGTTGTCCTTAATTATGTTGTGCCAAGGGCTGTACAAACAAGAGTGCACGAGGATGGCTGTCATGTCGGGTGCTCGGTGCTTTGGGAGTCCTTAATCCCTCCTGAACCCGGAGGTGGATGAGCGGTTGGTGTCAGCTGGCATTGTGCCTTTGGCTCTGCTCAAGCTGTGTCTGAATCAAAATTTTGATAAGGGCATTTCTTCTTGATGACTGTGCACGATCGCTCCTCTCCTTCCCTGCTCCATTCACTTGGCTCTGATTACGATGGCATTATCCTTTAACCTAGACATGAATCAGGCCCACAGCTCCTGTAGTAACATGGAGTGTCATTACACTGCGCTAGCTGCTGTGAACAGTGTGTGTTAACTTTCCAATTGAGTCAATTAAAAGAGGAATACAGGGAGATCTCACACCATGTGCAATGTCATTGCCACAGGCTGCAGCAGCAGGGATGGGTTGACCAGCAATGGGGAGAGAGGTCATAAGCAGCAGATAAGCATGCTGGGCAAGATGCAATTTGGGAAGGGCTAAGCACTGATGGCTGCAGGAGTATGGCTGGAAGGATGGCTGTAATTGCCCCGGGTTTGAGTGCTGCCCAGCGTGTGTTACTGGCTGAGATAGCTGGACTCTGATCTGCTCCAGTCCTACTCTGTGCTGGGAGTGTACGCAGAGCTCAGCTCAGCATTGGGAAATGAAACAAACCCAGAGATGCCACGGGATGGGCTCATAACTCATGTGTGATTTTGAGGGGACAAAGCATGGGTTTCCCATTCTCTTCTGAGATGTGCCATCTCCTGAAAAACTAAGCCTGGCACTGCCAGGACAGAGAACTGCAGCGGGTTTGTTTGTTTGTTTTCCTTCAGGCTTTTGTTGCAGGAGCGACTCTCAACTTTCATGTAAAAAATTATCTGTGTAATTATGACTATACATAATTATAGCTATATTTATACTTATTCCTTCATGATTTCTTGTAATCATAAAATCTCATAATTTGGGGGAGAGGGAAAAAAAAAAAAAGCAGCTTTAAGTGCACATTAAGGAGGCTGGAGAGAGGAGAAAGTCCATAGCTCAAATGCTTCCATCATGCGTCAGGCACAGGGAGCTGGAGCCATGCTGCACTGTGTCCCCAGGACGGATCCCATGGGCTGGGTTTGCTTGTTTGTCCAGGAGCTCATGGCAACGCTGCTCCCATAGCAGCAGCTGCAGCTCAGCAAGTGAGTGCTCTGGGTGCAGTCAGGGCAGGCGGTGCATAGGCTGCACTGTGCAGCAGGAGAGCTGCATCACTGTGCTGGGAAATATCTGGGGGAGTGGGGGGAACTGCAGGGGCAGCAGCTGCTTATGGTGATCCTGAAGTGTTACTGGAGGTGCTGTGGGTGGGTTTGTGTTATCCAGCACGAGAAAGACATAGAGCTGTTGGAGCAGGGCCAGAGGAGGCCACGAGAGATGCTCAGAGGTTTTAGTGCCTCTGCTGCGGGGACAGGTTGAGAGCTGGGGGTGACCCTTGGGGTACTCAAGGCCACAAATGTGACCCTGGGTAGCTGATGGAGGGGTGGGACCAGCCCAGGGTAGGGGGTTGGAACTGGGAGGCTTTGACATCCTTCTTGCCACGGTCATGCTGTGGTTCCACAGTTCTGTGATCTTTCAGGACCCTTCCAACCCAACCGTCCTATGATTCCATGATCTTGAAGGACCCTTCGGATGCAACCATTCTATCATTTTATGATTGAAAGGCCTCTGGCTTTGGAACACTGTGTTTCAGATAAAAGGAGAAACAGGGAGGTGCAGCTGCTGCAGTGTAGGCAGCAGCTTTGGGAGTCATGCTCTGCAGCAGCTGGCTGTCACCTTGGGCAAACAGCTTTCAGGTGTTCCAGATGTTCCTGCTGGTTCTGAGATGCCCCCCTCAGCACTAAGTCTGCCCAGCTTTGCTGCAGGAAGGAGAGATGTAGCTGGGAGTTGCAGTGTAGAAGAGGTGAGCCTCATTGTAGCAGCTTCCAGTGCTGGTGGACACATGAAGCTGTTAGAGCCCCTGGCTGTAAGAGTGGTGAGCAGAATTTCCACATGTAAAACTGCATGACTCTGTAGTGCAAATTGCACTATGGATTGGAGCAGAGAGGCCACAGCTGGGATTTGAGGTTTTCCAGAAAAGCCTCCGGATTCTGAGAGGTGTGAGAGTTCTGTTTATCAACGTAAGACCAAAAGGGTGTGAATTAATGTTAATAGGAAGATGGTACCAGACTCAAGGGAACCGCTTCAATTCGTCAGAAGTGGGAAGTGGCAGATTAAAGGCTCCAATTAAACAGCCTCAAGTTAGGCGTAGGGCCCTGAGTTACAACACGAGGGTGATAAACTGTACTAAGGTACCAACCTCTGGAACATTGAATCCTTTGAACCAGCAGCCTCCTGGAAAAGCTGCTTTCCTGTCAATGAGATACTGTGCTGCTGAGTTGTGTCACTGCATTGAGTTTTATTGCCCCAGTGACACAGAAAGTACAGCTCAGTAATCCTTCATGTGAATTAACCACTCGACGTGGCTTGCATCGGTGTGTTTGTACATCACGCAGTAGATGTTCTCTTACTGCCCCAAACCACAGGTACTGTACAGGCTTCCTTTGGAGCAGTCTCTCAGTATTCATAGCAGTAGCTGAGGATCTGCAAATGTTTATTGCTGGGGCTCCTCTGGGAGTCATATCCTGAGAGGAGAGGGAGCAATGATCGCAGTGTAGGGATATCACCACCAGCATGGCAGCTTTATGGCTGCGAGCACCAGCGTTGGCATTGCATTTGTGTATTGGTATAATGAGTAACAGCCTGGCAGTGTCATTCTCTGATGGTCCCATAAGTGCTGTGTCGTGCTCTTGCAAGATTGCCCCCAGTTATCAGACCACCAAAACACTGCTCGTCGTTAGAATGCAAGCTCATGTGTAAATGACTCACTCCTGAAGCACTTTGGAGCAGTAATAGCAAACTGGGACCGTGCTGTGCAAACACAAAACCTGAGGGCACTCCCAGCTCCAGAAAGCTTTCAAAGCAAACACTGCAGTCTAAACACACAGCAAGAGATAGCCCACGGATACCGACTGCGCGTGAGGAAACAGCAGACCGACATCGGTCGGCATAATTACGCCTTCTTAAAACAGTTCTGCTCATCTGCAAAGATTTTTTTCTTCTTCCATCGGGATGTGGCCGTATTTGATGGGTTTTTTCTGTGCTTTCAGGGCTGGCATTGAAAACGTGGTGTACTTGATGTGGGATTTATAGAGGGGATTTATCACTCGTGCACAGCAGTGACTTGGTTGGGGTGGGTAGGGTTGGCTTGTTGTGGCACCAACCAGAACAGTCACAGTGTCCAAGCACTCAGTTTCCCAAAGGGTTTTTAACCAGTCCATACGGTGTCTTCTGTGTTACCAAACCCAAATCCCATGGGGGTCATTCGCATGGGTCACTGATGATACAGAACAGAGTGTGGGAGCTTGGGAAGGCAAACTCAGCAGACCCGTCTTCACCTAACATCAGTTGTGCAGCAGTCACTGCAATCAGAAACATGGCTTTTTGTGGATCCAGCCCTTGGTAGAGCAAAGCACGCTGAAGTTCAGTTCTCTGACTGCCAAACAGTTGTTTCCTCAGAGGTTGCCAGGAACAGGTTTGCCTTTATGACAGTTTATCTCATGGCAGAGTTGTATTTTACCTGTCTGGATTGCTTTCTGGTTTGCATGTCACGTTGTGCAAAAATCCCATCTGCTGATGCAGGGCAGTTGAGGCTGGGAAGCAACCTGATAAAATCCACAGTTAGAGCTTGCCTTGTTGCAGGTTATTCCTGCCAAAGCAGGGCTCTTAAGTGGCACTTTCAGCTCCAATTCCCTTCCTCTTACGACAGCCCAGAGGAGTTGCAGGAAAGCGGCCTCTCTATGTGCTCGGAAGGACCTTAAGCCAAGTAACACAGCTGGAGACTTTTCCCTTGTAGGTAGCTGCATACAGATGCAACGAACCCTGTCCCGTCTGCATCAGCCATCAGGTCAAGCAGAACAGGCTGTGTGGAACGTGGAAGTTTGCTTTCCACTCAGTGGATCTTATTTTTTGCTGCTGAAAGCTGAAGCAGTTCTCATGGCAGGGAGGAATCTCGCCTCATCCATCTCTGTCAGACTCTGTCTCCCCCTTTTTCAGAAGAGAATTTCCTTTTGGTAGCTGGGTTCTGCAGCCAGCTCATGTGCTTCCAACGAAGAAGGAAGCACATACCTGGAGAAGGCTGTGGCCAGAAATGGAGCCAGTGCTATCTCAATATCCCGATGGGAGGAAGATCTGAGGGGTGACACACTCTGGCCTGACTGGAGGATTTATGACCTGGTAGTAAAGATATGTAACCCTTTAAGGCGATTAAAAAATGCAGAAAGCCTGTAAAACTGTTTCTTGCGTCTCTGCCACTTCTGCGTGGAAGCCCTGGAGTTTAAGCAGGAATCTGTCCTGTTTCCTCCAGCCAGGCTGGAGCAGGCTCTGAGCAGCCTGATGGAGCTGTAGGTGTCCCTGCTCATCGTAGGGGGAGATGGACTAGATGGCCTTTAAGGATCCCTTCCAAAATCTCCGTTTCAGTCTGCGCCTACATGTTGGATATTTCCATCCACAAGGTGCAACCCACCAAAAACACCTTTATTTCAGAGCTAAAAGGGGCAAAAATACGGTGTCCAGGGACAGCTGTGGCATCTCTTATTCTGCACAGAGCAGACTGGCAGGGCAGTGTCTGGCTGTATGTATGTACCAAACTTGGCTGTACCTGAAACTGAGCTGAGACCCCTTATCTCCTCTCTGTACTGCACAGGGGGCTGCCTGCTATGCAACGAGTGGAAAATCAATGCCTGTTCCCCCTCTTCCCGTTTCAGCATCCCTTTATGCAAGCAGGGAGTGACAGAGAAGCCCCGAGGAAATGAGGACCGACCCTGTCCTGCTGCACCTCTGCTGTGTTCACTCAGAAGAGCCCAGTGCTTCATGTCCCTCAGCTATGCTGGCGGCCAGGACACAGGGAGCTGTGGAACAAAGCCGGCTCTGAGTGCCAGCACCGGGCGCCAGGTGTGTCCTGTCCCCCTTCCCCGGCCCTTCCCTTTGGGTTCAGCAGGTTGACGGAGGGTGGGAGGGCTGCCAGGCACACCCAACTCTTCAGGCAGTAAAACGATCCCTCTTTTGCCCTCGAGCCAAGCCCAGCTCTCCTAACGGATAAAAGGGGAAGCAAAGCAGGAGAGCTCACTTGCTCCCTGCCCTGGTCTCCAGCACAGCTTCCCTCAGATTTAAGGACAGGGAATACCACAGGCACCCGCAGCAGCCATGTCCCGGTCTGTCAGCTTCAGCTCTCGCTCTGTGGCCGTCCCAGGGGTCAGCCAAATGCGGGTCAGCTCCGTTTCCTCTGTCCGTGGAGGCAGTGGCCTTGGCAAGGCAGGGGGCTTTGGCAGCTCCAGCCTCTACAACCTGGGCTCTGCCAACAAGCGGATCTCCCTTGGAGGCAGCAGCTCCTACAGCGTTCGTTCTGGATATGGCTATGGCGGCATGGGGTTCGGTGGGGCCGTCTCCCCCGGAGCGGGCATCCAGGAGGTCACCATCAACCAGAGCCTCCTGACCCCCCTCAACCTGGAGATCGACCCCAACATCCAGCGGGTGCGCAAAGAGGAGAAGGAGCAGATCAAGACCCTCAACAACCGCTTCGCCTCCTTCATCGACAAGGTGAGACTGACTGCGCTGTGCCTGAAAGCAGGCATGACCCAAAGCTCACTTAGTGGGATGGGGGTTTATGAATGGGGTGGAGGTTTCACCAACCTGATGTGATTTTTCTGCTGTTTAATAACTGCTATTGCATCCCTGCTTGCACTGCTGTCAGCAGAAGTTTTCGCTCTGCTTAGGCCAGCTTTGCACCCCCTTTACTTAGCTGGCATTGCTCAGAGGAGGGGGCTTCTCAGGGAGGAGCTGACCCGGTAGAACAGACCTTTGATGGAAGTCAGGGCTTGCAGTGTTTGTTTGCACTGCCCTGTTATCTCCCACCAATGGACTGAGTACCTTGCAGTTGTAAACCAGCTCTGGCATCCTCAAAATGTTAGGAATCCAGCCATGGAGTTGTTTAACTGGCTGACACTGTGGTCTCTGAATGGTTTCTCTCAGACGTCAGTCAAGCAGAATCTCCTTATCTTTAATTCAAACAAAGCCTCAGTGCTGTAAGGCAAACCCCAGAGCAGCCGTGCTCCCTCTGGTCTTTATCACCTTTAGCATTTAGGTGCTTCCCATCAACACAGTGAATCCTTCAGATACCATCCGCAGCCCACGCATCCCCCAGCATCCAAGCTCTGCAGTGTCAGCTCCCCCCTTCCCCATTCTTTCACCAATGACCCCTTGGTTTTTCCTCAGGTCCGGTTCCTGGAGCAACAAAACAAAATGCTGGAGACCAAATGGAGCCTGCTCCAGGACCAGAAGACCACCCGGAGTAACATCGTCCCCATGTTTGAGGCGTACATCGCCAACCTGAGGCGGCAGCTGGACGGGCTGTTAAATGACAAAGGGCGTTTGGAGGGTGAACTGAGGAACATGCAGGATCTTGTTGAGGATTTCAAGGCCAAGTAATGTATAATCCAGTCATCTAACGGTATAGCTGAGCAGTTAGATTGGTAGAGATCTCCCCATCTTTTTCTGCAAGGGAGGGTGATATGTTTTTTGGCCTTGAGCTAGGTGTCTATCCAAGGAAGCTTCCTGGGTTACCGGTGTTTCTGGCACCATGCTCCATCCCCTTGACTTTGCTTTGCAACCTCCTCAGGGGTTGATTCCTACTCTGGGTTGGGCTGTCTGGGTCTGTAAGAGCCCCACAGGAGTCTGCAGGTTGCAGGCAGTGGGTGAACTGCTTCTTGTTCCATAGGGAAGCAGTGGAGCCAGTGATTTGCATTATTTTTTTAGCAATTTTTCAGTCTGAATCACATCACTTGTGGGGAGTGCCATCAAGAAAGTAGCCTTTGTGCCCAATGCAGCATTACAGGGAAATGACTGAAAGAAAGAAGGGAAGAAAAGAGGGAGCTGGCAAACTGGATCAAGCAGGAACTGAAAGCAAACAGATCTGATAATCCCCAGGGTGTGTTTAGGGAAAGTCAATACCCAGCACTTCCCAGACGTGCATGGGAATGATGTCCTCTCAGCCCAGCTCAGTTACTCTGTGCTCATCCACAGCTGCACTGTGTTTCTCTGCAGGGTAGCAGCAGGGAGCTAGTTTGCACCCACAGGAGCTGTAGCCCTAATTTTAGCTGAACGTCACATGAATACAAGGTGCACAGGTGTATATTTATTCCTCCTGCTTAGGGGTCTGTGCTGAGGAGCAAAACCCTATATAGGAAGGGAAGCAGGAATTAGGAGCCCAAGATGCTGGTGTTGTAGCTGGAGCAAGGATTAGGTAACTGAAATTCAGAACCTGTTTCTCCCTGCTGGTATGAAGGAAATCTCCTGAGTCCAACACCTAAAACATGAGTAGCCCTTTATGTGCCTGTTGCCTCATTTTCAGACATCCAATTTACACAGCCATTCTCCACCGATATCTCAGGTAGGGGAGGAGATTGATAATCACATCTGGGGATGTAGTTCGGTCCCTTATTTGGTCACTGCCTCTACTCAGGGTGTGGCTCAAAGCAAGCAAGGGTAGGAATACTCTGGGTAGAGCTGCCCACGTGGCTCAGTGTGGGCTGTGCAGGATGTGCTGGGCTTTCTGTGAGAGTTATGGAGAGCACTGAATGATTTGTTGGCGCTGCACTGAGCAGCTTGGCAGAGCTTCCCCCTGGACACAGACCTCGACAAACCATTCTAGAAAAAAGCACATGGTGCTAGGTTTTCTTTTATTTTATTTGTGCATCTCTCTGATTACCTCTGCTAGAGGCCAGGCTCTGATTCCCTTTCATTTATGCACTGTGTGTACAGCACAGGGACAGCATTTGTGTTGTGCAGTGCTCTGCAATAGCAACGGATGCAGTTCATTGACCTCCTGAAGGACAACACCTGCTTATACCAGTGTGGATGGGCAAGCTTCCAGCACAGAGCAATGGGGTATTATGTGAAGAGTTAAAACTGAACTAGCTCACACTTTGGAAGGCAAATTACAGCACCAGCCGTGCAAGGACTGTGTCAATAAAGCAGAGCAGTGCTCTAACTTTGCCAGCAGCCATTCCGAGGCAGCTGGTGAAAATGGTTCCTGCTCTGTTTTTCAGATGACTTACAGGATCCTCACAGCAGGTTTTTGCTGTTTGGGTCTGCTGTACACAGCACTGCAAAGCAGGCTCCAAGAGCCAGGCTTTCAGGTGGTAGAAATCTGTGAGGCTTCCGTAAAGCCAGTGCAGACCACAGCCCTGCAGGCCAGCACTGGGCTGTACACGATTGAGTATAAGGAGCAGAAAACTCCCTAAGTTCAATGGGAAAAAAGTGGGTGAGAAGTGCTTTCCAGCTCAGAGGTGATGGCAGTGTGGACCAGAGCAGCTTTCAGGCATCAGTTTGTCTCAACAATACCTTCAGAACATGGCACCTTCAGTGCAAAAAACTCACATTCCTCAGTGATGCAGCAAACCTCTGCCTGTGGTTGGCTTGCTTGATTAGTCACAGGTTGGCAAGGTGCTTCAGAAAGGGAGAAATGGGGAGAGAGGGCAGAATTGGGTAACTTTTCAAGGAGACATTGCCTTCTTTTACCCAAGCTCTGACTTCTCCCTTCTCTCCTGGCAGATACGAAGATGAAATCAACAAGCGCACAACAGCGGAGAATGAGTTTGTGGTGCTCAAGAAGGTGCGTGCATCAGATATTGGCTGGGTCTGATCAAATCTGGGTGCAGCCCTTCTCCACCTTCTGCTCCTCCAATCCCTTTGCTGCTGTTCTGCCTGGATACCCAACTGCAGCTCTCATTTCTGCTTCTACGTGAGCACCAGGGTCACTGGAGGAACAAGGAAGGAGGAGCAGATCCTGTTCCTCTCACACATTATGGCTGTATATTTCTTTAGGATATCTTTTAATGTCTTGACTCTTAAAACCTAAAAAGTCAGGGAGACCATGAGGCCCAGCTTTCATGGTCTGGGCTGTCCAAACTGTCATAAATGTCATGCAAACACAGGTGCAGGCATGGTCCTAGGACCACTGAGTTCAAACTGATGATCCTGATGGGTCCCCTCCTACTCAGGATATTCTATGAACCCTGTAGAACGTACAGCGTCCTGCACAGCAGCAGTTCAGTGCACCAGTGGATAACTTTTAGAGTGTGCTGGGGGGTTGGAGGGTTGAGAGATGGAGAGCAGATGACACTGGGGAACTTGCTGGGCACGTGGCTGCTTTTGAAGCCAGCAGTATCTGGGTGGACTCGATCACCAAAGCTCCAACAACCTTACTGGACTGTCACTCTTTTTTAGGATGTGGATGCTGCCTACATGAACAAAGTGGAGCTGGAGGCCAAGGTGGATGCGCTGACAGATGAGATCAACTTCCTGAGATCACTCTATGAAGCGGTAAGGTCCTTCTGCTTCTTGTGAGTGCTGCAGTGCAGTACTGGTGCCTGAGAGCATCACTGTACTGTTGCCAGAGATGAGAACAGTAGTGGAGTGATCGAGTAAGCAAAAATAAGCTGCAAATAAAGTACAGGTTCTGTGAGCTGTTACAGTAGCTTTTCCCTGTCTGGGATGTGAGTTGGATTTGTTGCAAACACAGATAGGGCATGCTTTAGTTATTTATTGCAGTTAGTATGAAAGCAAGAAATGCAACGCAGTATACCCAGTGCTGAAGCTGTGGGTGTGTGTTTCTGTGCTGTCTGAGAGAGAAGGGAAAGCTCCTTGCTCCAGACTTGTTTATCTTCAGCATCACTTACAAGATAAGAAACTAATGCAAGCACGCACATTGCACCCTTGTGTAAGATGGTGGAATTTGGCCCTTTGCTGAGGAGCTGATGCTCAAGCTTCTTAGGCCAGCACTTCATGCTGAGGTCTTATCTCATGAGAGGAGTCAGCTAACCTTGGTCTTAACCTGGGAGTGGTAAGAAGTGGCTCCCTTTCCGCTGCTGTGCTTTGCACGACTGATGTGACTCAGTTGGTTTCCTTTTAATCAGTGATGGTTTTGATGAACTTTTTATTTGCCTCCCTTTTCTTTTTCTTCTCTCTGTAATTGCCTTCTAAAAGAAAGGTCCTTATCAATGATTAACAGTATTGTTTTTAATGCACCTGGCAGGAGCTTCGTGAGCTGCAGGCCCAGATCTCTGACACCTCTGTGGTGCTGTCCATGGATAACAGTCGAAACCTGGACCTGGACAGCATCATTGCAGAGGTCAAAGCACAGTATGAGGATATTGCCAACAGGAGCCGGGCAGAAGCTGAGTCCTGGTACCAGAGCAAGGTGAGTTATGGGAGAGAGAAGGGCACTTACAGCTTCTGTTGTTCCATCTCTCCTATGCATGATGAGCAGGGAGAGGTTTCAGCCAGCAGTGGGCTGCCGGTCTGACTCCATCTTTCCTTGTGTCGCAGTTTGAAGCACTGCAGGTCACTGCTGGGAAACACGGGGATGACCTGCGCAACACCAAGAACGAAATCACAGAGATAAACCGCGTGATCCAGAGGCTGCAGGGTGAAATTGAAAACGCAAAGGCCCAGGTGAGGAGTTGTTCTCTTGTTCTCTTGCTGCAGAGCAGTGGGGTTAGCAGCAGCAGGTGGACCAGGAGACAAGGCTTAAAGCAGCATCTGTTAGAAGCAGTTTGGGATAGCTGCAGCCATCACCCCATAAGGCATTAGTTCTGCAGGAGGGGAAGAAAACCTGGGTACAACCAACATGCTGAAAAGGAGCTGAGCTATAGAGTCCTGGGAGTGCAGAAGTGAGGTGGTGCAGAGCCCTTTCCAAAGGGCAGAGCTGAATGCAGCAGCCTCCTCAGCCACACACGTTCTTTGTGCCCTTTTGCTGCTGGGATCTTTGTCCACTCCCTTTTTGCATAAGGGAACACCATGTTTGGGCACACAAAAGGATTTTCTAGCTGTGTGGGAGTTCTGTTTGCTTTCTCCAGTGGCAGTTATCGCTTTATCAGTGCATCTGGTGAAAGCCAGAACAGTGTATGGCTCAGACCATTTTGGGGCTGAACGCTGGCTCTGAACAACCAGCAAGGCACAGGCTGGAGATAAGCCATTGTGATTCATCCATTTGTGTTTATTTGGTTTCAGGGCAGGGATGTTTCCACATACATTTACAAGCAAAGAACTGACCCAGTGCAGCTCTCTGAATAATGAATGAGAGTATAAAACATATGTTCAGTGTGAGCCCTTCCTGACAAACACGGGGCTTTATGGAGGTCCAATGGGTATTGGTGGGAGTGTGTTAGGCTTGATGTAGCACCCCAGGGATGATTTTTGGGGTATGTGAATTGTTTTTTAACTGTGGGTATGCTGGAGTCCTTGCTTGCCTCACAACCAAGCTTTCTGGCTGTGAACAAGCTCTGGGGCATAAAGAGAGAAAACCTGAGCTTGTGTTGTGCTGTTGTGTGCAGTATGGGCGGGCTGAGAAACTGAGGGTCACCTGAAAGTCCTCTGAAACTGTAACTGGAGAAGAGAAATAGGGTCAGGTGAATCGCTTTTCAGAATAATGTCTCCTGTAATGAAGTGAGCTTCCTTCACTGATCTCCCTCTGGTGACCCCAAAAATGTGTAGGCATAAGTGACTCTGATTTGAGCTCTACAGAACCACAGTTGGACTGGCATGTAGATGCCAGCAGTCCACAGGTGATGAGATGCCCTCTGACATGCTGTGCTTCGTCACTGCAGCGTGCCAAGCTGGAAGCTGCCATTGCTGAAGCTGAGGAACGTGGTGAGTTGGCTGTCAAAGATGCCAGGGCAAAGCTGGAGGAGCTGGAGGCAGCTCTGCAAAAGGCAAAGCAGGACATGGCCCGGCAGCTGCGTGAGTACCAGGAGCTGATGAATGTCAAGCTGGCCCTGGACATTGAGATTGCAACCTACAGGAAGCTGCTGGAGGGCGAGGAGAGCAGGTGGGTGCTGCCCGTGGAGTTTACATGATCAAGTGTCCCACCCTTTATATTGTGGTAACATCACGAGGGCCCACTTCCAATTCAGGAAGGAGACATGGAAGAGGAATTGCGTTTTAAACTGATTTTTGGTTCTGAATATGCTTCGGCCATAGAGCCAAACTGGCAAGCTCTGGGGAAGAGTGGATGTTTTGATGAAAACATTCAAGGAAATAAGAATTGTTTCCCGTTTTATGTTTGAGGCCATGGAAGAAGACTTCCTAGTGGCTTAAATCCCCATAGAATTAGGTCACAGTTCCTTGTGCTCTTTCAGCACCTCCCCCCATTTGCTAACAGAGCTTGTAAATGTAGGGCCAGAACAAAGCGCTGGATGGCACACTTATCTTGTCTGAATTATTTACAGCAGTGGTAATAACTCACTGCCATTGTCTTCATCCCCAGCACTGAGGCCCTGGGGGAACACTGAGTAATGCAGAGTCTAACCCGTTCTCTTCCCTTTTGCCTTTGTGTTTTTCTGCTCCAACAGGTTGGCTGGTGATGGAGTTGGCAGCGTCAACATCTGTGAGTTGATTTTATAATTTGTAATAGTCACTCTCATAGTTTCTATGGGAAATGCGGATGGGATCAGCTGGGTCTGCATTCAGGAGCCTCATAGTGCCCTGCCTTAATTAACCCCTTCTTAAATGGGAGCTCCCCAAGTCTGGAGTTGACAGTGCTGTTGGCTCCATGGCAGATTTCAGCTCTAACTCATTTGTACAAGTAGGGGAGTGAATGAATGAGTCAGAATGAATGTTAATCTGGGGGAATATTGACTCTCTCTCCTACCCTGTCTTCTTCCTCCCATTTTTGAACGGAGAAAAGGGCACTAAAAGGAAAAGCTGAAAGAAAGTTAAGTGCCTGCATTGGAAGCTAGCTAAAAGTAACATCAGAGGGTGTATTTCCACCTTGGGAAGCACTTTACTAGATGTTGGATGTTAGCAGGTGTCTTGGAGACACTGCTTCTAATCAGCAGCTCTACTTTTCATCTATTCATCCACTTATCATTGCTACTGATGGCTGGTGGACATGCCCACAGCCTCTCCAGCGCACCAAGAGTTGAGCTGAGTGTTTCTGACCCTGTGCTTATGGTACTGGGTTCCCCATGCTGCAGGAGGTCCTGAGCTGAGCGATGGAGGAGGGGCTGTGCTGCTCCCCCTGCACATGCATCCAGTGGAGCACAGAGCTAAATGCTCTGTGCCAAACTGAAGCAGGAGATTTGTGTCCTGGGTGCTGTGTTTAGCAGAAGGTCCCAGGAAAGTCTTGTCTGCTTGCTGAGATTTAGAAATGCCCTTTTTGAGAAGGGCGCCAGGCTAGGTTTGCTGTTCCCAGATGCTGATGGTTGTTTTGTTTCTCTCTGCGCTGCAGCCATGGTCACCTCCAGTGGTGGAGGTGGCTCCAGTGGGTTCCTGGGAGGAGGGGTCCGTGGAGGCCTCAGCCTGGGAGCAGGGATGGGCAGCGGAGCGCTCGGCTTCTCCTCCGGGGGCTCCACCAAATCCTACACCGTCACCACGACCTCATCCACCAGGAGCTTCAGGAAGTAATGGCAGGAACGGAAACCAGCGGTACCCACGACACAGGAGGAGGGAAAACATAGAGAAGTTTGGTTGCCTTTCGTAGGACAAATTGGCTGCAAAATTTCTGCAGTGATGAATGAATTGGAATAAGATATACCAGAGTACCTGATCCTGCCACATCACGCCTAAGGCTTGATCCTGCACTGTTGAACTCAGTGGGAGCCTTTCCACTGAGAGCAGGTTCAAGCCTGTAGGGTGAAATTTCTCCAGGGAAGCAGGCAGGATAATGCTTTTGTTACTTCTGTGCTTGGTACCCCTGCTCAGGGCTGGCTTTCACCCTTTGAAGGGCAAAGCAATCATTTGAGTGGCAAGCTTTTCCACATTTCAGCTGTGGTTTTACAAAAGAGACCAGAAGATTATCTCCCTCTGAATATGATTTGGAAGACTTCATTCCCTTGGGCTCCTCAGAAAGTGCCAGCCCTCACTGAGATTTCAGTCTGGGTTTGTTTTCTTAAAATATACCAGGAAGGAAACAGTGGGTTTCTCTTTATGTTCTTTAGAAAATGGCTCAGAAATGAAATTGGACAATTCTGGTCTGATAGAAGCTAATTTCTTACCGAAGGCAATGCAGACAGATCTCCTTCACAGGTTCTGTGTAACAAAATAGCTCACAAACACACATTCTATCTTCTTAACAGAAGCTGAAAGCCCTAAGGGATATTGAAATGGCTTAAAAATACAAGCAGCACACTGAACTGGGAGATAACATTCCCCATCCTTGGGTGCCACTGTTTACTACCCTGTATTCCAGAGCATCACTAGTGATAACCGGGGTCTCTCCTACCTACCACTGGGGAAAAAAAAGCGTGTTTTGTTGATGCTTCATTACAATAACTCCTTGTTCCTGCCAGAATGAGTCTTCAACATAAACACGCCGGGGAAATAGTTTGTTACTGCGGTAGGAAGAATTTTTAAATAAATGAGTCAAAGAAACTGCATGGAATTGTTGCATTGTGTGCTCTGCCGTGTCCAAGCAGCGTATCTCTGGTTGATGTTTTATACCTTTGTGGTCTGAGAGTTTGCCACGAGGCCGTTAAATAAAGTTGCCCTGCTGTGTGCTTCTCCAGTCCCAGCGGAGTTCCTCATGTGTTGCTGCTCAGGAGCCCAGAGAGCCATCCCTTCAGGCTGTGTCCGTCCCTTGGAGCAGTGCCACACCGTGGTCAGGATCAGGATCTAGGCTTTGCTGCCTGCAATCTCACCCCCTGGGTGAATTTATTCACCTGATTTGCATTGGGTTTGGGTGTTAGGTTGAGGAGTCTGGTTTTGTTCCTGCAGCTTGGCTCAGCCCCAGCCCCTCAGCACAACTGGAAGCAGTTGGGACTGACCCCTCTCTGAGCACCATATGCTGAGCCAAATTTTGGGAGCTTTGCTTGCAGGCAGCCAAAGCTCAGCAAAATGGATCTCATCGGTGCTGCGTGAGGACAGCTCATTGCTACTCCTTTCTGGGGCAGCACGGGTGAGCAGAGTGCAGATATGGGTTGAGCCCCCATTGCTGAGGGTGTCATCCCATGGGATGGAAATGGGGCCAGGCAAAGATTCCGTACTCAATGAGAGAAGCTGTTTCCTGCAGCATGGCAGTGGCTCTTAGGCCATTAAAGCCTGGGAGTTGCTGTGCCTGTGGAAAACCCAGCCCTGCCATCCCAGCACCCTGCACCTGAGCTCAGGTATGTGGTTTTACAGCACACGTGGCACTAATGCAGGGAGGGGAGTTCCCTGTGTGCCCAGCAAAGCCGTGCTATCAGCCCGGCACACCCAGTGTACCACTTTCATGTCACAGCCAAGGGAGCGAAACACAAAAAGAAATCCCCTGGAGTGAATGGAAACAAAGAGCTCAAAGAAAGGCCTTGCCCAGATGTTTTTTTGGCAGGGGAGGCTGCTGTTTGCTGTCATCTGCATGGCTCTGTGATGCTTAATTGGGAATGGAGGCTCTGCCTCTGCTGTTGGATTCTCAGCTGTGCAGTGGTGACCTGGGAACTGGGATGTGGAAGGTGTGGCTGCAGCTCTCCCACATTGCAGAACAATGCTCACTGCTGGGGAGAAGGGGATCTGCAGCCTTTAGGTGCAAAGTGTCTCTGTGAGGCCGTGGTGATGGGTGCAGCTCGTGTTTTTGTTCATTCTTTGGGTCTAGTCTTGGCTCTGGTCTGGGGCTAGTCAGAATTTAACCTCTGCTCACTAAATTAGTGTGTCCTGAGCCTTTTGTCACTCCTTTTAGAAGCCGTAATTCAGAAGCAGCTTTGCAGTGAATGAGGCTTTTGCATTTCCAGGAGCCAAGTGTGACCCAGCACCCACCTGCCACAGAACCCTCCGCAGCACTGAGAAGGAATTTTTTGTCCTCCCTGTTTTGCAGCAGTGATTAAGGTGGATAATGAGCATCTGAAACGTGCATGAATCCTGAGCTAAGGGTGTTGCCAGACTAAAGAGGTTTCTCAGCTCAGGGGTAGGGGATGCTCTGTGCTCTGGTGGTGGAGCAGTGTGGGCTGGGAGCTGGTACCAGAGCAAAGGGAGGACAAATCAGCCCCAAACCACTCAGCATCTCCTGCCGTCAGGATGCAAAGAGTTCCTGGGCAAGTTGGGGCAATCATTGATGTTTTCAGGGGATTTAGGCGCTGATGGTGGTAATGAGAAGTTTCAGTTAGCTTTATGCAAACTGTGAGAGCATCTCTGCTTAGTCAGTGCCTTCTAAATGGTGTTTTGTTTTGGTTTCTTTTTTTTCCTGGGAGGAAAATTATTTGGAGCTCCACCCTGCCTTAATGAAGACGTGTAGCCCAATGAATTGAATCCTGCTCCATGCATGCAAGAGTAGAACTGTGCTTTGGAGAGAGATTTGTAAGCTCCTTGCACGCAGAATATTGGTATATTGAGGGATATGGGAGACCACTGATGGGAGGGCTTTGTCAGGGGATGTGAAGCTTGGACCTGCCTGTCAGACCCCAATAAGTGTTGACATTTGAGATCCTGGAACAAAGACAAAATCAACCCTTCTTCTCCCCGGAAAGAAGCCACTGTGTAACTGAATTGTTATGTTGATTTATTGGAGATGCAAGACTATAACTAGGATAAAAGCCACTGGCAAGCATTGCTGACAAAATGTGAAGTCATTAGAAATATATCACTGCATCCTCTCCCCTTCGCAGACCTCAGATAGGATAAATGCACTTAGACTAGCAGCTCAATTTACTAGGTGCTGATGGATTGGGAAGGTGATTGATGCTAGTGCCATGTGTTTAAGGCTGGGTCTGGATCCCTTGAACATGACTGCAGGGGAGCTTTCTGACCTGGGGCCAGGCTTATTGTTGGATCAGCCCCTGTCACTTCTGACAGTGGGCTCAGGCCCCAAGACCCTTCAGTTAAGATGGCATTTATGGCATCAGATGAGCCAGACCATTACAAACCCGGAAGAAAAAGGAAAGGTTAAGGATTAGTTTCCTAACAGGAGATGCAAATAGAAACAAACTGCCTCCAAACAGCAACAGCCATTGAAATCCACCCCTTGGGAGGGTAGTGTAGTGGAAACAAGGCAATATTGGGTGAGTTCTGCTGATGCCAGGGGTGAATCTGTAAATCAGGACAGCTGATATAACTAGGTTATAGTAGTAGGTTATATATGGGGACTGCTAACACTAGAGGGTTGAATGAAGCCCTAATTAAATGCTCACAGGTGGCAGCTGTTCTGTCATACACCTTACTCTGATTCTTCAATCTGTAGGAATGAAAAGAGCAGGGAACTACACCAAAGGCATCCTGTGTGAATCGCATAGTGGGAGCACTAAGGGGATTTGGGGTTTGCTCCTAAAATTCCCTAGCAGAAACAGCAAAACTCTTTGAGTGCAGGAATACCCCTCTTTGCCTTTTGTATGGAAAACAAGTGTGCAAAGTAGGGGAGCTGAATGTGTGTGTTCCAGCACCAGCCAGGCTTTTTGCTGTGTGTGGGCAGAAGGGTGTGCATCATGCTTCGTTTCCAGCCTTGCCATTCATCTGCAGCTCTTTACACGGTTGACTTGCCCACGGACACAACCTTCCTGTGGGTGCTCCCATTCCTAATGCATGAGCTTCCATTGGCCAACCGAGCAAAGCCAGGTTCTGGGGTGTAGGCGAGACCTCCTTGGGAATGGCAGACAGCTGTGAAAGGCAAAGCTGAGTTTCAGCAGGGGGAATTGCTGGGAGAAAAGGCAGGAAATGCCCAAACTTGGAAGAAGTTTTATGCTCTGACTTACAAATGTTGACAGGGAAGCCTCCTTCTGCACAGAGCCTGTAGAGGAAAGGTTGCACATGGTTATGTGTGTTCACATGCAGAGCCATGTGAGCCTCGTTTGCAGGCAGCAAAAAGGCCTCTGTTTGCACCAGTGCAGGTATGGTGGAACTGGAGGGAAGAGCTGGTCCATGCGGTGGATTTACCACAGAGCAGCTCTGAAAAGCACTGCCCAGTTGGTTTTCCTTTTTCAACAGATGGGTCTAAAGGGTCTTGTGTTGGTGTCTGCCACCCACCTGCTCTCCTCGCCCTCCAGCAGCTTCCTGTAGGTCGCAATCTCGATGTCCAGGGCCAGCTTGACGTTCATCAGCTCCTGGAATTCCCACAGCTGCCGGGCCAGGTCCTGCTTTGCCTTCTGCAGAGCTGACTCCAGCTCAGTGAGTTTGCTCTTTGCATCCTTGATGGACATTTCCTTGCACTGCCCAGCATCAGCCACAGACATTTCCAGTTTACAGCACTGCAAAGATGTGGTCAGCCTTAAATGTCTTTTGGTATTTTTAAACGTGCCGTGTTTGGAGCAACAATTCAGCATCACTCCACCCTGAAGGAACAGCAGACCTGGTGGTACTCACCTGCTCCTTGACACTCCTGATTTCTCCACTCAGTTTCTTGACCACCCGTGTCAGCTCGGCCGCCTCTTTTTTCTTCTCTTGCAGACTGTCAGCATTTCTGCTGGCAGTGACTCGCAGCTCCTCAAACTGAAAAATCCCCAAAGATGTGGGTTGTGCGTTCCCAGAGATATGGGTTGCGAGTCCCCAAAAGCATGTGCTTTGAGTTCAATTAGAGCAGATCTGGGTTTTCAGAAGAAGGCTGCATTCGCAACCTCCTTCTGACCACTTTTCTCACCTTGCCTTTACACCAGGCTTCAGCTTCTGCATGGCTCCTGCAGGCAGTGTCCTCATAGTGAGCCTTGACATTGGTGACGATGCCATCCAGGTCAGGATCCCGGCTGTTGTCCATCTGTACAACCACTGTCGTGTCTGAGATGTGGACCTGAAGCTGGTGGATCTCCTGAAGGTGACAGTGAGATGCTGGCACTGCCGTGATCCTATCCAACCCCACTTGTGCACTTGGTTCCACTCTGTGGTTCCCTCACAGGGATGGATTGTTGGTCTCCGTGTTTACCATGAGGGCTGACCATTGCCCCGCATTACCCATTTCTCACCTGACATTTGGAACAAGCCTTCCAGATCTGCCTGAGAAATGCAGAGCTGGAGCAATAGGGAGCTGCTTACCTCCTCGTAGAGCACCCTGAGGAAGTCGAACTCTCTTTCCAGCCTTCCCACCTTGGCCCCCAGCTCTGCTTTGTTTAAGAAAAAGCGGTCCATGTCCTGGAGTTGCGGTGGGGAGAGAAGGAGGAAGCTGATTAGTGAGAGCTGACTCGGGGCTGCCCTTGGGCTGGGGGACTTTGGGTGCAGGTAGCACGACTGTGAGCCAGCTCCCGGTTGCACAACTGCTGCTGATCTGAGTTCAAGCACACCTGAGCACTAGCTCCTGCTGGTACTTGTTCTGTGCAATGCTTTGGGGAAACAAATCACCCTGAGCATGCACCCCAAAGACCTGCACCCAACAGGAGGGGTTCAGACAGCCTTGGCTCACCTTCTTCAGGGCAACCAACTCCTTCTCAGTGCAGCTCCGCTGACTGCGTTCATCCTCGTACCTGCGTGGGAAAATGGGAGACTTCAAGCTCAGTGCAATTACATCTTTGTTTGGGATTCTGCCGGCCTACTTCAAGAAATGGGACTCCTCCTGTTGGTTTTTTTTTCCTTTTTCCCCAGATGATATTTGTTCTTGTTTCACAACCCATGGGAAAGCATTTTCAAGGAGGTTTCGGTGTTCTTACAAATTGGTGGCAGAGCTGTTCTGATTTGACTTCTGCACCAGAGAACAGAAGAACACCTGGATTGCTCTAAGCGTTAATTTATTGCATTAGTGAAGAGTGAGAGAATCTAGAAGAGATGTGTCCTCTGTTTGGCCTACCTCTGTAAACTGGGGTCTTGTTCTCTAGGGACCGGTTATTACCCCGAAATGTTCTCACTTACATTTTCTTGTTGCTTTCCAAAGCCTCTTGGGCTGCTTTCAAGTGTGTTTCTAACTGGGCTCTATTGCACCCCAGTGCTTCCAGCTTCTTCTTCAAGTTCCCGATACAAGCCTCCAACATGGGCACGATGGTGTTTCTACAATGTTTCTGACCCTGCAGAAAGCTCCACTTGGTCTCCAGCGCCTCATTCTGCTGCTCCAGTAATCGCACCTGAATCCCAGAAAGCAGAATAGGAAATGAGATGAGAGTTAAGTGGTTGTGAGAGGTGATGTCCAAGCAACAGCCATGAAACGTGGTTCTTGGAACACCTGAATGCAGTGTTCCCTACTCTGATATTCTTTTGTGCATATGGTTTTTGAGGGTAAGCTTTGTGTAAATGAACACTTTGTAGAAAAGAACACCTTGGTGCTGAGCTGGTGTTCTGAAATTGTCCTCATGTCTAAAACAGAGCTGTATTACAAGGATTCCTCACCCTTTCCATGCTAGACCTTCCTAGGACTGGAGCTGGGGAGGGTTTCTCTGCTCACCTTGTCAATGAAAGAAGCAAATTTGTTGTTGAGGGTCTTGATCTGCTCCTTCTCTTGGTACTTCACAGTCTGTGCGTTGGGGTCGAGCTCCAGTTGGAGTGGTTGTAGCAGTTTCTCATTGATGGTTATGGGTATGATGGTGCATGGCCTGGAGGTTCCACCAACCCTATAGCTGAAGCTGGCACCCCTGCAGCCAAATCCTGCTCCGGCAGCACCAAAGCCGTATCCGCCTCTTGTAGGAGGACACCTTCCTACAGCTATTCTGGGCCTGGAGGATGCCACACCACTGAGACTCCTGGTGCTGAAGGAACCCAACCCTTGCTGGCAATGCAAGACTCTACCAAAGCCAAACCCATTCCTGGGAAGGGTGACAGAGGATGAGCTGAAATTGCCAATGCTGCCAATGCTGGTGCCATAGGAGCAGGACATGGCTGCTGGTGGGGAGGAATGGGTGCAGGCAGTGTGCTGGGCCCCAGTGCAGCTCCCTCTGTATCCAGTGCAGCATCTTATTCCTTTTATTTGTGTGGGAAATGGGGCGAGGCTGCGTGAAACTTCCACAAGATGTTTACGATGCAGAGTAGGAGCTGCTTAGCATACATTGTGCTCACCAACAGAGAAAGCAGATTTGCCCCATAACGCAAATGAAGAGTGCTGATGAGCCAATGGGGTCATACTGAAGTCTTGTGCAATCACAGTGAAAATTAGGGCTGGTGCTGGTGCTCCTTGTTTTCAGGAATGTAAAAGCTTTTGCCTTCTTATAGGTTGGATAAAGATGTTGACTGATCCTACATCAACGTACTTTCCTGGCTTTACATTTTGCTACTTCAGCTTGCAAGTAAGAGCTCTGAAGGAGAGTGTGGTTGGATATTAGGAATAATTTCTCCTCCAGAGGAGTGGTGAAACATTGGCACAAGCTGCCCAGGGAGGTGATGGGGTCACTGTCCCTGGAGGGGTTCAAGAACTGCGGAGATATGGCATTTGAGAACGTGGTCAGTGAGCGTGGTAGGGTGGGTTGGAGTTGGACTGTGTGGTCTTGGAGGTCTTTTCCAACCTGAATGAGTCTATGGTACAGCCAGGTGTTTAATAAATAACATCAGTAATAAGTGTGAATTCATTGAGAACCAGCAAACAAAGTCTTGTGTGCAGGTTAGTGATAGATGACTGCATTTTGTTGGCTTTGCCTATGAAAAAGGCAACATCTTCCAGTGCCTGGCAAACGTCATTGGGACCAGGTGTATTTGTCAAGGAGGTTTTACTGCAGATTGCTGATGGGGGATATCTTCCATCAGATATTTTCCATCGTAACTTACTTGGGGGGTACTCGTTGAAATAGAGACCTGTGTTTGGAACATGTTGAGGATGCTCCAAATTGGCCAAATCCTCAGAAAAGTACCATCTCCTCGTCCCTCAGCTTTCAGGCTCCCTTGGTTTGGGCTCACTCCTTTTCCTCCCACGCTGGGTGAGTGCCCTCAGTGTGGTGTCGGGGCTCCATTCCTCCCACCTTTGCTATTCACATGTGTGTGTGTCCACAGCTTGGAGAGATGGGAATGGCGTTGGGGCTCGCGTCGCTGTGTGGGAGGGCAGCATGCTTTCTAGGGGCAGGGTGGAAGTTCCAAGCTAATGGCTGGCTTTTGTTTACTGCGTTTTTCCCCTTCCTTGTTCAGTGGTTGATTGCAAGCCCAAATTAGTAGCCTTGCTGGACTCCTCGGCTCCAGGGCCCTCAAAGACTTTCCAGGGATGGTGCATGAGAGGATGGAGCAAATCTAGTGATTCTGAGGTGTCCTTCATCCTCCTGTGCCAGGACACCTTGCTCCAGTTCAGGCTCTGTTTGCATTTCACAGCTCTGTGAGTTCATCTATTCCTTCCACTTCCTCTAAATGATATTTTTTCCTTCTTTCTCATGTTAATGAAGCAAGTGACACTGAATGCAACTCTACCATTTTTGGACAGAAATTTGAGAGGAAGGGTTGAAAAGGGGAAGGGGGGGGCATGCAGAATGCCCATTCCAAAAGGAGAAGGAAGCCCTGAATGAAATTTCAGATCCTCCTGTTCAGTGTAGCAAAGCAGCTGAGTATGACGTGTCTCCGAGAAAACCCACCAAGACGTTTTGAGCTAGCTCAGTTAAACCAAACGATGCTAATTGGTTTGAGGAGGATTGGAGTGGGGTGTTTGGGTGCATGGTGAAAGTGAGAGAAGTGTAGGGGGGGTTAGATGTGCAGTGGACCCCTTTTTTTGGTTTGTTTGTTTTGTTTTGGGGGGGGCAGTTTGGGGGTATTTTGACCTGTAGGAGGTTGTGGAGCATGCACCTTTGATATTGGAGCTCCTGCTCACAGCACCATGCAGTGGTACAAACAGCATCCGGAGTGATGATGCCACTGTCCTCAGTGCCTCCTGTGGTTATAGTTACAGAGGAGGTGGCTGTAAAAGGAGTTGGTGGGCTTGGATGCATTGCAGATTCCTCCACATAAACCTCCTGCAGTCTGGACCAGCACCCACAGGGCGTTTTGCTCCATACTTTGGATTATCAACAATCGAGCAGCTGATGTGTATTTCATCAGTCTGTGGGTGTCCCTTTTCATTGCAGGGGAGTTGGACTGGATGGCCTTTAAAGGTACCTTCCAACTCGAATGTTTCTGTGATCAAAACAGACTTAATTGCTCCCTTTCTCTACTGGAGGAGTTGGAAATCCACAGCCTGGGAATTACCATTGGCACATTACTGTCCTTGAGTCATCCTTCCCTGGGCTTTGGTGTTTTCATGTTCTCCAGTTGTCTCTGAATCACCCAATTCAGCTTGGTAATTTTGGTTTTTTATGTTACACAAGCTGTGTTTGCCAGCAGCTTCTCTCAGTTCCTCATACTCTAGAGAGAGAAAACGCAATGAAAATTAATACCAGAGTGAAGACATGTCAGTAATGAGAACTGCTGTGGGATGCTGGGGTCTCAGCACCCAGTCTCAAGCTATAAGGCCAAAACCTTGGTCACTGGGGTCACAGCTGACTCATTTACACCGTAGCAGCTCTGTGTGTGAAGGTTTTTGCTGAGGATGTACCAAACAGCATGTGACTGAGAAAACATACCTTTAAAGGGCACCTTCAGCCCAGCTAGAGAAATCTGAAGAAGGAGAAGTGGGACATAAATCTTTCTGTGAATGTCCCTCATTGTTGTAATACCAGGACTCTTTTGACACGGCTCCTTTTGTCAGTGTCCAAAAGCTTTGGACAACCAAAAACTTTGGATGACAGCAGTACTGTCACCCATCTCCAGGCTTTGGTTTTGTACATTATTTGAAAAATCATATAGATTTGCCCACAGTGGGTGCCTGGATCTGAGCAATTCCCTGAAGGCAGCAGCATGGTGAGCAATTGTCCATTTCCATGATACCCTACCATCAAATAGAAACAGATTCCTTAGGATGTTGCCCATGCAGTGCAACAGTAGTGCCTTTGAAATGCGGAGGATTGCTCTGGTGCATGCACAGAACACCGAAGATCTTCCTGACCTTAAGTGATGGGCTGAAAGAGCTCAACTCTGTGGGCCGCCCCAAGAGGCATGGGTTGGAGGAAAAGTACAAGAAGTGGCTGTTTCACATGTGGGCTCCCCTGGAGGCTGATTCTGGATGAGGGACTCCACCTTGGCTTCCAGTTTGGCTTTGCTCATGGAGGCACTATCCATGTCCCCAAGCACGTCAGAAGGGTTTATGCAATGAAGGAGTGTTCTGCTTAATGCCACATGCAATGGGATTACAGCTCCCAGCACTGCTCCTTTCAAGGACATGAGTTTTACTGTGTTATTAAACTGGCTTCCTCTCTCATCCTCTTACGCACAAGAGGAACGTTGCTGGGCAGAGCAGAGTTTGACCAGCTGGGGTACACAAACATCCCAAAGGGCCATGCTGAGCTACAACAGACTCATTTAAGGTGGGATTCAACTCCTTTAATTAAATTTTCCCAAAAGTTGGCCTGTAGGTCCCTCTTGAGTCTTTGAGAGCGAGAGGCAATCTCACCACTCCAGCAGCATTCACTGCTGTTCCTACTAAAAGCCCCAAAGAAGTGTTTGAGCCAGCCTGAAAATGCCCTCAGCTCTTGGAGCAGAACACACTCCTTCGCTGCGCACCTTTGCCTGTTAGTTTCTTCTCTGTACATGCAAGGGGAAGAAAAAACGTAATTTTGCTCCTCCTTATTCGGCCTAGGCAAGAATTTGATCTCATCCTTCTGCCCCATTTTCAAATGCTCAACCCCAGCATGGAGACAGCTGCTGACACAAGTTGTACAGATGGACACTGCTGGCAACATTGCATCTTGTGCAGCTCTACCAGCTTAAAATGAATGAGATTCATTTCAGCTCTAATGATTTTTTTTTCTTCCTAAACTTCCTTCTTCTCGTAGTCTTCCATGATACTGCTCAGTTCTGTTGCCAGCTTGGGTGTGCAAACCCCCAGGTGTCCACTGACCCCATAGCCAAAGCCAGCGTCTCTGTAGCCCAATCCCATGCCAGAGGGGCCCTGGCCATGCCTCTGCATTGCCACCCAAACTGGTACTGCTGACACATCCCAGCCCCTGGGCACCATGTGCCACCAGCTCCATGGCACAAGAAAGAGATCAATGGTGGATCCCCACATGGATCCCAGCATAGCAGGAGCTGAAATTCCTCATGCTTCAGGTGTGGTTGGCAAGCTGTCATGGCTGCCTTGAAGGGGAGCAAAGGTGGAGGGAGGAGTAGCCAGTGCACATGAGATGGCCTTGTTGGAAACTCTGGAATGAGAAACAGAGCTTTCACCCTCTTTTCTCCCAGAAAAAAAATGGGCTTTTGCTGCGCAGCCATCCCCAAATGATCATTCTAAACCACATTTATGAGCTTTGGGTATCTAGTAACATCCCACTTGTCTCCTTTGCTGAAGAGCAACTTGAGCTGCTCTTAAGCATTCATCTACCATTGGGTTCTGGGCTGCGTTTCTAATTTGAATGGGAGGGAATCCTTGGCCCCATAAAAACTGCATTTGCAAACCTCCCTTTTTTATAGTGAGCATGAAAGAGAGAAGCAGAACCAATCATTTGATGTTTGCAGGGTACTGGGGCTGTAAAAAGGAACATTGCTGTGTTTAGTACATGCAAACAGAAGAATACAAATTTAACTCTTCTTTGCCTCTATCCTTCTTCCATATAAAGGTGGGGGCTGCTAAGAACAAAGGCACTGAACCAGGGATGGTTTCCTTGTGTTTTTAACACTGATGGTATTACTGCCTCCAGTTTGGCTGGTGGGGAGGCTTACAGGATTCATCCCCATTCAGCTCCCTGGAAACTGTGGATTTGGGTTTTCCTGCTGTAGCTAATGGAGAAAGAGACCTATCCTGTCTTAAAATGTCTTAAACTATCCTGCAGGTGAAGGTGGCAGTGGTGGAAAGCAGTGACCTCCCTCCCTAGAAAGGCAGAGCAGAGGGTGCTGTGCCCTTCTTTTCAGTTGCTCCTTGCTCTCCTCTCTTGTTTTTCTGGTTCCACACTGACAATTTAAGCTCCTTACTTACTCAAATCCATTACGCAGTGCGTTCCCTGGGGGTATGGTAGCAGACTCTGAGGCTTGACAGAAGTTTTTCCAAAGTGCATAGAGTGGATGAGAAGGAGCAGCTCCTCCTAAAGAGTTAATGAGCTGAGCTGAAACCTTCAGAGACTTTCCATAGGGTAGAAATTACCTCCTGTCTTCCAGCAGTGCTGGAACCCAACCATCAGGAGCAAGTGGTGCTATTAGAGAGAGAAAGGAGCACTTAAGCTCACACTTAAGATTAATCCTCATTTTTTCAGCAGATTTTCTCTCATGGAGAGGAACCCACGTCAGTAAGAAGTGGTCAGTGTGCTCCTAGTTTAAAAAAGCAGTAGAAATAATAATAAAAAAATGACAGAGAGGCAGATGCCATGCAAGGTGTAGGGTGCTGCTATTTATACAACAGCTGAAGAGAGTCAGGTCAGGTTGGTCCTTTGAGGTCTCACAGTTCTGGGTTGCTTTGGGTCTTAAACTCTTCTAGAAAAGGACAGAAAAGAAAAAAAAAAAAACATCTGGATGGGGTTCTTTTCTTCTGTTGTCTATAGTTGCTTATGTGATCTTGATGTGTCTGACAGCATTGTGCATGGTTGGCTCTGTCCCACGTGGCCTTCAGCATCACTGGTAGGGAGAGAAGGGGCAGTGTTCAGTCACAAAGAAACCTGAAGAAATAGTGTGCTCTTTATCTAGTCCTACTTACTAAGCTCCTGGAATCAGTATCAAGGGTTCAAAATTGAATCTCTATCATGGAGAGCAATCCTGATACTGTTCTACAGACAGTGGATGGGAGAAATGAGCCTCACCGAATGAAAGAGTGAATCTGTTGGAGAAGGCTTTGGTCTGATCCTTCTTCTCCTAATGCACTTACTGCATTGGGGCTGATCTCCAAGTTAATAGAGACCAGGTGGTTTGGGTTGACCCTTGAGTACCTCCAGGGCCACATCTTCTTCCAAACCAGACCCTTCATCACTCACCCTATGGCTGCACCCTGACCTGGCAAAGCAGTGCCCTATGCTCCTCTTGCTTCTCCTTGGGTTGGGAAGTCTCCTGCTGCCAGACCCTCTGCAGATCCATCCCACATTTCCCCCACTGTTGTGGGACATGGAGATCGAGCTGAAGGTGCTTTGGGCAATGGGCACAGTTGTGGAAACAGTACCAAACCCTTCAGTGGTCCTGACCCATGTCTGGCTGACTTCAGTGTGGCTGCAGAGGGATGAGATGGCAGATGAACCGGAATCTCAAAGTTTCATCCTGGAGCGACCCCTACATTAATTTCCTCTGTGTTCTGGGCTTATGCAGAGGGCTGGGTGGTGGAATCATAGAATCTAATGATGGAAAAGACCACTAAAATCATGAATTCCAACCATCAAACCATCATCACTATGCCCACTAACCCATGTAGCTCAGTACCACATGAAGCACATCAGCTTGCAGTGCTGCACCTGGCCACATTTCCAGCCCGTTCATCACCCAACTCTCTGGTGCACCAGGTTGGCAATCTCCAGGCTCATAAAACTAATGACATTGCCAGCTTGTATTTTTCAGGGCGCTGATGACTTCTGAGAAAATATATATCTCTATATCTGATTGTTCCCTTTGGGTTTGCTTCTAGCTTGCTGTCAGTTCCCATTCAGTTTAGAGCAGATGGAACTGCCACAAGGGGAGTGGTGGTGATGTTGAAAACGCTGATTTTATGGCTATGCTAAGGGAAACATGGCTTTGCTCCCAGGAGCGACATGTGGTCAAGGCAAGGGGCAGCTGGAGGTTATGATGTGCTCTGCTGCTTTGCAAGCATGACTTCTCTTTGTGATGAAGAGAATAGTTTGGGAGGTGCTTCTGCCTTCTGCTTGCTACAGGGACAGCCTGGGTGCTTTGCTCAGCCATAATGCTGGGTGCTGAGTTATCTACAGCATGCTGTCAGGTGCCTGTTCACTGCTGGATAGCATTTACACAGCCTCCAGCAAGCCAAATTCTGTTCTGAGAGTGTTCAGTAGAAATCAGGTCCAGAGATGCCAAAGGTGGAAGGGCAGATGTTAGAGGATGGGCCATTTCCTTGTGGTAGCACATCGCTGTGCTCAGAACACGGAGTTGAGTTTTTTTAATCACTTTCTCTAGGCCAGGAATCGGTCAGTGAGTCACGTTTGCCTCGAGCACTTTCCTCACCCAATAGAGCTGGGTCACACTGGTCACGGATCTTCCAAAAGAGGGTGAGTTTGGGGCTTTAATGGGTCTTTGCAGTTTCTAATTATGGTGATACCAGTGATGGCATTTTATTAACCCCTGCAGCTATACATGACCTGAACTTTTTGGGGAAAACTGATTTATGTCCCTGCATGAGATGAGCACATAAAACCTTGAAAAATTACAGGGATTTGGGGTGACCAAGCTGGCATGACACTGCTGAGATGCCACGACATAAATTAGGATAGAGGGATATGTTCTCTGGTGTGTGGAGACAAGAGTAGGAAATTTCCCTACTGCTAAAGAGACGATAGAGCTGCCATGGCCATGTAAAGTCATTGAAATTAAAAGCAGAATGCAACAGAATGAATTTCACATGCCTTTTATTAGTCAAACACTGGGCTTTTGGAGCACCAAAGAGCAAACAGGAGCAATGCATTTACATAAATAAGGACAGACAACTCGGACTTCCAAACCTTTTGCAAGTAACAGGATAAGACTGCACACAATGCTAGGGACAGATTGGCACACAGCAGTCAGACCTCAGTAGCACCTCTTGGTAGAAGAGCTGCTGATGTACTGCACTGTGGAGCTGCTGCCACCGACCATACATGACCCAGCCGTGCCTTGTCCACTCCCAGAGCTGAAGCCCATTCCTCCAGCACAGAGCCCAGCTCCGGCCCCACTGCTGCCTCTGAAGCTCTGGCAGCTTCCGCTTCCATATCCTGATCCTACAGCAGTTCTGGTCACAGCTGTGAGAGGAGAACACACTCATCAGAGGCACCCACAAGCAGATGTACAGAGCAGCTGGCAGACAGATGGAAAAGTCACAAAACTGTGTTTGGAAGGTACTTACAGATGTTCACTGCACCAGCACCTTCTCCAGAGAGCCTGGAAGGGAGCAGAAGAAGACAGTGAGCATTTAAGGGGAGACAATGAACAAGAGATGCTTGAAAAGCCAAAAGAACATCAGTAAAATATTGCTGGGGGAAGATGCAAAGCTTGCAGCTGCGCAGCTTGGCTTCACCCACCTGCACTCCTCGCCTTCCAGCAGCTTCCTGTAGGTCGCAATCTCAATGTCCAGGGCCAGCTTGACATTCATCAGCTCCTGGTACTCACGCAGCTGCCGGGCCAGGTCTGCCTTTGCCTGCTGTAGGGCTGCCTCCAGCTCAGCCAGTTTGTCCCTGGCATCCTTCAGGGCCAGCTCCCCACGCTGCTCGGCGTCTGCAATGGCTGTCTGCAAGCTGGCACACTGGGGAGGAAAAACAATGGCTGAATTCCCCATCTGGAGCATAGAGCAGTTCATTGCACCTTACAGTCATGATGTGTGGCCACATGTACAGAAGACTGTGAATTAATCAATTCACGATCCAGCAGAACTCACTGAGGTGCATTTATATTTATTTGCTGGACTTGGTTGAGTCTGCATTTGCAGCTTACCTGTTTCTTCACGCTGTCAATCTCAGCCCGCAGCCGCTGGACGTGCCGGTTGAGCTCAGAGATCTCCTGCTTGGTGCTGCGGAGATCATCCCCGTGCCTGCCTGCAGTAGCCTGCAGCTCTTCATACTGCGAGGGAGAGAAACAGAGGTCAGGGCAGAATCTAGCATTGTAGAGTGAAGCAGTGTGTGACTATTATATCAGAGAAACATGGCATTGTTGAGTTGAAAGTGACCTTCAAGATCATGGAACCATGGGATGGTTGGGTTGGAAAGCTCCTTTGAGATCTTATAGAACCATGGAATCATAGCACAGCTTGTGTTGGAAGGGACCTTACAGCTCCCCCTGGCCCAACCCTGCCCTGGGCTGCTCCCTTTCCTCCATCAACCTGAGCCCCCATCCATGGCCTTGAGCACCTCCAGGCATGGGGCACCCACACCTCTCAGTGCAGCAGTGCCAAGGTCTCACCATCTTTTGAGTAAAGAATTTCCTCCCCACATCTCACCTCAGTCTCCCCTCTTTTATTTTAAACCCTTTTCTCCTTGTCCTATCACTATCAAACAATGCAGTATTTCTGCTTGGAGGTATGTGTGTCTTCTCAATCCCAAACCAGCACTTAGAGATCTATGGGTTTATTACATCTAAAGGCATCCTCTGCTGTGAAATTCCCTTGGGAATCTGGGGAAGGGAGCATGGTTTGCCCTTTGCAGAACCCTTCTTGAGCACTCACCCTGGATTGGTACCATGACTCAGCCTCCTCCCGGCTGCGGTTGGCAATGTCCTCGTACTGCGCCTTCACCTCAGCAATGATGCTGTCCATGTCCAGGCTGCGGTTGTTGTCCATGGTCAGGATGACAGAGGTGTCAGAGATCTGGCTCTGCAGCTGAGACAGCTCCTGCCAAAGCAGTGGGGTTTGGATGAGTTGCAGCGGGGAGTGGGGGGACACCTATTGTTCCAGGTCCCGGTGGAGAACACAGCTGTGTTTGCAAAGTGATTTTTCCACGTCTTCCAGGAAAGGTTAATATAGTAGGTGACATGGAAAAAGAAAATAATCCATCCCAAACTCCTGAGGTGGGAAAAACGAAGCAAAGATGTTGGAAAACAGAAAGGACATGAAGGTCCTGGAAAGGTGCTTACTGCTTCGTAGAGGGCTCTGAGGAAGTCTATCTCCTCCAGGAGGGCATCCCGCCTAGCTTGCAGCTCTGTCTTGGTCATATAGGTAGAATCCACCTCCTAGGGGAAGAAGCACAGCACAGGAATGAAGCTGCTTCCAGAGGAGAAGCTGCAGTGTTTCTTGCAGCAGCTGTGCAGCAGCAGGAGGTGCTACATGCATACACCCACCTTCTTCAGGATCACAAACTCATTCTCAACGGCTGTGCGCTTGCTGATCTCCTCTTCATATCTGTGGGATGGAAATTGAGGGTTGCTATGGGCTTATGCAGAAGTGTTGTAGATGTGTAGGCATGACCTAACACAATATTTTTAGAGGAGCAGTTTGGTACCTTGGTTTCTTAACCCTATAGCTTTCTGCCTCTGAGTTTCAGCCACGGGGCTGTGTGTGTCGCATATGCAAACTTAACCCTGGGTATTATTCACAGCATTATACCAACCATAAATGAAGCAGAAAAAGGCCTTTTTTACCTTGTCTGACTCCACAGGTCAGTGCAGTGGAGCACTGCCCACCCTGCTCACCAAGCAGACCCCAAAGACTTACTTGTTCTTGAAGTCCTCAGCCAGGTTCTGCATCTTGCTCAGCTCCCCACCCAGGCTCTCCTTGTCTGCCAGCAAGCTGCTCAGCTGCCTCCTGAGGTTGTTGATGTAAGTCTCAAAGAGGGGCTCAATATTGTTTCTGACTGTTTTGTGCCCCTGTTCCTGAAGAAGGGCCCACTTTGTCTCCAGGACTTTGTTTTCTTGCTCAAGGAACCGGACCTAGAAGGAGAAAGCAGCTGCTTCCTAAGTAGCGACTTCAGGATGGTTTTCACTAGTCTGCTTTCCTACATCCCATAGCACCATTTCCCCTCTGCTGCTCTTTTTGTGTGGGATGAATGAATGGTCTCAAACCAAACACCCCTCAGGTTTATTCTCTGGCTGCTGCTGATAGAAATGGCTCTGCATCGAAAGCAGCATGGCTGATACAGATACAGCTTTCTCATCTTTGTGCTTCTCCACTGAAGAATCAGCACAGCACAGACAAGGAATCTTGTGGCTCACCTTGTCAATGAAGGAGGCAAATTTGTTGTTGAGGGTTTGGATCTGCTCCTTCTCCTCCTTACGGATGCTCTGGATGCTGGGGTCAATTGCCAGGTTGAGGGGCTTCAGAAGGCTCTGGTTGACGGAGACCTCCTGGATGCCCCCAGTAGGGACAGCAGGGAATCCAGGGCCACCCATGCCCCCACCAAACCCAAAAGCACCACCAAACCCACAGGAGATCCCAGTGCCAGCACCAAACCCTGCAGGTCCGTAGAATCCACTGCCCCTTCCAGCCACAGAGATCCTCTTGCATCCACCAACACTGTAGAGGCTCCTGCTTCCAAAACCTCCTCCAAATCCTCCATGCCCCACGGCAGTGCCACAGCTTCCACCTTGAGCCATAGAGCGCGAGACAAACCCAGTGCTGCAGGCACTCGGGATGAAGGCAGACGCAGCGCTGAAGCCGGTCCGGCACTGATTCCTCACGTTGCACTGCCGAGACATTGCAGCTGATGTGAGTGGTTAGAGGAGCAAAGCTGTAAGGATGTGAAGGAGTGCAGGGAGGTAAGGTTGTGCTCCCCGGGCTGAGGTTGGCCCTTTTATCCCATAAAAGCTGGGGATGGGTTTGGTGTGCTGCTGACTGATTAAGAGGGTTCGGCACGCCTCGCCACAATGCCAATCACCTACAAATTTGCAGCTGTTGCATTTTTTGGGACAGTCATGGTCTGACTGTTGAAATATCTGTGAAAATAGCCAAAGCTGCTCACAGCCACCCCTTCTCCACTCCTTTCTGCAGTGCATTGCTCATGTTGGGCAAGCACTAGCTCACCTCTTTTTCACAGGTGAATCAGTCCCTTCCTTGCGTAAAGGTGCAGTTTTTCACTTTACAGCACTCTGCGGTTTGGGAAATCTCTGATTTTGGGTCTGTGTTTTCCTGCTGCTGAGATTCTGAGTAAAGCCATCAGCATCAGCACCTCGGGCCTCAACATGTTGGACTTTCTGGGCTCTTGTTCTCATGCCCAAATGCGGCGTTTAACCTGAGACGATAGGAAAAAGGAAGAAAGAGGTGATGGACAAAGTCAACATGGCAATGGGCATTGATGGGGGTCTCAGACCATCAGCAATTGAAAACCATTTGGGGAATGGGAAGGACATGGAAGCTGCATAGTGAATGACACCTCTAGAGCTTTTCTTTCTGTGAAATGAGTCTGCAAATCATCCTGATTCAGACTGACAACAAATGATGAAATATCATGGCATGAGCTGGGAGGGAGCTCTTGCTGGCAGTGACGACACAGCCTGAGTTGGCGATTCCGCACGGCTTCACCTTGCAGATGTTGAGCAGTTCCCTAACTGCCGGGTGACCGTGCCCCTACCCAGTCTGTTCCCAGGCTCTCCTCCCCACCTCTCTTCCCTTCCCCTTTTGATAACTCTTAGTCACCAGGAAATTCAGTACTGGGGATCTGCACTTGTGGCATTGTTCTCAGCCAACTCCCTCCACTCCAATTCGTCAGAGTTCCCAGGAAATGCCAGTAATGCACTTTGTCAAAGATTTACGCTGTCCTGACTAGCCCTCTGAGCCCTGCACTGTAGCACTGCATGCATGGAAACCTGTCCCAGAGGTGCTCCAAGGTCACTCCTGGTGTCTGCTCTGGGTGCCCAGCAACCTCTGGGGTCAGACATAAGCCAAGTGATTTTGGCCAAAAGGTACCCAAGGATGATTTGCAGATGCCCATCATCTCTGTTTTTCAGCCACACTTTTCTCTTTTCCCCATCTTTTCCCCCCTTTTCCCCTTCTTCCCCCTTCTTTTTCTCAATTTTCCCCTTATTTTTCCCTTATTTCCCCTTTTCCCCTTCTTCTTCCCCCCTTTCCCCTTCTTCCCCCTTTCTCTCTTATTTTTCCTCATTTTCTCTTTCTTTTTCTACATCTCCCCCCCTTTTTTAATCCCTTCCCCCTTCTTCTTCCTCTTTTCCTCTCCTTTCTCCCTCCCTTTCTCCTTTTGCCTCCTTTTGCCTTTTTCTTCCCCTTTCCTTTTTTCCTTTTTTTTCCCTGCCTTTTCCCCTTGCCTTCTCCCCTTCTCCTCTCCCTGTTTGTCCACCCCCATTCTCTCCCTTCTCCCCTTTCTCTCCTAGTATTTCCATCACATACCCTGCAAGGAAGATAAAATAACTGTCCTGTCAGTGTTTTGTCACCTGTGAGCTAATGCAGCAGATTTCAAGGCAGCTCATTCAAAGAAGAGCTTCAGTACCCAGCCCTAAACCACTGGTATTGACCTTCTGCAGAACTCCATCGCAGGCAGCAATCAGCAATCAGCGTTTGGAGGTACAGTTCCCTTTACATATTGCACATTTGAATCCCTGAGTGCAGGTTCTGTTCATTGCACTAGGACAATAGTTTCAAACTGGGCTGTGCCAGTGTTAATTAGGGCTGTCCTGCATTTGTGTTTATGAACGGAGACCAGACCCTGCTCTGCAGCAAGGGCAGGGTTGTGTGTGAGAAATTTCGCTTCATTCTTGCTATCTTGTTAAAAAGCAATGCCCTGGGAGATTGAATCCTGACCTCAGCCTTCCCCATGCTTGTTGAAGAGCTTCGTAATCTCAGTGCTATGACCCAGGTGTGATGCAACGGATGGCACCGCCTGCTGTGCCCGTGGCTATGTGCGCTGCTGCGTCCTGGTGGTTGGGGATTGCAGGGAAGGACACAGCCTGCAGCACTGACCAGGATGCTGAGTGGGGGCACCCAAGAGCCCTCAACAGAGAGAGGTGGAGAAGGAGGAGAACAGATATGTGTCATGGTTTTATGATTTTTGGTATTGGTATTCCACATCATAACAACATGTAGTGCATTAAGAGTTAAAGAGTTAATACTCCAACTCCATAGATCATTGATATTTCTGGATATACCTGTCTCAGAAGAGGAGAACTACATTCCCCAGAGGACTTTGCGATGCTTTGCATTTTTACGTATTTTCCGCTCAGAGGGAAAAGATAAAAACTCTCTGCAGTCACGGGACACTCTCTTTCCTTCGGGATCGACTCAGCAGTGGGTGCTCGCTGCCGTCTCGCCTTCAGCGTTAGCGTAAGGCCTTCGGTTTATCGGACACTCTCTCTTGCTCATTTTATTTGATTTATTAGCTTCAATTCCAATTATATTGTATTATATTGTGTTATTTTGCTTTCTGACATCTTATTTAGTAAATTAGCTTTCCTCCTCAGATCGTTGCCACTGTTTTGTTTCTAGGCCCATCTCCCTTTTTTCCTTTTCCCTTTTCTCCCTTCCCCTTTCCTGGGGCGTGGGTCTGTGGGTCCCCCACACCAATCGTCACGGAACCGGGCCGATCCAGCCCGGTAAACCGCTGACAATCTGTAATCCTGCCAGCAGCTCTCTGGGAGGGAGATTTCCTATGGGACGTGGAAAGGAGCAGACGGAGTTCAGAGCATCCCAGAAAATCGTGGGAAAGTGCTGATCTTGAGGAAGACCTAAATATGTTCTGCCACTCAGGGGTTGCCTCTTCTCCTCTGTGAACCCATCACTTTGAGTATTTTCCCAAGAGTGTGGCTGTGCCCATTTCTGGACCTTACAGAAATACAAAGGCAATGGAGACTTCTTTTAATACTACATCTTTTCCACTCATCTTCCAGCAACTGTCACTTCTTTGGAACTTTCAGCCAGATAATGCTCTGCTTTCACTTCTCAATTTCTCCCGATTAGTCACAGAACCACATCTAAAATTGCTACACCTCCCTTGGTTCTCCTCCACCTCCTCAAAACTACATCTTGCCTCCAGTGCATTCTAGGAATGTGAAGAAACAATGGATCTTATTTCTGACAGGTTCTTGGATATTTTTTTATAGCTGTTGGATGGGAGACAGCTTCGTTCAGTGCAGCACATGGATGCGTGTGAATGAGTCTCTTCACCTCTTTTAGTCTTATAGAAAGGGAATACCCCAAGCATGTCTCTGAGCAGAAGGGGAGTGTTCCCAGATGTTTCCACTTACACTTACAGAATCATAGATTCAGTAAGGTTAGAAAAGACCTCTAAGTTCATCAAGTCCAACCATCAGTCCATCCTCACTATGCCCACTCATTAAGATTGGACAAGACCTCTGAGATTATCCAGATCAATGCGAACCCATCCCACCATGCCCACGAACATATCCCTCAGTGCCACATCTCCATAGTTCTTGAATACGTCTCCATGGATGTTGCTTCCAGCACTGTGGCAGCCTGCTCCTGTGCCTGACCACTCTTCTGGAGGAGAAAATTTTCCTATTACCTAGGAGCTGAGGTGAGACAGCTCACAGTAAATAGAGTTTCGAGATGAGCTTATATTCTTGGACAGGTCAGGTGGTTGTGCTGACGCCCCTGCTAATTAGTTCCCCATTGTTCTAAGTTCATGCAGGTACATCACATGCCTGGCACAGCCCTTTGTGCCCCCTGGGAGCTGTTGCACTGGCTGTAAGCTGCGCATTAAATGAATCCCAGACCTTTTCCCCTGTGCCTTGCTCTTGCCTTGGCGTGCCCCGCGTTTTGCTTCTGGGGTTTTCCTTGCTCAGTGGGGAGAAGAAACACATCGCAACCCATGGCACCCTCACCTTGCTGCTGCACTGTGCCTTTATTTGGCTGCTCATGGGGAGATTCAGGAGACATGAATGGGGAGCAAAAATCTGCACCTTGAACTGGGCAGGGCCCCACAAAAAGTGCTTGTTATCTGCATTTGCATTTGCTGTTCCATGCCTTTAATTAAAAGCTCCAAGCAATAGAATAAATTACATATGCATTTTTATTAGACAAACACCAGAAAGTGAAGAGAGACAAACAGTCATGAGATACGTTTTATATACAAAATCTGGCTGGAAAAAAAAAAATGACAACAATGACAAAAAAGGCCAAAAAACAAAAAAACAAGAAACAAAAAACAAAAAGCTTAGCGGTAACAAGCGAGCTGCAAATTTAAAACAGAGGGATTCCCATTCCACAGCGGAGCTCTGCACGTGTGTGAGAAAGGAGGTTCCCAGTGAGGCTCCTGTGCCATTGGACGTCGGGTTCAGTTGGCCCTGATTCTGCTGCCCCCCCCCCCCCCCCCTCCCCCCAACTACTTTTGTGAAGGACCCATGCCGCAGTGTTATCTGGTGAGGGAAGGAGATCTTTAGCTTCTGTAACTTCTCCGGGAGGAGGAGCTGGAGAAGAACTTCACGCTGGAGCTGCTCCCCCCACCCATGGCACTGCCCCCCCCAGGCCCACTGCAGCTGTAGTTGTTCCCCATGCTGCACATGCCCCCACCCATACTGAGGTTGCTTCCTCCTCCGTATCCTGATCCCATGGTTGTTCTGGTCACGGCTGCAAAGAGATTGAAAAGTAATCAGGCTCCTGGCATTGGCTTCACAGTGCAGAGGCAATAAAAATGTTCAAGTGAGGTAATTTTATAGATTTTAGAGACTTACAGATATTCACCGGGACACCATCTCCAGCCAGCCTATATGGGGAGAGAACAGCAATGTAAGAGGACAAGAATTCAGAAGACAGCAGGGGAAAATACATGGGCTATTTTGTAGAACTACTTTAAATATTTGGCATAGTCCATGGATGCTCCTCACATCATTCCATCATCCATCCTCCCCTTGCTCCTGGATACCCCTATCAATGTGTGCACTTCAGAAAGGAACATCCCACTCACGTTTTGAAATACCCCCCACCTCCTCCCTCATTTTATACGGCTTCTTATCTCCAAGTCTTAAGGCACAATGGAATGTGTTCATATCCAGAAAGCAGCACACAGAGAAAAGTGACATTTGCTGTTATTTCTGCAGGGATTCTGCACCCACCTGCACTCCTCGCCTTCCAGCAGCTTCCTGTAGGTCGCAATCTCAATGTCCAGGGCCAGCTTGACATTCATCAGCTCCTGGTACTCACGCAGCTGCCGAGCCAGGTCTGCCTTTGCCTGCTGCAGGGCATCTTCCAGTTCGGCCAGTTTGGCTTTGGCATCCTTCAGGGCCAGCTCCCCACGTTCCTCAGCATCTGCTATGGCTGCTTTCAGGTTGGCACACTAGGGGACAGAAACCGTTGGTCACGTTCCCCCACTTGGCTTGCTCCTTTTCTACCTAAAATCACAAGGTCTTCTTCCAGCATCACCAATTTAACCAATATTAGTGACTTTTCTGTTTTTGACAGAAGAAAGATCCAGCTAAGCAGAACTTGTCTATGTAAGCTATTTTCCTTCCATTCTTCCAATCTGGAGGGTAAATTGGTTTAACCATGGATTTTCCTGCCCTGTACCTGTTTCTTCACGCTGTCAATCTCAGCCCGCAGCCGCTGGACGTGCCGGTTGAGCTCAGAGATCTCCTGCTTGGTGCTGCGGAGATCATCCCCGTGCCTGCCTGCAGTAGCCTGCAGCTCTTCATACTGCCAGGGAGAGGAACAGAGGTCAGGGCAGAATCCAGCAATGTAGAGTGAAGCAGCGTGTGAGTTTCACATCATGGAACTGTGGGATGGTTGGCTTGGAAGAGTCCTTCCAGATTGTAAAACCGTAGGATATTTGGGTTGGAAGGGACCTTGAAAATTATAGAATCATAGAATGTTTGAATTGGAAAGGTCCTTACAGCCTCCCCAGCCCCACTCCCTGACATGGGCTGGTCCCACTCCTCCATCAACTGCCCAGGGCCTCATCCAGCCTGGACCTGTGCACCTCTAGGGATGGGGAACCCACAGGTCTCCCTCCTGTTTCCAAGCTCCCTTTAAGCGCTGAAAGATTTCAGTGAGGTCTCTTTGAAGCCTTCCCATCACCAGGCTGAACTCCCCCGGCTCCCTCAGCCTTTCTCTGTAGGAGAAGGTTTTCCTGGGAGAGTTAGCCCTTCTGTGTTCAAGACAAGACATGAAGACAGCAGCACAGAAACCCCCAGCTCCTTCACCTTAGTTTGGTACCAGGACTCAGCTTCAGCCCGGCTGCGGTTGGCGATGTCTTCATACTGTGCCTTCACCTCCGCAATGATGCTGTCCAGGTCCAGGTTGCGGTTGTTGTCCATGGTCAGCACCACGGAGGTGTCAGAAATCTGGGTCTGCATCTGGGACAGCTCCTGCAAAGGGAATGGGGTAAGCTCGCAGCCATTGGTGCCTCCTCATTGCCAAGGATGAGCACGCCAAGCTGGGAGAGGCTGCAGATCGTTATCCTCACCATTCTAAAGAGCGAAGAGTTCAGCATCTCCCGGGGGGAGGAATTAAAGGCTGTTGGAGGGAGGTGGGTGGTTGTACTTACGGCTTCGTAGAGGGCTCTCAGGAAATTGATTTCTTCAGTCAGTGCATCTGCCTTGGCTTGTAGCTCAACCTTGTTCATGTAGGAAGCATCCACGTCCTGGAGGATGAGAGAAGTGGGCAGTGAGTTGTGAAGTCTTGTTCACGGGGATGTGAGTATCATTGCAGTTGCAGAGCAGGGAAGAAGACATGAAGAAGACAGGGAAGAAGTCATGAGGGCATCAAGAAAATGGATGAGTTTGTGGATGGGCAGGGGATGGAGCTCTGCAAAGCCACTGAGCCACAGTGCGCTCTCACCTTCTTCAGTGTCACAAATTCATTCTCTGCAATGGTGCGCCTGTTGATTTCATCTTCGTACCTAATGGAGAAGGCAGAGGGAGTATTGTTTAGGCAGGTAGCAGACGGAGGTGATTTTAGTATGCTGGAATGAACTTCCTTAATAGCAGTTTGCATACAATGTTCTTTTCTCCTACGGTGCATCTGAATAAGAGACCATGAGCATGTTCCTAGACTGAACTAGTTAAAACAAGTACGTTAAAAAAAATAAAAAGTGAAAGCATCTCTGCTATTCTTTTTCTCCTCTTTCTGGCCGTTACTCATGCCCCTTCTGCCTCTCTTGAAGCAAATTAAGCATGCTGCCTCGAAACTTTCAGACCTACCGTGTAATTTTTTCACAGCGCTAGGTAATTTAGTTAATAAGCCTTTGATCATATTCTAAATTATTCCCTGAATATATGTGCATTTGGATCTGTTACTCTGTTACCGTTTATCTTGAGAAAATGGCACAGCCTTTGCTGTCAGGAATTCCTTCACTGTTGGGGTTCCCGCATCCCAGTGCTGGAGGACTCACTTGGACCTCCAAATGGCTGAAGGATGGGGGAAGCTGCACCCATTGGGTGGGCAGAGCACCTCCCTTGGACTTACTTCTTCTTGAAGTCCTCAACCAGGTACTGTGTGTTGACGAGCTCTCCCTCCAGCCTCCCCTTGTCGCTCAGCAGGCTGTTTAGCTGCATCCTCAGGTTGTTGATGTATGTCTCAAAGAGCGGCTCCAGGTTGTTCCGGACTGTCTTCATCCCCTGCTCTTGCAGCAGGCTCCACTTGGTTTCCAGCACTTTGTTTTGTTGCTCGAGGAATCGGACCTGTAAGAAGAAATATGCTGAAGATGTTCGGAAAGGGCAGAGATTGGAGTGAGCTTCCTTTGCAATTTTGGGGTTCCAGTACCAGTGAGGGGGTACAGTCCCATTTCCACCTGGTTTTCACAGATACATTTACCTCTCATAGAAGCAGGGATTTGCTATTCAATTGCCATTTTTCTTCTCAGTGTGTCAAACAAGCATTAGAACTTATTTATTTTCCCCTTCGTCCCTTTGAGTAAGCGCGTGCAAATAGCACGATGGAAATCAAATGAGGAACAAAACAGGATTTGAACTCTTATTAAGAAAAGTGCCAGTTCCCCCTCCCCTCAACATTGCACTTCCACTTTGCAAAATCTCTGAAATAATGCAAAATAATGCAGCATTTTGTTTGGAAACAAGAGGTGCTGCTCAACTAGGAGAGGCATTAAGCAGGTGCTCATGTGCATCTAGTACACTTAATGAGGAAATGAAGTGGACAGACAGTGTCGGATCATATTTTGCTATTTTGAGCAAACAGTCCCAACTTGCTGGTACTGTTTCACTCAGAGCTTTAAATGCCTTTGAGGAAAATTCAAGCATTGAGAAGCTTACGACACCCTAGTGCTGGTTTGTGCTTTTCCTTTTCTGGTCATTTCAGAGGGGTTACTCACATCTCGCATTAATCACCTAACACCTGTTATCCTGCAGTGCTCAATGGAGAGAGCCCAGCACCTGCAGAGAAGTGGAATTGTCTCTGAGAATTTTCTTACTCCATTTGCCTATGAGATGCCAAGCAGCAAATGAGAGCCTTGGATGCTGGGTGATGAACTCATAGCAACCACTGCACAGCAGGTACCGCTGCCTGGAGTTCCAGGGACAGAGGCGTCTTCCAGTCCCATTCCTGATCACCGTTCCTTCTTGCTCAGCTCATGTGCTTGTCATGCAATAAGAGTCCCCATCAAAACACGAGGACAGGGAAGCTCATGGCTCACCTTGTCGATGAAGGAGGCAAATTTGTTGTTGAGGGTTTTAATCTGCTCCTTCTCCTCCTTTCGGATCCTCTGGATGCTGGGGTCGATCTCCAGGTTGAGGGGCTTCAGAAGGCTCTGGTTGATGGAGACCTCCTGTATGCCACCAGCAGGGAACCCAGGGCCGCCCATGCCACCTCCAAACGCCCCATATCCGTAGCCCAGCATGCTCCCAGCACCTCCACCAAACCCTGCGGTGCCATAGTAGCCCCCACCCCTTCCAGCCATGGAGATCCTCTTGCATCCACCAAAATTGTAGAGGCTTCTGCTCCCAAAGCCACCTCCAACCCTTGCAAAGCCACTGCCAGCATTGCAGCCCCCGACGCGGGTGACAGAGCGTGAGCTGAAGCTGGTGCGGCACGTGCCGGGCACGATGGCTGATGCAGCGCTGAAGCCGCTTCTCCCCCTCTGGATCCTGACGGTGGACTGGCGAGACATGGCTGGTATGGAATGGGTGGATGCTACGGCACGAGGGAAGCAGTGGAGGTGCTGGCCTGGAGCAAGAAGTGGGAGGGAAAGAAGAAAGATGAACCTGTGCTCCGCACGGGCTCAGGAGAGCCCTTTTATGCATTTATGAGACTGGGATGGGTTTGATGAGGTGGATCGTCTTTCTGATTAATTAGGCTTGGCATGTCCAACAGCATTCTGGAGAGAGAACTCACTCCGCACACACGCCCTTCTGAAATAATACAGCCAAGTTCTGAGCAACAGTGGTATTGTTTGGGAATAACTGTCGCCTTCTGCCGTCTTTGTAGACAGGAGGACTCCGCACCATATCAAAGCATTTGGGAGCTGCTGTGAGTCACCCTGGGCACGGGAGGGAAACACCGTTTGGTGCAGCTGTCACTCAGCTTCTGGGATCTTCGATCCATGGGACTGCTCTCCTCAGCCCGTCTCTGTGAATGGGGCTTTAAGAAGTTGCAGTCTCTTGTGATTTAGGGAAAGGAATGTGCCAGCAGGGCAGCACTGTACGGTCCTGTAGAACATTGCACATAGCTTTATCCTGGGATTTTGTGATGTATGTCATGGAGTCACAGAATCCTTGGGTGGCTTGGGTTGGAAGGGTCATTCAAGATCAGAGAACCATAGGATGGCTTGTTTTGAAAAGGTCCTTCAAGACCACAGAACCACGGAATCACAGCATGGCTGGTGAAAGAAGGGACCTCAAAGCCCACCCCTCTGGGCTGGTCCCATTGCTCCATCAACTACCCAGGGTCCATCTGTGGCCTCCAGCAGCCCAAGGTACACCTACGCTTCTCTGGGCAGCAATGCCAGGGCCTCACCGCCCTCTGGGTGAAGAATTTCCCTCTCACGTCTGATCCAGATCTCCCCTCTCTTTGTTTGAAATAAGCCTCATGGTCCTCTTCTGCAATACATCCACACAAATACTTCTACTTTTGACTCTATGAAGGCTTAGTTTCTTGAGCTGATGTCTTCCTCCTCCAGTGGACATATTTTTCTGTGAGTCTTAAAAATAATTCATATATTTATAGAGACATAGAGAGGAAGGAATGAAAACTGAACATTTTGTCGCAGTCTCTTGTTCACACCTGGACTTCTACAGAACTATTCACAGCTGCCATTTAGCTCTGTCACTGCTGTGCTGTTCCCCTGGCTTCCAAGCTTTCAACTTCGACATTTTAGGAGGATGGAAACAAAAACAATGAGAAGAGGAAAAAAAAAAAAGAAAGAAAGGAGGATGAAGGACTGTGGGAATGGAGCTGATCTGAATCCACTGGCTCTATGGAAATAGAGTGCTCCAGGGCTGCTCCCAACTCCCCATCTATAAACATGATGTCATTTCCCAAAGATTTAATCAGCTCTCTCTGCTCATCTGAAAGTGGGATACCATCAACCCAAATCCATGAGAAAAGTGCTCCACAGGATCCCCCTTGCCCAAATCCTCAGCGATCTGGACGCAAAGATACCTGGCCCTGCCCTTTCCACTCACAGCTACCAGTGCAACCCTTTGCTTTGCAGAAGCATCACAGGCAGTTCAAGTAACAAGTTGAATAGAAAATGTGAAAAAGCCTCTATTTCGAGGGATGGGAAGAGTATCTGTTCCACTCTGTTTCAGGTAGGTCTGGAAAAGATGACTCATTTGTAATTAATTTACTCAAGAGGGTGACTTTGCCAAAGCATCCCCCCAGACAGCTTCATCTCGTGTTTCTGGAGCTACAATCCTTGGTTTATTTTGGTAGCTGCTCCGGGACTGAGCCTTCATTGTGAAGCTGCAGCTTCCACACTGCAACAGTCTCAGTGGGGCTGTTCACCAGATCTGGCTGTGTGCATATTTGCACACCCAAAGCCCTGTGACACTTCGGGCACTGCTCCCTGGGGTGCCCTCCATCCCATGTAGCTCCATCTGAAACTTTTCCCCCCTCTCTGTGCAGCTCAGGAGGGCATCAGCACCAAAGGGATTCCCCATCCTTTGCACCCCTGCAGCGCCATAGGGCTGACTCAGGGTGTGCAGAGCCTGAATCCCACCCTTGGTTACCAACAAGTGTGATGAGTCAGTGCTTTCCTTTCCCCCCTCAGGCTCCTTTTACATATGAGACTTGTCTTTTTTAGCCAAAGAATACGCCAACCGCGTTGGAGTACGTTGTTAATAATAGTAATAATACAGCTCCTCCAACAAAATAAAAAGAAATTAATTTCTTTCCATTTCACATTTGCACTAGGGTGGAGATGATGTGGTTGTCACTCATCTGGAAGGAATTTGAGAGGTAATTACAAAAGGCAGAACTGGGAGCACCAGGAGCTGCAGCTACAGGTCTGGGGTATGGGTGATGGCAGAGGGCCCCCACCCTGCCCTGTTGATGAAACACTGGGTTTCCAGGTAGCTCCCGGGGGAGTGTCTCCCCTTTGCCCTGCAGCTCTGGGCATGTGGATGAATTTGCTGCTCCAATGCAGATAGCTTGCCCTAATACATACTGCTTCTCCACCGACAGAGTGTAATGCTTGAGCTGCTGTGCTTCTTCCTTTTGTTCAGACCAGAGAGCTGTGCTGGGGCTGAGAGCCCTGTGGTGCAGTTCTGGAGCCTTTTCCATCCCCTCCCTTCCTCCTTTCCTCCTCCAGGCATTGGTGGGAGATCCCTGGAGTGCAGCCTGTTATCACACTGACATGGAGGTAATACACTCCTTTGAGGGTAGAAATGTGAATTCTGGCTGCATCAGGGCAGTAACTGCAACTTGAGTCCCTGTAGTGGGAAATTTGAGCTGTTTTCTAGCGAGAGTGGAGACAGCTTCAACAACTTGCCATCGACTCCTGCCCCTCTCCAGCATCCACCATGAGATGCTTCCATGGATGCTTCCACCATGGGAGCTTTTCATTTTGTGGTAGGTGTCTGTTCTCAGGCAAGGTTGGAACCCTTTAGTAGTGGCTTTGTGTGATTTCTTTGCAAAAAATAGACACTTACAAAGTAAGAGCATGTCCTACTGACTCGTGTTGGTTCACTACCTAATCTCAGTTTAATTATCAGTAAAGTCAAGGCTGTAATTTACATTAATTGCTTAAATTAAAGCCTTTGGGTTAAACTCGGGCTGCTAACCTAAATTCAAACCCTGCTCATTTTGGCCGTAATTTACCGTATCATTCCAAACCAGTGTAGTCCCAGCAGTCACCCTGAGCTTTCTCCACGCTGCACCCCGCAGTTGCTGCATGGCATGGATGGGACCTTTGGGAGCAGACAGGGAGCTGGGATTCATCTCCCTGAATCTCATTTCCCCAAGGAACGAATTGGGACGAGCTGCTCTGGAGCTTTCCCATAGGTGTTGCCTCGTGCTGGGCGTTGCAGTCCTTTGAGCCTGTTCCCAGCAGTATCTGGAGGCCAGTCAGCTGGAAGTAGTGCAGGACTTTGAAGTGTAGGTGTAACCAGCTTTCTCCAGATAATTGGTTTTTGTGTTAGTGCAGAAACACTGGTGCAGCTCAGGGTTTTGGAATAACTTTGCTTTTATTATTGCTGTTGTTGCAGATCGGGGAGGTCTTGTTTCAGCCTTTGGCTTTTTGCATCCTAAAAGAGCCTCTGACCTTGGGTGAGTATGTATCCTTATCCTGCTCTGCATTCAACACGGCCGCTTGCATGGCAGTACTCAATCCTAAATTGTGCTGTAACATCTTCTGAGCACCTTTAATGCCCTGAATAGAGCTGTGATTCTTTCAACCCAAGTCACACTGTGATTCCATGATTCTGTGATCATAAAAGGCCCTTCCAACCCAACCATCCTATGGTCCTGTGGTCTGTAAGGACCCTTCCTTCCCAACCATCCTATGGTCCTATTCTCTGTAAGGGCCTTTCCAACCCAGCCATATTGTGATTGTATGATGCTGTAATCTCCTTTCTCATGGATCTATGCTGAATTCTTCACTCCCTGTAAAGCTGCAGTGGAACTTAAGTTGCTGCATACCTCCTGATTTCAGATCAGCTTAATGCCTGCACATAGCACTGGGCTCCATCCTGAACCAGGACAGCTCCTGGCTCAGGGTTCCTTGCAGTCAGCCCTAGCACTTGCGTGAAGTTTAATTTATCCAAGCAGGTAAAATAAACAAGTATTATTCACACGTTCTAGAAAGTACATCCGAAGGTGTCTCTGAGCCGGATTTTGCTTTCCAGTTGAGTGCTCATCACAGATGGCAGCTGGGGGTGTTGCTCCACTGCTGGGTTTACTGTGTCCTCTGTCACCTGCCCTGCAGCCATTTTCTGTCTTGCTTCATTTTCAGACTGCATGCATTTGAAAATGAAAAAGTAATAATTTTCTCCGGTGAAAAATCCACTTTTGAGTCCAAAAGTTCCATTTTTTTTTTTTTTAATTTGGGAAGCAGTATGGGATAATTTCCACAGGATATGCTGAAAATAAAGATTGGCCTAATTTTTTTCTCACACCCCGCTCCTCCCCCCACCAATATTTTTTTAGTAATTTAAGACCTGTTGTGATGCCTTGTTCCCATATAAGTTAAGGGAGCTGAAAAACTGGTGCCAGCTGTTAAACAGGTGAAGTGCAGTGCAATCCCCCTGCCACAAAACCTCCTCTGAGACACAGGGGCTTCTTCCCAAAGCCGTCATCCATCTCCTTGTCTGGAGGGGACCCTGCATGGTAGGACCAACTCTTCAAGCCTGGCAGACAGATCTGTGCCTTTCCCTTGCTCAGGGCCCCCACCTGCTGGAGACAGCGGGCTGGGGTGTCAGGTGCCCACACACCTCTCTTTTTGGCCATGGGGATGCTTCCTCTCCCTCCTTTGGAGTACCCATGGGAGGAGTTGGGAGGGGGTGTGGGTTGGTTGGTGGATACTGGGAAGAAGTGGGATGCTTTCCCTTAGGACATTTTCCAAGGGGCTGTGGGCCCTTCTCTGTTCCGTTCCTGCAGCTCTCAGAGCTTTGTGCTGGGTTCCCACTTTGCACCCATTGCTGCTGCTATCCAGATTGGTGCCCATGGAGTGGGGGGACCCTGTCCCAAACCTGCACCCCGGTTTCACTGAAACCTCCTGCGGAAATGTGTGGGAATGGAGCTGCCAGATGCTGCAGGTTCACTCAGGATGAAGCTGAGTCCCCAGAACAACCCTTCCACTCCAGCATTTAGTGAGATATTACAGTGCAAAGGGAAACTCCACATGCAAGCACTCAGTGAGTTATCAGACACTTTGCCCTCATCCTACCTCTCTTTGCTCTTTGCTGGTGCTGCCCTCCTCCCTTAGGAGGTGACATTTGGTTGCTTCCCCTCCTGGTGGCTTAGTGCAGAGCCTCCAACTCCCCGCCTCCCTCCCCAGTGCAGTTCTTGGTGTCCTGGCAATGGTTCTGATGCCAGCACTGGTCTCCTCCGCTGTAAGGTTTGCTCCACGCCATGCCCATACTAACTCAGGGATCCTGTCCAAGCTTTTGACAATTGCCTTTCTTTCCCCATCTCCTCTGTTTTCCTGCTCCTGCAGGGATGAGCAGAAAGGATAGCCCCATGGTGTAGCTCCTCCAGCTTTTGGCTCGCCCAGAGGCAGCTTGTCCTTGGCCTTGGTTCTCTGCCCAGCCCACTCTCCCCACTGCCATTCTGGAGGCTGAGTCCTAGTCCTGAGCTCAAGGCATTGGCCATAGAATCACAGAATCATGGAATGGTTTATTTGGAAGAGACTTTAAAGTTTATGGAACCCAAAGAATGGGTGGGTTCAAAGTGTCATTAGAGATAACAGAATCATAGCAACATAGGATGGCTGGGTTGGAAGGATCCTCAAATATCACAAAACCATAGAATGGATGGGTTGGGAGGAACCTCAAAGTCCTCCCTCTGTGGGCTGCTCCCACCCTCTCATCAGCTGCACCAGGGCCCCACCCACAGCCACAGGCACCTCCAGGGATGGGGCACCCACACTCCTCTGGGCAGCAGTGCCATGGCCTCACCACCTCTGAGTTAAGAATTTCCTCCCCACATCTCACCCGAATCTCCTATCTTTTAATTTAAAAGATTCCATTCCCCCTTGTTCTATCATTGTCTGCATTTCCATAGTCACTCTCCTCTTGTTAACAAGCTCTATATAAGTACTGTAAGGCTGCAATGCCATCTGCCTCCACGGAGCCCTCTCATCTCCAGACCGGTTCCCAGCAAACAATGAAGCCAAAAAGCAGCAGTTTTTAAAAATGACAGATGCTCTTTATTGGACAATACAGTATGGTAGGAAATGAAGAGGCTAAAGCCATGAGGGCAAGAAGTTGGAGATCAGTGGCAATTCTTGTACACAGAAAGCAGTAACCTTTCCCCTGGGTTCCTGAGAGAATAGAAGGGGCTGGAAAAATCTTTAAATGGCAGCTGAAAGGTCTGGAGGTTGTAACGTGTGATGTAAGCAGGGGCTTGCAGAGCCTCTTGGAGCTCCTGTCCTTGCTGAGGACCTGGGGCTAAGGTTTCACAGGGCTGTCCTCATGTTGTGGGGTGAATGAAACGAATGCACGTGACCTCCCCCCCCACCCCCTTCATTCAGCAAAGTGCTTTAAATGCTTTGCCTTAAATGCATGACCTTGTGGGGAGGACTGGAGGAGGGCTGGTATTGGGTACCATGCCAGCTCCCAGAGCCCCACTGATGACCTGCTACAGCCCGTGCTTTGGCCAGAGGTGCTCCAGATTCTCATGGCGGGGTCCTGGTCTCCCCCCAAATACCCTGAGAGAGGCTGGCGAAGGACGGAGGGAGGAGAGGGCGCAGCGCAGCTATGTACAGCACTGATTGGTAAGGCAGCACGTTGCTTTCAGAAGGCAGGAAACACACCGTTGGCCGGAACCATCCTTATCTGATGGTCTTTTTGCTGGTGGTGGTCTTGGAAACGATCCGCACGCTGCCCCCCGTGCTGGAGCTGACCCCTCGGCTGCTGCTGGAGCTGAAGTTGCTGCCTCCACTGTAGCTGTAGCCTCCGCTCCCGCCCCCGAATCCACCACCGCCGCCACTGCTGCTCATGGTGTAGCTGCCGCCGCCTCCCATGCTGAGACCACTGCCCATGCCGAGACCACCGCCCATACAGAGACCTCCGCCCATACCGAGACCTCCGCCCATGCCGCCGCCGCCGTAGCCCATCCCGCTGGAGCTGCTCACCACAGCTGCAAAGGAACAGGGGTGAGTGAGCCCACCTCGGGGTCCTGCACGTCCCCGGGGTGGGAGGACCAACCCCATCACCCCACCGGACACAGGTGGGAGAGGGGAAGATACTTACAGACACTCACGGCTCCAACGCCCTCTCCAGCGAGCCTGGTGGGGAAGGGGAAAGGAGGAGGTAATGCAGGCAAGATGCAGTGGTACTTGGGAGCATCTCACTGCAGGAGTATCCAATTGGGGAACTATCTGATGAGGGAACCATCTAAATGAGGGACCATCCAACTGGGAGGCCATCCAAGTGAAGGACCTTCAAACTGGAGGACTGTCTAATTTGGAGAACATCCTATTGGAGAATCATTCAACTGGGGAGTCATCTAGTTGGGGGACCTTCGGTTTGGGGGACCATCTAATTAGAATTTCATGGCTTTCAATAGAGTCTGTCTACAGCTGGGTTACGTCAGCAGCACATGTGGAAGTGGCAGTGCTCATTTTTCTTAGTACATCAGATGCTAACAACCCACCTTTTTCTTAGAAACCTCACATTTCAAAATACCTATCTCTTCCCATTTCAAAATACCCATCTCCTCCCTCTTTCTTATAGTGCTTTGTGCTTAGTTCTTGGGGTGAGCTGAGGCTTTGGACCCAAAGAAACATGCAGCATGCAGGGAAATGTGACATTTGCTGATATTTCTGGAGGAATTCTGCACCCACCTGCTCTCCTCGCCTTCCAGCAGCTTCCTGTAGGTCGCAATCTCAATGTCCAGGGCCAGCTTGACGTTCATCAGCTCCTGGTACTCACGCAGCTGCCGGGCCAGGTCTGCTTTGGCTTTCTGCAGGGCATCCTCCAGCTCCGCCAGTTTGGATTTGGCATCTTTCAGTGCCATCTCCCCACGCTCTTCTGCCTCAGCAATGGCTGCTTGGAGGTTGGCACACTAAAACAGAGGGAAGTAGACAGCTGTTTAACTTGAGCTACCCAAATCTGCAGTCCTGTGGTATTGTGAGTGCTATCGGGTCTCTCCAGTGTAGCACTGGGATGTATGGAGCTATCAGAGAGATGTCACAGGGTGGGTGACTGAGGAGCCACAGTCCTGTTCCCTATGAAAATAAGCAACATCTGCAGCTCTTTGCTTTACTGTGAGCATGCAATAGTTCACAGCTTCCTTCCCCAGCAAGAAAGCAGCAATCATAGCACAATCTCGCATCAAGAGACCTTCTCCAGTAGGGGACGGAACCAATGATGTATATGGGCTTCCATCCCTTCCCGAATCCAGGAGCATGCCCCCTACCTGTTTCTTCACACTCTCAATCTCATTGCGCAGCCGCTGCACCATCCGGTTAATCTCTGAGATCTCCATCTTGGTGTTCCTGAGGTCATCCCCATGGCGCCCAGCTGAGACCTGCAGCTCCTCGTACTGGTGGGCAGAAAGGAGAAAAGCTGTGGTGAAGGACCACAGGGCTGGAAATGGTGGGCAACAAATTTAGGTGCAGGTCAAGAGGGACCTCTGAGAAGCTTGCTTAGCCCAGAGTTGGCAAAATATGCCAAGAAGGCAGCAATTGCCTTGCATAGAACACCTGTGTGTTGTCACCTGCTTTAGGAACCTGGAAGGGAAAGAGCAGCGCTCTGTATCTAAGGCCAAGTCTACCTGCAGCTCTGTGAGCTGAGGATCAAGGTGTTTAAGCTTGGCTTCACAGCAGGGAAACTCTGCTGACTGGTGCAGAGGTCCACCAGCAAGCAATGTCAATCTGCATGCAAAAGCCCATTGCAACATGCACAGAACACTGAACACAATCTCTTGTGCAACACTGTGATCTTTCCTTCACAAGTCCTGCTTCCTTTCAGTTAGCATGATGCTGCGTGGATTGCAGTGTCTGAGGTCCCAGTTACCCACCTTGTTCTGATACCAAGCCTCTGCCTCAGCCCGGCTGCGGTTGGCGATGTCCTCATACTGCGCCTTCACCTCTGCAATGATGCTGTTGAGGTCCAGGCTGCGGTTGTTGTCCATGGACAGCACCACAGAAGTGTCAGAAACTTGCTGCTGCATCTGAGACAATTCCTACAGAAGACAGAAAAATTATTAATTGTCTGCTTTCTGTGGTGGCAACTATGGGATGGCTTCAGAGCTCTGTCTTCCAAGCCATTTTCTTGCATTTCACCCTATCTGTATTGGAACAGGGTTGCCTAGGGAGTTGGTGGGGTCATCACACTTGAGGTGTTCAAGAAAGAAGGAGATGTAACACTTGGGGGCATTGTTAGGAGGCATGGTGGGGTTGGTTGGGGTTGGACTGGATGACCGTAGTGGTCTTTCCCAACCTTAATGATCCTATAATTCTATGATTCTTCTCTGATTCTACTTATCTGTCATTTTCTATCTTACGGCTGCATTGCAGTTTCAAGCAGGCAGCAATGCTTCCTCTTCCACTGCCGTGCAGTGCCGAGCATGGAATCAGGGACACGGAGCTGCAGAGGACATTGTGCAGGGACCCAGTTGCTTACCGCTTCATACAGAGCCCTCAGGAAGTTGATCTCATCTGCCAGCCCGTCTGCTTTGGCCTGCAGCTCCACCTTGTTCATGTAAGCACCATCCACATCCTGAAGAAAAGCAAAGCAAAGCTTCTGGTGCAAACCCACAGCAAAGAGATGTACATTTTTGGGGCAGAGGGCAAAGCTCAGACTCACAGGGATGTAAGTGGGATCAGAACTGTACCCTTGCCATGGGTATCTGGAGCAGTACTTAGCCCACTACCCACTCCTGGTTGTGCTAACTCTGTACTCCATTGCCTGACCCTGCTGTAATGCTGCAGAACCACAGCTCCTGGCAACTCTGCTTGGGCTCAGCCTTCTTACTGCATTCCACCTCCCCTTGCTCCCGTTTTGCTCACCTTCTTGAGCACCACGAACTCGTTCTCTGCACCCGTGCGCCGGTTGATCTCATCCTCATACCTGCAGAGATAGGAGAGGGTTTGGGTGGAAGTGAGGAGCCCCACGGAGCATGGGGAGCAGAGATGGGTCCCACGTCACTTGTTGTGGCTCGTGGATTCATCCTGCTCTCCCACTTCTTCACAGAGCAGACGCAGAGCAAACGGTCACTAAGGCTGAACTTGCAAGGACTCCATGTATGAGAAGTCCTGGCTGAAATCAAAAGAATCCAATCACTTCCCTTGGGAGATGCATGACAGCAGGCACTCGTGGAGACCTTTGCCCAAAGCAAAGCTGTGCAAAGGGTTTCAGTGCAGCCAGACTGCAATACCCAGCAATGAGACCATTTGATATTTGATATTATAATCATGGTAATGGCTCTGAATAACCCACCACAGCTTCTAATTCAAAAAAAAAAAAAAAAAAAAAAAAGCTAAACTGTGATTCTTTAACCACAGTTGTGCAAGGACAGGTTGTTAAGTAAGCCTCGGATTATGTTTCTGGGGAACTTTTTATGGCTCTAAGCAACATCCTCTCATCAGATAATCAGGGCAGGGCTTAGCTAGAAAGCATGTGGGCTGTTGTGGCAAAGAGCTGGCTTTGAAAGGCAGGTTTGTGCCAGTCCTCCAGCTCATGTTGGTTAGCATCTCCCTGCAGCTGGAGCTTGGGTGGACAACAGGCAAGATCGAAATGAGCCAGTGGGTGCGGAACCGGCTCCAGACTTGAAATAAAACGTGTTCTCTTGCCCAGGCAGTAGCTCCAAGATCCAGACAATACCCTTTGTCATTTTTGCATTAGCTGGTGCTTCCAAAAGGCTCTAACTCATACCAAGACCTGAAATGCACCCAAGGACAACATACCAGGAGCTGGTTTGTGTCAGCCCATCCTGTCAGATCTAGCCAGCCCCCACACCCAAGATCTGACTATTCACATGCTTAGTTCTCTAATATTACCATGTCTCCGTCCTTCAGGCTGTTTTACTCAAATTTACAGTTGGCCAGATCTGGTTGCATGAGGGAGAGATTGTTCTCACCCATGGAAAACAAACTGCCGCACCTAAAAAAAGCACCTGAATGTCCTCAGAGACAGTGGGCACCCACCGACACGTCCTGAAAATGAGTCACCCCCTCTGCTGAGTGCCTGTGTTGGGAGGGGGCTGGTGGCTTCCCCCTGAGGCTTACTTTAAGGGGAACTGAGGCAGTGGGCAAAGAAAGGAGTTGACCGTTTTCCATGTGATCGGAGCTAGGTGAGGCTGAGCACTTGCGGGTTCCCTGGGGCCCTTTGGAAAGCTCGAGATTTCCTTTGTTACAACAGAAAATTGGGGATTTTTGGAGCTGGCTACATTTCATCCCTGTTTTCATGTCTATTGCGGTCATGAGCTTCGCTTTTTGCTATTTTCAGGTGATATTTTGGGAAGCCTAAGGGATCAGACCATGGCTCTATGACAGTGCATGAGTGAGTCCCACGCTAAATGCTGATCCTGTGTGCGAGAAACCCAATGTGAGTAGAGGTAACCAAGACCAAATTTTGCTGCTGCGGGTTCATTTTGCAGACTGCAAGGGGAGCCCAGTGCAAGCACAAGGCATGCACCACAGAGCCCAGACTTCCCCCAAAATCAATTTTTGTCTATGTTGACCTACAGAGCGCAATCTCTTACTTGTTCTTGAAGTCCTCCACCATGTCCTGCATGCTCCGCAGCTCCGAGTCCAGCCGGCCCCTCTCCCCCATCAGGCTGTCCAGCTGCCGCCTCAGGTTGTTGATGTAGGTTTCAAAGAGGGGCTCCAGGGACTTCCTGGTGACTGTGTGGCCCTGCTCTTGCAGGAGACTCCATTTGGTCTCCAGCACTTTGTTCTGCTGCTCCAGGAACCGCACCTGGGGAAAAAAAAATGGCTGAAACCCACCAGAAAGAGAAGAGAGAGAGTGTGGAATGAAGATCTTCCTGCAGGAATTCAGGGCACTGAGTTCTCCAAAGCAGCACGAGCAGCTTCGGGAGAATATTCATGGATTACCAAGCTGCCAAGCACCTGTGTTTGTAATTCTAGGTGTTTTCTCCCTTCACTGGATGCTCAGTCCTCCTTACTGGTTTCAACTGATGGTGTTGTGTGGAGGAGCTTTGCTCCTTTACAACCCATGGAGGATCCGTGCAGAACCAGGGCAGTTTTTTAGGCAAAGGGGGTATTTGCTATGTCAGAGAAGTGATGATGTCCTTGTGAAGAGTGTGGGACAACTCTTAATGTTCAGTCAAGCACGGTTAGACAATTCTTAATGTTCAGGCAAGCCCTGAATCCAAAGGAAGCTCTTCCTGCTGTTCTTTCCTGAGGCAACAGAGAATGTGCCCTGGCTGAGACCCAGCTCTCACCTTGTCGATGAAGGAGGCGAATTTGTTGTTGAGGGTCTTGATCTGCTCCCGCTCCTGTGTCCGCACCTTCTGGATCTCAGGGTCGATGTCCAGCTTGAGGGGTGCCAGTAGGCTCTGGTTGACGGTCACTTCATGGATGCCACCAGGTGGGCAAACGGGGAACCCAGGGCCGCCGCGACCACCAAATCCAGGACCTCCCATCCCAAATCCACCCAGCCCATAGCCACCACCACCACCAGCTCCTAAACCCAAAGCAGCACCTGCTCCGCCACCATAACCCAGACCAAAGCCAGATCCTCCACCAAAGCCGTATCCGGCACTGGCTCCACTCCGCAGCCCTCCGCCGACTGAGATTCTCTTGCTTCCACCCAGGTTATAGAGACTTCTGCTGCCGAAGCCGCCGCCAGCTCCGAAGCCTCCTCCGCCTCCAGCTCTTCCTCCTCCAACTCTGGAGACAGAGACGGAGCTGAAGCTGCTCCGTGCACCGCTGCTACCTCCCACGATAGCAGAGCCTGAGCTAAAGCCCCTCATGCCCCCTCCGGTGGAAGATCTGTACGAGATCCGGCTCATGGCTCGTGCAGTTGGAAACGCAAAGAGCAGGAACGGGGAAAGAGCTGGTGATAGAAGCTGAGCAGCAGGAAAGCAGCAGAGGGCAACGGAGACAGAAACCCCTGTGATGGGAGAGCCTGGGAGCCTCCTCTTTTATCTGCTTGGAAAACTTGGCACGGGGATTCAGAACTTGACGTGCCTTGCAGCAACTTGCCTTGTCAAACACACCTAGGCTACGTCGAGGCGCTGAAAAATGCATTGTTTGCAGGCAAGAAAGTAACGGAGCAAGGGAGCTCCCCCCGCCCCCAGAGCCCTGAGTCACCAAGGGAGAACTGGACGGGATCAGCACGAGCAGGACGTGGCACGAAGCTCCCAGAGCCCCGGGAGATCCTGCTCACTATGCCAAGCTCACCCTGTTGGAGCAAGCTTCCCTGTGCTGAAGCGAGGGGAAATTTGGAGTTGGGCACACTGAATGATTAAAAAAAAATAGGGGCTGGTGTCCTCAGGACCACCTGATCTGAGATTGTGTTGTGTTACATGGTGAAAAAATGGGGGCTGATGTCCCGCAGATCACCCAGTTTGGGGTTGTGTTGTGTTACACGGTGAAAAAATAGGGACTGATATCCCCAGGACTGCCTGATTTGGGTTGTGTGCCCTGGGAGAGCTGGAGGGGATCTCCTTCCCGGCACAGTGCTTTTGGATCCTTTTGGAAAAGGGCTCTGAGTGATCTGGGGCTGAGTGGGAGGTGTCAACTGGTTGTTTTAGCAAAAAATTTTCTCTCTTCATTCCAGGAGGAACAGAGAAATCAATCATCATTGCTTTTAAAGACAGCAAGGGACCTGACTTTCCAAAATAATGTGAAACTGCATTAAATAGTGCCCTGACCCTTCCAAAGGAGATACTACAGATCTACTGGAGAGCTGTTTTTGTTTCAAGCCTTCCTGCCATCTCAGGGCTCAGAACTTCCCTAGGAAGCTATCTATCGCTCCCCCAACATTCTCCCTCAAACCAGCAGTTTCCTCATCATTGTGCTCAGCAGGGGGAACTCACCACCTTTTCCCCCATCTCCCTCCCACCCCTCCCTCGCTCGCTCTTATGAGATCATCACAGATGGTTTTCTCCTTGATCCTGAGCTCAGGTGAACCCGCCCTGCAGTGGGGTTTTGGGGTGGTGCAGGAGCAGTGGATGGAGCCTCTTATGTCCCCAAAGGAACAGGTTGCACATCTCCCACTCACCCAAACCCATCTGCAGCACAGACCCAGCCCTGCTACCATCTGTGTGCCAGACAAACCAACAGTGCATGGCTGAGAGATAAAGCTGAATCTCATAAATTGGCTACGTGAGCAATAAGTACGGAACTTAATCCAGAATGAGTCGCTCGGGGGTATCTGCGGCATCTCATGGCTTGTTTCTGTTGATGTGCTTCCAGCTGCCGTTTGCTCTGTCTGGGAACTTGAAAGAACCTGAGCAGAAGGGATTATTCATTTATTTATTTTGTTTTGTTTTATTTTATTTTATTTTATTTTATTTTATTTTATTTTATTTTATTTTATTTTATTATTTCCTTATTGCAATCATAAAAGCATTCCCAACCCTCATCCATGCCACCCTCTGCGTGCTGCCAACAGTGTGAGTCACGGGCTCAGAGCGCATCAGGGTGAGGAGCAGGACTGGGGTTGGGTGGTAGCGAGGGGGTGCTCTCAGCTAGGGAGTGGAGGCACTGAAAACACCAAATTTTGCAGGGAAACTGCACCCACACCCACCTCTCCTGAAGCTGATGAATCTCTGTTTTCACTCTGATGCACAACGATCATAGAAACCCAATCATAACACCAATTCCAAGAGTGCTGCTGGAGCTATTGGCACAAAATAAACGGCGATGGGAGAATGGCGTGTGTGCTGGGGTTCTGTTCCTCCTGGATGGATCCACCACTGCAGATGGAGCCATGGACAGGGGCCAGGCAGCAGTGCAGGGTGCATGCCTTTGGCTCCCAGAGCTATGCAAAGTCACACCTGGGAACCAAGCACAGTGTTGTAATTAACACAAAGAGAAAAAGGCTTCACGGCAAGGCACTCATTACCTCCCAGCTCTTCTAGGAAAGCCTGTTGTTGCAGACGGTGGTAATTAAGTGGAATATTACAAAGGGCTCAGGAGAGCAAAGCAAGCAAGCGATGGGTTAGGCACAGAACCCGAGGACAATTCTTTCAGTGTCCCACTCATTGCCTGCTCTGACTGCCAAAAGGACACTGTGTTTGCCCACTTTGGGCATTGCCACCCCTCTTTTGGGCCCTATCTGTTTTTTCTTTTTCTTTTATTTTATTTTTCTCTTTTTTTTCTTAGCAAAAAAAAAAAAAAAAAGTTCCCAATGCAAAGTGAGCTTAAGTTAGGTTGTCCTTTGCTTCATTAACTCCTGCTATGCTCTGCAGGTCAAACTTAGCACAGGGCACACAACCTGAGATGACTCACCATTTATTTTTAACTTTCGTTCATTTTTGGCCTCTTTGCCCCTAACGCCATATTCTGCTGGGGGTGAGGAGAGAGGATTTTCCACCAGATTTTGGTCTCTTTCACTGTAGCTCCTTTGATTTTTGGGTGGTGCTTCCATGCTCACGGCTGCCAGATCCCGGAGAGGTTTTGCATGCACGCGCCTGCCCTGGGGATGGTGAGGGCAGAGCAAAGCGTCTTCTTCTTTGAAATGCAATAAGGCATGAGGGTTTGTCTGAGGATTATTTTTCCTTTTTTTTTCTTTTTCTCCTTCCCCTTTTGTAACATCAAACCTGCAGCCCTGCAAACCTGCTCCACTCCATCACCAAAACCATCCTCAGCACAGATCATCCCGATAACATCCTCCCCCCAAGCGCCCTGCACTGTCCTTCAGGAAAGCCAAAAATAAACAGTGTGTGTGATTTCTATTTCTCCCATTTTCACTTTTGCCAAGCTTTTAGAGCTGTCCCAAACCCTCTTTTCTGCAAGGAAGGCATTTGGGTTAACCCTAATGATCCAAGAAATGAACAGTGACTGTTTTTTTTTGTTCCCCCTCCTCCTTTTTTCCCACATTCCTCGGTTCACTCTCTGACAGCGCACACCTGATCTCAAGCATTTCATTGTATTTTCCTCTTCAGAATTTTGAAACTTTTTTTTTTACCTGAAGTGAAACAAAATCCTCCCCCCATTAATTCTTCTGCAAGCTCATTCTGCTGGCTCCACATTGGAAGAAAAGCACGCAGGAACAAATAAATTACAGTTGTTTTATTGGACACGTTCCCAAAAGAGAGAGGAAGGAAAACACAGCGTTGTTTTGCTACCATTGAAGTATAAAAAGCTGCAAATTCCTGTGTTAATGGTATTTTCACCAAAATAAAGGCAGAGTGGAGCACTACAGGGACCTATCCCATCCAGAAAGGGGCACCTTTGGCGCCTGCTCCCAATCACCACGTTTTCCATGTGTTGGGCTTAGATCTGACTGCACTTTTTATTCAAATGCTTCCCCTTTTGGCCCAGAAACCCATATTCCATGGAGCAGATGAGGTCCCCCTGAAGCAGCATGGACATGGCCTTCTGTGTGGGTTTTTGCAGGGAATTTTCATCTCAGCAGCCCTTGGTTGTTGCTGCTGACACCATGGGGAAAGTCAGTGAAGTTTGGGCGTTGGGGTGATTTTGGCAGCTTTTTAGCCATTTCCACAAAACTTAGCAAGAAGCAGAACAACAGCGTAATGTAACTGCAAACATTGATCTTCTGAAGACCTCTGCACCCTGGTTATTTTTTAAAACAAACTCAAAAAATCCAGTAAATTAGGGAACAAGTTCTTTCCCACCTGCTTGGGATCCATCATAGGTGACCAAACACATCCGCAAAGATACAAGCAAGGTGCTGCTGTATGGCAAACAGAAGAGAAAGGACAGAGGTGAGAGTGGTTCAGAGTTCTGTGGGCATCTCAGGGAGCTTTCCAGATGTTGTGTGGTTGCTCAGCACATCTGGAAGTGATGTGTTTTTCAAAGTTCAGTTGCAGATGGGGAAAAGAGTAATTTTTTTTCCATTGAACTCATTGACTCAGAAGTACCTCCTCATGGCTCTGTGCTCCCATTGTAAGAGGACCTCCCAGGATGTTTCTACATAGCAGAAAAAGCCTTCACCTATGTATAGAGAGTGTGAAGATGAGTTACTTGACTTGAAGGGGTGAGTTTGGTTCATCTCAGGAGCAAAGGAGAAGCAGCCTGGATGGAAGCCACATTCCCAGCCCGTCCCTGGGCTCCTGCAGGCCAGAATGGTGAATCTAAAATTGAGCTCAAAACCCATTTATTGTGTCTGAGCTGCTATTTGATCTCTGCTGCTGAGGGCCATCAGCTAGCCGCAATAACAGGCTGCTCAACCTCGTTAAAAACAAACCAAAAAAAAAAAAAAAAAGAATTCCTCATTCCGAAGATCATGTAGAGCTGTGTTTTCCTTTGAAACCTGTTTTGGTGTTTTGACAGATCCAATTAACTCATGTTTGCTGCTTTCCTGAGGTGGGACTCAAATGCTTAAGAACTACAGCAGAGAGGTGGTTGGTGCAGGAGTGGTATGGGAGCAATGCGTCAGTAATGGCTTTGGAGGGGGGGTCCAGTGGCATCACTTTACTCGGGCTGTGCAGTATTCTTCAGGCTTTGGCTCTTTATGCTCTTTTTGCTGGAAGAGGTTTTGGAGACGATCTTCACTCCTGGATTGGTGCCCTTTGCGCTTCCCGAGCTGAAATTCCCTCCTGCAGTACTCAGCCCACTTCCGCTGCTGCCTCCTCCAAGCCCGAGCCCGCTGCCACCTCCGTACCCACTTCCTAGACCACCCCCACCTCCAAGTCCAAGTCCTCCTCCGCTTCCAAAGCTGTAGCCTGCACCACCGCTTCCAAGACTGAATCCACTTCCACCGCCACCTCCAAGACCGAATCCACTTCCACCACCTCCTCCAAGACCAAATCCACTTCCACCACCGCCTCCAAGACCGAATCCACTTCCACCGCCACCTCCACTTAGACTCAGTCCACCAAATCCTCCTCCTCCACCAGCTGTGCCAGAGCTGGAGCTGATCACCGCTGCAAGAAAAAAAAAAAAAAACAGCCAGAATGTTAGACATCTATTCTGGTGGTCATCTGGTTCCAGAAAGCACCGCCATCGGGGCTTGGACCAAAACGGCCCAAATCCAACTTCTGTTGCCAAACCACTAAGGGTTCCAGTAGGTTCTGAATGTCCTATGTGGAACAATTGACTAAAAACTCTCTTCTCCCAAAGCTTTACTCTCAATGGGCCTAAGGAAGACTCACGTTGTGGTACTTACAGTAACTGATGGGGTTGAGTCCTTCTCCGCTCAGCCTGTAGGAGGGCAAATATAGAGGAAGTTAGAGCAAAAATGCAAACGCAGGCAGGGGGACCAACACACTCAGAGGGAAAAGTGATATTTGCTGTTTATTTCTGCAGGCATTCTGCTCCCACCTGCTCTCCTCGCCCTCCAGCAGCTTCCTGTAGGTCGCGATCTCGATGTCCAGGGCCAGCTTGACATTCATCAGCTCCTGGTACTCACGCAGCTGCCGGGCCATATCAGCTTTGGCTTTCTGCAGGGCATCCTCCAGCTCCATCATCTTTGCCTTGGCATCCTTGAGAGCCAGCTCCCCGCGCTCCTCAGAGTCTCCAATAGCTGTTTGCAGAGTGGCACACTGCAAGGGGACAATGGGGACTCCTGACTGCTGCTTTTCTCTTTGGGTAAGAGCTATCCAACATGATTACTGGAGAAACCTTGGGTGTCCCATCCCTGGAGGTGCTTAGGATCATGGGTGGATCCCTGATGGAGGGAGGGGTGGCACCAGTCCATAGCTGGGGGTGGGACTGAGGATTTTGAGGTCCCTTCCAACCCAAACATTCCATGATTCTATAATTCAGAGAAGGAAGAAAACCATCCTAGCCAGGGCCTTTATGAACAATGGCTTTGACTGATATCTGATACTCCTGGAGTTGCAATCCCAGCCTGGTTTGATGGATGACATACTCATATCCCTTCCAGGCACATCATGCTCTGTGGCTGCGGAAGTCTCTGATCAGCAAATGGTGGCAGAGAGCAGAGCTGCAATACTTAGGGACCATAGAATAGGGTTCTTTTGCTGCTCCTACCTGGTTTCTCGTGTTCTCTATCTCTGCTCGAATCCTCTGAATAAGGCGGTTGAGCTCAGAGATCTCCCCCTTCGTGTTGCGCAAGTCATCCCCATGCTTCCCAGCAGTGGCCTGCAGCTCTTCATACTGGGGTTCAGAAGGAAGAGGAAACAGAGATGTCCAGATGGCTTTAAGAAACCTCATGCAGGGAAAGGAGTACTTTTTTGCAGAAATACTTCTACAAGCCTGCTCACCTTGGTTTGGTACCAAGCCTCTGCTTCAGCCCGGCTGCGGTTGGCAATGTCCTCATACTGCGCTTTAACTTCAGCTATGATGCTGCTCAGGTCTAGATCCCGGTTGTTGTCCATGGACAGGATGACAGCAGTGTCAGACACTTGTGCAGTGAGCTGAGCCAGCTCCTGTGGGGAAGCACACAGGGACATAGCTGCACTTAGCCTTCAAAATGCCATCAGCAGTGGCAGTCACTGCCCAGGGGCTACGGAAAGACAGAGTCAGGGGAGGAGAGTGTCTGGTACCGCCTCGTAGAGGGCTCGGAGGAAGTTGAGCTCATCGGTCAGAGTATCCACCTTGGCCTCCAGCTCCACTTTATTCATATAAGCAGCATCCACATCCTGGAAAAGAACAGCCATGCGGGCATCTGCAGCACCTGCTGATACCTCTTTGACACAACCAAGACCTTGTCAGGTTCAGGGATGGGCTGCTGCAGAGGGCAGTGCATGAATGGAGAAGCTGTGCTTGGCCCACGCTCCTGGAAGGCCACCAAGAGGACATCTCTTGGCCAAGAGGAGTGCTGTTTGTAACCTTGCTAGAGAATAAGGGCAGCATGCAACACGTTTGGCCTTGGTACATGCAGTTCCCATCATTGCCCAGCATCTTTATGTCTACATGGTCTGTTCTGCTCAAGCAAGCATGAGTGCATGGTTTGGTGTCAACAGTTGACTTCCATCCCCCTTCAACCCCATTCATTCCTTTCCCCTAAAACCATAACACCACTTTAAAGTACAAGGATGTGTTTCAATGAGATCTCCCATCCTGTGCACTTGCTGGGGATTGTTCAGCATCCATACAACTCATCTCACCCACCTTCTTCAGCACCACAAATTCATTCTCTGCTGCTGTACGTCGGTTGATTTCCTCTTCATACCTACAGGGATAAAGTAAAGGGAAAGCTGTGCTGGGTCACACCTTGGTAAGCAGAGCAGTTGCACAGGTGGGACTGAAAAATGATTTGGCTCAAGAGTGACAATTTACGTAAAGCATGTTTAGATGATTTTCCTTTGCAAATTTCATCACAAGTTGTCATGTCTTGGCTGAACCTGCATTTTCTGATTGGAAAGTATTCTGATTCCAGCTCCAGGTTTCTGGAGCACTATTCTGCCATGGCATGAGGCACTGCGTGAGAGCTGTGTATTACAGGGAGGTTCATCAGGTGCCATATTATGGACTAAAGCACTTTTTCCCCCTTTCTCATAGAAAATTTGATGAATATCTCACAGGCTAGATGTTCATCCTTGAGAAAACTAGTTCTAAGTGAGACTAACCCTACTGCCTAATGCTAAGCTGAACAATTTGCATCACATTTCACTTCAGGCTGCCGGGATGTGCCACCAAACAGGCACTCACTTGTTCTTGAAATCCTCAACAAGGTCTTGCATGTTCTTCAACTCCCCATCCATGCGTCCTCTCTCACTCAGCAGGCTGGCCAGCTGCCTCTTCAGGCTGTTGATGTAAGCCTCGAAGAGTGGGTCCAGGTTGTTTTTGCCCGTGCTATTTTTCTGACCCTGGTCCTGCAGGAGGGTCCATTTTGTCTCAAGCACCTTGTTCTGCTGCTCCAGGAAGCGAACCTGGGCATTGGGAAGCAGAAGGGTTAGCAGAAGACACGTGCTGATGGCCATAAGTTGGTAACTAAGACTCACACATAGCACAGAACAAGTCAATCCCAAACTGGGAGCATTACATCCAGTTCTGAATATCACCAGTTATGAATATCTAGAGCTATGTTAGCCTATCCAGTAGCTAAGTAAATTTTCCTTTGGTGGACAGTTCTAATGATTTTTAATTTAATTTAATTTAATTCAGGAAGCTGTTGAGCAACCGTCACAAAATGTGTGCTCAGCTCCTTCATCACTTGCTTCCTTTAAAATCCTTTTTTCCTTCTTCGTTGGTGATATTTATCTTCCTTCATTAATGCTAAGATCTGAGCACTACAGGTTAAAAGACAAGCAAAAGGAAATAGAGTTGTCTTGCCTCTTGCTTACTTCTACTATATATAATGTATTTATCCAAGGAAAAGCTGAGAAAGTTGAGTCTATACAAAAAGGACTTTAGCTTGCAGGCAATAAAGCTGGACATAAAAACCAGCACCTCTGCTATTATACCCCCACAGAGACATGTTGGTTAAGCAATTGGCTTACTAATACTTGAACTAACATATCTAATTATCTAGGAGCAAAGCCTGAATCTAATCCTTAAGTTTTCAGTGTCTTTTCTGCCCTGTAGCTGCTGAGAAGTATATTATTTTTTGCCATGTGTTTAGGAAGCATGCAAGAGACTGAAGTTTCCTGGAGCTGTATTTTTGTAGATGTGGATCTGTCTTGCTCCCTCTCACAGTTCCACAGCACTTGATGACACCTCACCTTGTCAATGAAGGAAGCAAACTTGTTGTTGAGGGTCTTGATCTGCTCCTTCTCCTCCTTGCGCACCTGCTGAATGTTGGGGTCGATCTCCAGGTTGAGGGGTGCCAGCAGGCTCTGGTTGACTGTCACTTCTTGGATGGTGCCCATGCCAGGAGATCCAACAAACCCCCCAGGACCCCTGCCACCACCCAGCCCTCCAAGTCCCCCCATGCCCCCTGCTCCACCAAAACCAAACCCACCAGAACCTCCACCAAAGCCATAGCCACCACCACCACCTCCACCACCACCAAGACCAAGTCCAAGGCCACCGCCACCTCCACCACCACCAAGACCAAGTCCAAGGCCACCACCCCCTCCACCACCACCAAGACTAAAGCCACCACCGCTTCCACCTCCCAGGCCAGAACCACCACTCCCAAAAGCACTCCGGAAGCTGCTTCCAACACCAAAGGAAATCCTCTTGGAACCACCGAGGCTGTAGAGGCTCCTGCTGCCAAAACCTCCTCCACCACCACCACCTCCTCCACCTCCAAGGAGCCTTCCAAAGCCGCCACCACCTCCTCCAGACCGTGCCACTGACACTGAGCTGAAGCCAGCCCGGCTGCCCCCAGGAATGATGGCCGAAGCAGCGCTGTACGACCGCCCTCCACCCCCAGCCCTAGTGCTGTATGTCTGCCGGCTCATGGCAGCAGGAGGTCACGTTAAGGAGCAGCAAGCTGGGAGTGGGCAGCTCTGTGCAGGGAATGAGAGTGGGGAGGCCCTTTTTATCCCCCTGGGGATCTGGGCTTGGTTGCATGGAAGTCCAGAGATCAACCCAGAGCCTTCATGGTTTTGACGTGCCAGGCAGCCAGCTGTCTGATTGAAACTTGTTAAACTGATTACACCCAAACACACCTCTTGGAGCCAGTGTGAAGCTGCTCAGCTAGAAGCGTTACCTAACTGATTTCTGACAAGAATCGCTCAGCCTTAGTGCAAAGCATACTTGCATAGATGGGTTATTTTATTTCATTCCTACAAATCAAAAGAAACAAAACAAAAAAGGATTAGAAAGATAAATATCTACCTGGAAGAAACAAAATAAAAAAGGATGAAAAAGAGAAATATCTACCTCGATACCCCTGCCCTATTTGTAAGGTCCAGTAGATCACCCAAGAGCTTAGTGGAGATTCCTCCAAAGTAACTTGAGTGAGAGGCAGTGAAACAAAAATGAGTAAAGCAGAATGAAAATATTGCATGGGACTTTGCTGCATGAAGGCACAACGTGGCATTGATGTTCATAAAGGCTGACACCTCCCAAGGGCTCTTTGTTCACACTCATCAGGCAGACACCCAATTTGAGCTGATTCAGACCCAAGCACAGAGAGATCCAACCCATGATCTGCCTTTGAGATGCTGCATTTCAGTGTCATCTCACATTTTGGACATTTAATGTCAGGTAGTTCGTCTGTGGCGGCTTTTCTGGGCTGCGTTTCTGGAGATATGAACAAATCCGTCGCACAGCTCCATCCACCCAGCAGTGGCCATTGCACTGCTCCCAGCCAACGGGTGGTGATGTGTTTCCACCTTGACTTAAAAGCGCGTCAATGAAAGAGGCAAATTTTCTGAAGAAATATTTTGCCAAAATTCGTGTAGCTGTGCTATTTGCATGCTTAGCACTCGGAGCAATCAGTCTTGAGTTTCTAGCTTTCTTACGGCTGCAATTTCTTTGAAAGACCTTTAAATCTTTCAACTCAAAATGTTGCCAAAAGCAAAGACTTAACCAGCGAGAAAAATCCTCCCACAAATTCTGGTTATTTTACTTTATGAAACCCTTGGGAAAAAGAGCTAAGATGGTAGGGTGTGGTTGCACTTCATGGCCTTTCAGTTTTTAGGGAACTGTGGTGTTTACAGCATTTTATTATTCACATTTAAGTTTTCAGCATGTTGTTCTGGTGGATAGCCCTTGCTGTGTGCATGACTGGTGCTTAAACATCTGTATCTGCACTTGCAGGACAGGACTCCACATGCCCTCTGCAATATGCTCATGTGCCCCAGTGATGCAGAACCATTATGCGTGAGCTGAAGTCCCACTGGAAGAAAAATTAAGCAGATGCTTGGTGTTCTGCTGTGTACACAAGACCGCATCCTCAGTTATCCCTGGAGAAATGTTGCTGGTTGGGCTCAGGCCAAGGGAACTGGATCACACCTTGAATTTCTCTTTGACATTCCTGGGCAGGAGCACATTGGCTTGCTCATTGGGATGAAGCTACCTGGGATACTACTGAAATCCACCAACACCTATTGACTCCATCATTTGCATAAAATTCAAAGCCTTGGCGTGATGGGAAAATGAGATTGTCTTCATACTGGCTTGACCCCGGTGAAGGCAGATTGTTCTGAAGCTGACAAACGAGTTCGGATCAGATGTTAGAGCTGAATGAACATAATGGCATTAAGGGTGCGGCCACCAGAAGAAAGAGGGAATTGTCAGTTGGGGCTCCCACACTCTTCCCCCTTCAGCCTTCTGTCTGCGAGGCATGCGAGCAATGTGAGGGCTGCAGAAAATGCCCCATTTATGGATGTGGCTTTTCACATCTGTCCCTCCAGATCAGCTCCACAAAAGGTTCACATCTAGGTTGACGTTCAGCAGGATTTAGCCTCAAAATAGCCCCTAATCCCAAGCCTGGACTCCTGACCTTTATTTCTCCTGCTTTAATTGAACATCTTCAGGCAGGCAGCAAGAGCCATGGGTTTTGCAATATTTGGAGTTGAGAAGGGCAGGGCTGATGAAAGGTTTTCACACAGAAATGTAAAAGATGCTGGGCTGCTTTGGTACACTGGGGAGCGGCTGGTTGCTGGTGTGCAGTTTTTCTTTGCAGGGAAGAGATCAACATAAATCATGAGCTGCTGTGGCACCGGCAGCTTGTTTGGATTCTTTACATAAAAGAAGGAGTCCAAGTTGTGAACACTGAGACTGAAAAGCCAAAGATAACCATTTGGGAAGACTTCTTTTTTAGCAGGGTGGGTTTTGTCTTTTCTGCAAGGGATGACCCTTTTGGATTTCACCATCCTGCATCCCAAGTTGCTGCTGAGTCACACTGTTCACTAAAAACTGATTATCAATCAGTTCCAAGCTGAGCACATCCCATAAAACCTTCTTGCTTCCCAAAAGAAGATTCTTGCAAGACACAGTGAACCCAAATGCAGCAAGAGGGCAGCAGAGGTGGTTGCCCATGGTGGAAGCTATGGGCAGACCAAGCCTGGGTGGTTTTGCTTCCCAAGTTGTTGAGCGAGACACAGGGAGGATGGGGCAGACAAGCCATGAGTCAGCAGTGAAGCCAAGAAGTGAAGTGGTAAATAAATTGTAATATTCACTCCTCCATATTTTGCATTTCAAGAGTAAATTAACCCGCCTGCACCCTGAGCTGCTTCCAGATGAGTTTTTCCATAGGGAAACTCAAAGTGATGTCCTGGGGGGGTTTGGTGGTGCTCAGGAGAGTGGTGGGAAGGAGGCAGTCATGGTAATGGCCAGTTTGTTCAGCATCCAGATGTGTACCCAGCTGTGCCGAGCAACAGCATACCCTTCCAGATATGCTGTGAGACTTTCCAGGGGTCATCAACATTGGGAATGGGGAGAAGGGAAGGAACAATGCTCCCTCTGCACTCATGGGGATGGGGGCTTTCCTGGCATCCAGCTGAGCCGAGCACCACCACAGCTGTGCTGAAGGGACCTTCCAGGGGTACAGTGCCTTGGAAACAGAGGCCCTGCGCAGACCAAAGGGATGGAGAAACTGACCTCACTCAATCTCAGCTGCCTAAAAGTCCATCCTGCAGACTCTGGTGCAGGCTGCATGCTTTCAAGGTGTGGTGCCTGAGGACACCACTGGTGCTATATTTTGCAAAGACAGACATCCGTTTCATTTAGAAATTAACCTGCTCTTGTGAGAGGGTTTCAGGGGTGGGGTGTAGGATATTGCTTTTTTTTTTTTTTTTTTTTTTTTGCTGCTACCTGACCTGGATCTCACTGATTGCTTTAAACAAGGGCCTGGCTGCTTGGTATTCTGCCTGCAGCATATGAGATCCCAGTGTCCTGGGTGATGCTGTGCATTTGCTCACCTCTAATGAACAGAGCTATGCAAAAGTGCACAGGGAAGGAGAGCAGTGTCAAACGACTTTGTTGAAACTTTGCAGACTACAAACTCCACCCATTTGGAGGCTCAGGTCTGAGAAGACATCACTGCTTTGGTAATGTTGGGAGGGAAATAAAACCTGTGGAGCGCAGCTTGAATTATGCACGTAGTTTATTGAAGGTACAGCTGAAAGTCTGGAGTAAGCGAAGGGTAATCAACTGTTCACTTACACATTAAAAGCATTAAATCTGTCTATCTGGTACACACACAGGAAAAACAACGCATGCATTTAACTACAGAAATATAAGGTGCTCGTCGGCGTGTAATTAAAATCTGCTCTACCAAACCTGGTGTAGCAACTTGGGCCCATTTACATAACCATTACCAACCCTCTCGTAAACAGGAAAAATAGGATTTTCAGGTGTTATTAAAGAAGCTAAATAACAGATGCAACTTCATCTGGGGCAGTGTAAGATGTGGCTGCTCTTTCTGATGAGCAAGTTTTTTGTTCTTTTGCAATTGTGTGAGGGTCAGAAAAACCCTCGGAAAAGGGGTTGAGCAGAAAGAGCCATGAAGGCAGCAGACTGAAATGCAAATCTCACCTGGCTGAGACCTGGGGGGCTGCTGACCCCCAAAGCACTGTGCAAGAGAAGGTTGGTGGTGACCATCCAAAAAAAAACAAAAAAAAAAAACCCACCACCGTATTTTTGGCAGAGCTACCGACCTCGCTGCGTGCACAATGCATGCTTGTGTGATTCAGCTGTTAGAAGGAAGGGGAATACTGTTTTACTGCAGAAATGCTGATTCTTTCTCAATACGACACAGCGCTGCCCACCTACCGGCTCGTTCTGACCACGCGCACGGCCGTGCTGTACCGGCTACCCCCACCACACACCCCTCCCCCAGGGATGATGACAGCCCCGGGGCTGCATTGCTCCACTCCAGCACACACCAGGTTGCCCACGCCAGTCGCACACTGCAGCCCCTCAGCACCGGGCAGCACATCGCGCCCCACGCAGCTAGCCGCGCTCCGGGCCCCAAAGCCTCCCCCCACCCTGGGGACACAGTCAACGCTGCGAGCGCTGAATCCAGCACCGCTGACCCCAAAGGATGAGACCACCCCTCCCAGCCCTGAGCCGGCTCCAGTCTTCACAGAGCATTTGCCACCAATTCCAGATAGGGATCGGCACTCACCGACTGTGCCACCGCCGCTGACCACGGCTGCAGGAAAAGAATGGTCTGGTCACTGCTGAGCAGCAGCCAGGTGTGTTGTGTGGGGTGTGAAAGGGAAGGAAGGGCATTATAGGCTTACGAAGGAGCAAAGGGGGCTTCTTGGTGGGCTTACCTACGCTCACCGGGTTGCCAGTGCATATCCTGTAAAAAAAAAAGCAACATCTCAGAGATGTGCTTAGGGGAATGCTCCCCAGACACATACACACACACCTACACACAGATGCTGCCCAGTTTTAGAAATCCTGGAGGATCTGTGTGCCCAGATGTAATCTGTATTGGCCGCTGAATCTCTGTGGGTTGGACCCAAAACCCTACAGCTGTCTGAATGTCACATCTCTATCTGTCTGCCCCACAACACGCACTTGGAGTGCTGCAATGCAGCTGCATTGGGTGGGAGAGAGAGGGATGGGAGCAATGCTCCTCTCTGCACACATGGGGAGGTGGGAAGGAGCAACACCCCTTTTTGTACCAACACAGAGATGGGAAGGAGCTTTGCTCCTCTTTGCACTCATGGGGAACTGCAGCCTCCCAACATACCCCACTTCCTCCCCTGTTGGTTTTACTGCAATCTGAAACTGGACATGCTCCCACCTGCTCTCTTCTCCTTCCAGCAGGGTCCTGTAGGTTGCAATTTCAATATCCAGGGCCAGCTTGACGTTCAGCAGCTCCTGGTAGTCCCTCAGCAGACATGCCATCTTGTCCTTGGCCTGCTGCAGAGCTGTTTGCAGGTCCACCAGCTTCTGCCGCGCGTCCTTGAGGGCGCAGTCACCGCGCTGCTCGGCATCGCAGATGGCAGTCTGCAGGGCTGCAATCTGTGAACAGCAATGGCTGGCTGAGATAGCAACAGAGAGCTATAGGGCTGCATGTTCCCCTCCTTGTTTCTCAGCTAGAAACCTGCTGGAGAAACCTAGATTTTGACCGGGCATCTGCAGTGGCCATGCACTGTGGGATGAAGGGAGGGGATGCGTTGGCTGCACTGTAGCAAACATGCAGACGCAGCCACCATTATTTCTTTATAGCCAAGCCAACTGGATTCTGCTAGGTGGAAATAAATTTGCCACCTAGAGAGAAGCAGAATGACACATCCAGGCTGGAGCTGGGTCTGGGGGATCCTTTGCACCCTGCCTCCAGTTCAGCACTCAGCTCTTCACCTACCTGTTTCTTCACATTATCTGATTCACACTGCAGCTTCTGGATCATCCGGTTCAGCTCAGCTATCTCGCTCTGGTTGTTCCGTAGGTCGTCGCAGAACTTGCCCCGGCTGCTGTGGAGCTCCTCCAACTGTGCATGGGAAGGGGACAACGTTATGCTGTGAACCACCCCTTCCAGGGAAGGTGCCCTCTGGAGCTGCAGCAATGCTCCAAAGTAGCACCCAGACAGAACCTTAGGTGGGCCCTGAGGACTCTGGGAAGGGGGCAGTTCTTCTGATGGATGTACAAGAGGAGATCATGGTGCTCTGTTTTTATGGGAAATTCTTCAGATGCAATAGTTAGATTGATTTTGGTTTCTTTGTTGGTTGGGTTTCTTTTTGACACAGTTTTCTTTATCAAATTACAGTGCATGAACTCCAAGGGATGGGTTTGAGCCATGTCACGAAGGACAGAAGTTCTCCTCAGGGTTTTTTTTGGTGAAGGGTTTCATTGCCACTTGTGCAGTACTCACTCTGGTCTGGTAGAAAGCTTCCACTTCAGCCTTGCTCTTCTGGGCAATCTCCTCGTAGCAGCACTCCACACTTTTGATGATGCCCTCCATGTCCAGGTCCCGGCTATTGTCCATTTGCACGATGACTGAGGTGTCACAGAGCTGGCAGTCCAGCTGTGCTCTCTCCTGCAAGATACATCACAAATCATTCCCCTCTCCCCTGCCAGCTTCACTTCAGCTAAAGGATGAGGAGAGAAGAAGGAGCCTTGGGAACAGCAAGGGACAGCTGTCCTATGGGTGCTCAACTGGGACATGGAATCCTTCATGTAGCCTACTGGTTCCCAACAATTGGGACTTGCTGTGATGGCATGACATGGAATTGCCTGAAGGAACAGAGCAATCCTGCTGGAGCAACTCACTGGTTGCAGCTGTGCCAGCAGATTTTTTGGGCTGTGCATCCCTTAGGGTAAGTGCTTCGGGGACAATGCCTGCAGGCTGATGGAAGCATCTAGTAGACAAGGTGGGGAGCAAGTACCAAGCATCCCCTGTGTATTTTGGTAGGAACTTGTTATGTTTTAGGTAAGCATTTTGTAAGCATTACTTCCACCAAAAGATTTTGACGTATGCAGCTAAAAAAGTGAAATGTTAAAAATAATCTGGATTTTCAAGATTGAGATTTTTCAGTTGCTCCCAGGCATGGTTAGAATGTAAATTTGAGGGGCTTGTTTTCATGCAAAAGGTCCCTCCCTTTGCAGCCAGATGTGTGGCAGACAACCAAAGCATCTTACAGTGTAATTACCAAATACATAGAGAGAGATGGGGAATTTTTTTTGGCTGTGGTTGTAGGATTTTAGGTGAAGACACCTTTCCCTGTGCTGGTTTTGCTCTCAGAGCCCAGACAGTGGGTGGGCAGCTCTTACCTCAGCATAGATGCACTTGAGGAATTCCAGCTGCTGCCTCAGGAGGCCCACCCGCACTTCCAGCTCTTCCTTGGTCAGGTAGAGGCAGTCCACATCCTGAAGAGATCACATGAATTGGGTGAAAAGAGGGAAAATAACCAAGGGCTGTGCCCAAGCTCATTTTCTGTTAGCTTTGCATGATTCTCACTGTGGCCAACCCCTGACTCTACCTGAGTTTGCATTATCCGTGCTTAAAACCTGATGAGGTTCTGCACATTCCTTGGGTCACCTCTATGTTGGGCTTCCCCTGCTCAGGCAGTGCTGTGGCTTTGCATTTCTCCCCCAGGTTTTGCTCACCTTCTTCAGCACCACGAACTCATTCTCCGCAGCTGTGCGCTTGTTGATCTCATCTTCATACCTGTGTTGGAAAGCAGAGAAGGGGGCTGCTGAGTGCTGGGGGTCCTGTCCCCACAGCCCAGCATGGTTAAAGTCAGGGCCTCACCCTGTTTGCTTTGTATCTCCTATTTGGTTTTTGCTTTGTTGTTATATTTTCTTCCCTGCTTGGCTGTGTTCAGCACTTTTAATTAGCCCAGAACAGCAGTATCAGTGGCCAGTATGAGGTGGCAGCAAGTCAGGAATAACCACAAGAAATGCAAAACTGTGCACCAAGATGAAGGCTTGGTGTGCTCCTCCTAGCCCTGCGAGGTTTTGTTTTTTTTTTTTTTTTTGGAAGCATACAGTACTCTGCTCTGAGATTTTATGAGCAGAATGTGACCAAAATGCTCCAGGGGAGGTCAGGAGCTTGAGCAAGTCATGAAACTCCCATTTGCAATGAGAGTAGAGACGGTGCATAATGGCCGAGTAATTGGGACTGAGAAGAACTTTCACAGGGTGAGTCTGACCTCATCGAGTGAGAGAAAACTTCTGAGAGCTTGACTGTAAGATCTCTGGAGAAGACACTTTTATCCTGGCTGTGCGTAACCAGCCACCAAGCGTCCTGGTTATGGTTGAGTATAGCACGCAGGGAGCAATTAAGGAATGTCTGCATTGTAGATCAAAAAGCTATTCCTGCATTTCCTCCGGAAAGAGTGAACCCCATGAGGACGATGTGGATGAAGTGTGGGCTGAGGATTCTGCAGAAAGGGATGGCACTGGGGGTACAGAGTTCGATGATGTAGGAGGTTTGATACAGCAAACCACAGTGTGCAGGAGCATCAGGGAGAGGAAAGGACCCCCCAGTCCCCTGCCATGGTTATACTGCAAGTGTTGTGTGTGCACCAGTGGGACCCCAGCACAGAGCTCTGCCCTGTGCCCAAGTCTAAGGAACTCATGGACCAGTGTATTGGCTTCACATTCTGAAAAGCAGCCAGCACCCCACCCTCCATCTCCCCTCTCCACTCTTCTTACTTGCACTTGTACTCCTGCACTAGGTCCCGCAGGCAGCGCTCCTCATTCTCCAGCCTCTCTCGCTCCCCCAGCACACACTCCAGCTGCTTCCTTAGGTTGCAGATGAAATTCTCGAAGACGGGCTCCAGGTTGCGCCGGGACGCTGGGAGGACATACTGCTGCAGCAGCTCCCACTTGGTGGTCAGCACCTTGTTCTGTTGCTCCAGCAGCCGGACCTGCAGAAGGAAGAGGTGTGAAAGTCACCCAGCCTCTCTTAGCTTGGGCAAAGGCTTGCAGGACAGAAGAGCAAAACTAAAAGGGAAGTGGTTAAGGGCCGATTTCTCAGGGCTAAGTGCATCATCTCCCAGGGCTGAATAATGCCCATGTGCTTGCTCCAAGTGGAACCCAATGATCTGTTTGAGCAAAGCACACTACTGCTGAGGAAGGCTCCCTTCCTGCTCTGATGAGCTCATTCCAGGAACGAGCTCTCCCGGTGCTGAAAGCTCCATCTAGGAGCTCATTTGAATGCATCTGATTGAAGCTCTAACCATGGGTACTTATCATGCCTTTCACTTCTAGATTAAAGAGCTCTCTCATACTTGGGAACCTTTATGGATCATGAATAAGTCATTTTTAAGCAGGAGGAAGTAGGGTGGCTCCTTTACGTGGGTTTGTTTTTCTCAGCTGTGGAACAGCTCACAGGGAAATCCGAGCTCAGATGGAGCAAAGATTCCTCTGTCGTTTGAAAAGTCATTTTCCATAACACACCTCTAAACAGCAATGAAAGCCCCTTAGGCTTAGCTAAAATAGTAATAATAAATGATGTTTGTTTAGGAAAACACCAAATCCTTTCGTCGACAGTGAAAGTTGATCTTGTTTTAGCTAGACCTGCATCTTTCTCCCTCTGCAGGGTGAAGTGAACAAACAGCTATAAGAATATAGATGTCATAGAACTATAGAATAGTTTAGGTTGGAAGGGACGTTAAAGATCAGATAACAGTATACTAGAATCATAGATCCAAAGGATGGTTGGGTTGGAAGGGTCCTCAAAACACCTCCAGCCCCACCCTTTCACCCTGGGCTGGTCCCAACTCTCCACCAGATGCCCAGTCCCGAACTGCGGTCTTGAGCACCTCCAGGGTGTTCCTTTGCTATTTGTAGAGGTAGGAAGGCAATTGCTGATCATACACAGCATAGAACCATCTAGGTTGGAGAAGACCTCCGAAGTCATCTCAGCATCTCCCTTCTTTCTCCCACAAGCTTTGGCTTACTGCTGACCCCGACTGAGCCATTTTGCAGGCTGGTGGCCATCGAAAGGCACAGCAAAAGGGCTGGGATCCAAGCAGTGCCTGCATCGGCAGCCATTGGTGTCACGTTATCCGCAGAGCTCACCTTGTCAATGAAGCAGGCAAACTGGTTGTTGAGGTTCTTGATCTGCTCCTTCTCATGGGTCCGCACCTGGCACTCCTCAGGGTCCACCCCCACACAGAGGGGCTTGAGGAGCTCCGGGTGGATGCTGACACCACGGATCCCTTCTGATCGACCTCCTCCAAGCCCAATGCTGATGCCTCCTCCATAGCCGCCCATCGCCACGCCGTCCCCAAGGCCTCTGTAGCTGCCCAGGCCCCCGTAGCCTCCACAGTTACCGAACCCCACAGCCGTGCCTACGCCAAAGCGACCTCCACCATAAGCAGCGCCGCATCGTCCCACGCCGCCTGCGCCGTATGCCACACTACGGCAGCTTCCTCCGAAGGAAATCCTCTGCCCACGGCCCAGGTCACAGACACTCCGGCTGCTGAAGCCGCCCAACCCGCACCGCCGTGCCGCTGGTTGGCACACTGAGGCTGAGCTGCTGCCTGCCCTGCCCAAACCGCAGACGGCGGAGGCCGAGGAGAAGCCACGTCGGCCCAGCAGCGAGCTGGAGGTGTAGCACTGCCGGCTCATGCTGCAACACACAGGGACGGGAGCAGTGGTGATGGAAGAAAGTGGAGGAGCGAGAGAGGAGCGCGAGGAGATCTCCTGTGGCTGCTCCCAGGCGCAGCCCAGCTCCTTATATATGTTCCAGGAGGTGCCTGAGATGCAAAAATTTAATTTATCCACTGGGTTTGGTCTGCCTGGCAGCAAGGAATGGCTTCCAATATTTCCAACCCACAGCAAACACTTCCATCTCATATGAAATAATGTGGAAATTAAAATAAACTGCTTTGCTTGCAAGCTTCAGTTTCAGGACTTATATTTTACTTAATTAATCTGCTTCCTTATTGTGTAATTATAGTTTAGCAAAATAATTCAAGGGGTTTTTATTCATGGCTTGTTTACGGTTTGGTTTCACCACGGTGTTTAATTACATCCCGGGACCTCCTGCAGAATGCCCCGCCAGGGACCCTGGTCAGCTCGGGGCCTGCTCTTGAGCAATGGATGATGGAGCAGGAGGTAGTTCCATCAACACACGCATTTCTGCATCTCAGTGCACGGCCACGGCTCTCCAAGGTGGTCGCTTTCAGCAGTGTCAGGTTAAAGCTGGATGAGAGGAAAGCACGGGGTTGGTGGTGGAGCCAATGGAGCGTTGTGTGGTTGTGTTGTGTTCGGTCATGGGGGGATGCTCTGGAGATGGGGTTCATGGGCAAGAAGTAGAGGAGCCCCTTGGAATGGTGTGTCCCTTGGAAAGCATGGGACCAAAAAATGCAGTGTTGATGGGAAATGCATCACAGCAGACTGCATTTTGTGCTGAGTGATGTGCATAGGGGAGAGTGTCTGGGTGTGATGGGACCAGCAAATACCTGGAGATGCAACAAAGCAATGAAGCACAGTCTTACAGACAGTTTGGGTGACGTTAGCCAGAGTGAACATTTTTTCCTCTTATTCCTGCAACACGCCTATTTGATGTTAAATTATTCGAGTGATATCTCTTAATGAGAAAGCACTTTGCCTTCTTAATTAAAATTCTTAAAAAGACTTTTGAATTTGCTTGGAAACAAATAAAGTGCTTTTTTGCCTTAACAAAGGAGCCTAATCACAGAAGCACAAGCAATTGCATAGCGTGCCCAAAGAAGATTTTGCATCTTTGCTAGGGCAAAATTTCCTGGTTCTGGGAGGATTCCTAGACAATGGTATTGTATACTTAAAATGGATTGTCTCGAACGAGAAAATAATGCAAAGGTATTATGGTGATTTAGAATATTTGTGGTGTCTCTCCAGTTAAAATGCCTTCCTATTCTTTTTTTACAGATCTCAGAGTGGGTTGAAATGAGGCCTGAAATATTCCATGCAATTTTAATCGCGTCGTAGCTCTGTGGTAGTAGTTGCACTCGTCTGAGAAATTAGGGTGCAAGTTTAGCAATGAGACATAATTTCATGCATGAGGTTGTGATAGTTGGAGGAAGCAGATGGGCTTTTGGGCCTTGCGGTTTCCTCATCATCCTGCCCATGGTCACTCAGGCAGCTGAATCTCTTGCTGGTAAGCAAAAGGGGGAATTATTTCATAAATGTACATTGTGCTCAAGTTTTGGTGCAGGACAACAGGGTGTGTTGTCTGAAGTCCAACCTGGAGTGCTGCCCGTGCACAGAGCACTCATGGCCCCGTTGCACCACATGTGCAATGCTTGCACAATTCTAGGGTTGTAAAGCAAGGAAAATGGGACCATCACCCATGTTCCTCCCATAGCTACCATCCCTGCAACCCCTCCCTGCTGTTTCCCCATGCACTCAGAGCACCAAGCCTATGCTCCAGCCCTAAGAGGTGGCTGCTTGCAGGTGCCCAGCCCCGCACATCAGAGGGTTCAGGGCAGTGCTTGTGGTTTGCAGCTGCTGAGCTGTCACAAAGCTAGTTCTGGTTACATAAACTTCAAAGCAGCAAGCGCCGCACTGATGCCATTTCACCTCCTGCAAGGAAGGATTGCAGTCACACTTCTTCCCTTCTCTCCAAGCTTTGTCCTGGCTGGTGCAAGTCTGGCAGTGGCTGAGGAGCTGTGGAGATGAACTGATCTGCTGCTTTACAAGGAAAAAGTTGAAACTGCAGTTTTCAGGGTGTTGAGAGCAAGGCTTTAAAGCAGCAGATGACACTCCAGTTTACCAGGAAACCCCTGAGGTCCTTGGCCTTAAGTATGCCTCAAGCCTTGGTGGCTACCCTGGGACTCAAGGCCTTGAGATTTACATGCACCTAGCATTAAGGCAAATTAGTCCTATTTAAGCACCCTGCTGCGTTGGGTCTGTTGGGTCATCTGCGAAAACAGAGAGAGCCCCAAGGGTTTTCCAGCCTCCTGCTGTGATGACCAGCCACCCAAGATTGCTTTATCCCAATGAGAAAACCACTTTTTAAAGACCCTTTCCTGATGAAACGGGGCCAGCAGGGCTTGGCCATGCTCCCAGCACTGGCAGTGCCCTCCTTCCCTTCCTTGGGCAGTTTTTGTGGCTCCTTGCAAAGGGACCCTGCAGTCACCATTAAAAGGGTTCATTAACAGGCCCCTGGGACTTTACCCTCTGGTTGCACGGGTCCGTGAGGGCTCTTCCAGCTCTTAACTGCAGCTGGGTGCTGTTCCCACATCAAAGCAGGTGATGGATTTCTTGGGACAATAATCTGAGTTCCTTCCATCACCATGGGCACCACGCTCTGAATCTGCCCACCATCAACCTTACTTTCCACTGAACATCACATGGCTTTCATGCTGCTTTTAGGAAAAAAAAAAAAAAAAAGAGCAGGATAATTCCAGGTTGGAATTAGGGTTAGGGTTAGAACAGTGAAGATGTGGCACTGAGGGACATGATCTGTGGGCATGGTGAGGTGGGTTGGGGTTGGACTGGATGGTCTGGGCGGCCTTTTCCAACCTTAATGATTCTTTGATTCTATGAGTGTGCATGTTGTTGTTGGGTTGACGGTTGGACTTGGTTATCTTAGCAGGCTTTTCCAACCTGCATGATTCTATGATTCCATGATTCTATGATTCCTGGCCACCAGTGGCCAAATTTCATGTGGTCTATCTTATTTATTTGCCATGCTGCTACATAGGACTTTACCAAAACCTTTCCCTTCATTTGCAGCCTTTCTACTGGAAAGAGGATCTGCCCAGTGATAAAATCAGGTCACTGATATCGGTCACATCACCAGCACTGATGCTGGGCATTGTGATGGTAAGGAAAACAAAAGTGAGTGTTACTCCCAAGGGCAGTGTGTCACCCCATGGAAGGCTTCCTACTGGTCTGTTCCTTCTGTCGAGCACTGGCCAATCGTGGTGCCCTGAAAGCAAATCCAAGTGCTTCATTTGGGGTGACTTTGCCATATTCTGGTCTTTTTTTGTTTGCGTGTTTGTTTGTTTTGTTTGCTATTTTCATAGTGGGAAAGCTGGGTGCAGGGTGCTGCTTTGGGCACTACTGGGTGACTGCTGGAAATGCTGATTGAAGCCAGCAGCAGCACACAGCATCCCATTTGGGTTTAGAAAATCTCCATGTTGATGGTGCTGACAGTGACCTAAGCAGAGAAACTCTCCTTCATAGCCCTTATTTACCACCTTATTTTGCAAGAGACTAATAGGTTTCGTACCAAACACTGTGGGTGTCCACCCTCTTCCTTTGAAATGTTCTTTTGCATAGGAATGTGTAAGGCCCTTTTGCATCACCTGACCAGCTGTATGGCTGATGGGTTACTAGGGCTCTGAGTAATGGGGTGGAATGGGCACAGCAGGGTCATGATGAAAGCGCATGGAACAGCTCAGGGAATGGCCGCTGCAAAGGGAGTGCAACCACATGCCAGGAGCAGGGTGTGAGGTTTGCAGCCAATGTGTTTTTCTGGGGAAAGGTGGCAAACAGCAGCCAGGTGCTAAGGCTGGAAGTATTGCTGTGCTGTGTCACGGGACAGCTGCCTCTGCCTCTCCTCCGATGCGATACAAATGCTTCCAACCAAAGCATGTTCCTTCATGCACTGGGAGTCTGGAGATGCCCCGCAGCAGCAGAGGTGTAGGAGGAGGGAAATGCATCCCAGAATTTCAACCAGTTCCCATCGGAGGGTCTGGAAATCTTTTTGCGTGTGCACCATAACGGACATAGAAGGGAGCTGTGCACAGTTAATGTAATAGCATTAATTTTGCAGACTTACAAGCAGTTTTCCCTAGGGGGAAAAAAAAAAAAAAAAAAAAAAAAAAAGCATAGGTGGTACATGTGCAGAGCAGAAAACAGAGCTTCTATCAGCAATGCAGCCTCTGCATCCTTGTGGAGCTGAAGCATCATTCTATGGAGGGCACATGGGGAAAACTTAGAGAGCAAGCCTCATTAAAGGCCTGGTCAAAATGAGTTGGCAGATAGGATAACAAGACAATAAACACACTCCATGTGCTGGTTTCCTCTACCACTGAGCTGCAGCTGGAAGCACAGGCTCCATGCATAGTCAATGGGAGTGATGGAGGCAGATTCAGGAGCAGAGGTGGGGCTCTTGGTCAAAGCCAAACAAAAAGGACAAATAGGAATGGGGAAAAAACAACAATGCTGTGCTAGTAACAACCCAGCAATTCATAAAGCCTTCCAGATGGACACTCAGATTAAGGAGATTACAGGAGGTATGGCTTGTAGAATATGTACCTATTATCTTAATGAATGGTTAGAGTCATTTTTTGTGGCTTGTTTTGCCACCAGCACACAAAAAATGACTGTGTGTCAAGGCAGAGGTGGTGGCAGAGTGCAAAAGCTCCATGAAAGGGTTGGCCTCACTAGGCTGAGCATGACAAAGAGAAGCATTTGTCCTGGAGGGAGTTGCAGCCAGCTTCCATTCCTTGCAGCCCAGAGGTTCCCAGATCTGCCCTGGGAGGCACTGCAGCCTCTATCTGCACTCTGAACAGCTTATGGGCTCATAGCCTCCATCCGCAAGACATGGACTCTCTGAGTTGCCAGCAAAGCACACAACATGGGAAATAAAGCCAAGCAACAGTGATGATGATAGCTGCTTTCTCCTGGAGCTGAGCTCCCATCTGCAGCAACCATATCCCCCATGGAGACAGATCAGATGCAACGTCATGCTTTTCTTTGTTGGAATGTGTTTCTCCCATGGATTCCTGAGCTTTCTGACCTCCATCTCCTTCATGAGGTTGTTTCTTCCACGTATCCATGGTGGGCCTGAAATCCAGCTGGGCACTTCTCCCAGCCCACTTCCCTGGGTTGGGAACAGCATTACAAGAAAACCCAGTGCTCAGTAAATAAGGAAAAATAAAAAAAAAAAAAATCTGAGAAAGGCACAGAAACACAGAAAAGAGGAAGTCTGGTTGTGAATCGCAGGTTGCACAGATCTCCCTGGCCATCCTGTGTTGGAGGACACAGGGAAGCATGTTATAAGGGAAACCTTCTGCTTTCAGAAGGATGAGCAGGGGCTCAGAAACTCAGTGTTTGGTTTAACAGCCAGACTGGCTGGTTTGGGGAATTCCAGTGTTGTTTCTTGCTCCACGCATCAGTGTTGCCTCATTATTCTCTTTGTTCTTGTTATTATGTGGTTGCTTATTCTCAGTGAAATCCCTATGGGGTAACCACCTGTGTGTGACACCAGGCAGTGCTCAGCACCTGGATCTCTTGTTCTCCATCCAGGAATGGCTTGCATGGGGAAATGACAATGACCAGAAGCCAGCTTGGTGCCCTGGACATCCCAATAATTGCACACCTGCTCTCCCAGCTCCTCAGCTTCCTGCAGAGAGCAGCTACTGTTTTTCCCCCAGGCAGTTTTGCAAAGGCGGTCACCGTGCTGCTCAGCATTGCAAATCTCTGTCTGTCCAAGGTGCAACTTTCCCTTTAATTACTGAGTGTGACAGCTGTGGCTTCCCTGTTCTCATTTCCATTAAGGATTGACAAACACCATAGGTGCACTGTCCCCAAAGCGTCCCACCCCTCTCTGATGACTTTCTTTCAAGTTATTCCAAGAGCATGCGATAAAGAGAAGCGGTTGCTTATGAGATTGCTCCTGGGCTTGGCATGATTGCTTCTTCGGCACCCACACCCCTCATCACCAACACGGGAGCTGGGTGCTCAGAAACTGTTCCTCAGGAACACCCAATTCCCTCTCCTTGACCCCAAAATTAAAGAAGTATCTTTAAATGGGAAATGCTTCTATGCTTCACCCTTCTGCCTCCTTGCTTTCCTCAAGGTGCCGCTGCCTAGTAATGATAACAGCATCAATTTATCATCTGTTGTACAAAATAGTTCATTTCAAGAAATCTGGCAGTGGTCCTTTTTTAAGGATCCATCCTACATCAGTGTGTGGGTGTTGCAGTTGTGCAGTGGGGTTCAGGGGGTTGGTGTGTTGTCCATCTGCGCTGAGCTGTGCTCGGTACTGGGTTCCCAATGGTGCCCATCGCCCATCATTTGTCCATTTCCACCAACAGAGGCGATGCAAAGTTTGTGCCTAAAGGTTGCAAAAAGCTGCCGTTTCCAGTGATTCCCCCTCATTTGCATCATTTCTGGGGAAATGCAGAACTAATTGCATAATGTGAGTCCTCATCCTGCAGCAAGGATCAGGCCAGGGTGACTCACCCCCAAGAAACAGTTCCTCTAATCCAGGAAAGGATGAAGCCAACTGGCTGAGCTGGTCCATGGCCAAGGGGTGCTGGGTGGGGATGGAGGATTCTGCATTGTGGATGTGAGTGCTATGCCAACCCACCATGGACATCATCTGTTTGCAACTTGGGCTCCATGTGCAAGTAGTTCGGGTCAGCAGGAATTCCATCTCCAGAACCCAATTCTGTCTGCACTAAACCTGCAGCTAAAGATGAAGTTGTTTCCAGGAAAGATCATAGGTTTGTAGACCCATCATGTTAGGAAAAGACCTCTAAGATCACCAACCCCACCCCACCATGCCCACTGACCATGTCCCCAAGAGCCACATCTCCATGGTTCTTGAAAACCTCCAAGAACGGTGACTCCACCATCTTTCTGGGCAGCAGTTCCAAGGCCTATCCATTCTTTCAGAGGATGCATCTTTTTTTCACTAATATCCAACCTGAACATTCCATGATGGGAGGAATCATTGCCTCCTCAAGCACAGCTCAGCCCTGAAATCCAGGCAGCAAAAATGCATGGGTGCACTCAGATCAGAAAGTAACCAGCTGTTTGGCTCAGCCACGAGGCAGAAAGGTCCAAAATTCACTTTGCTCCAGCGCTCCTGAAATCAAGTGAAAGAAAAGGATTAATTTTCCATTAAAATAATCTTATAAGGAAATACAGTTCATTAAGCAGAGGCAAGGAAATCCAGCACCCTGTGAGACTCATACCCAGGGGCACAGGGGATTCCTCCAGCCTCAGGCTGAGCCTGGACCACAACCCCAGAGCATCTCCTGCCCCAGTCCTTTCTTTTTCAGGTGAGATCTCTGCCTAAAGCCTCCCCCTCCCTCCTGGTGCTATTGACCACATCACAAGAAACAATTTGCTTCTGGATATAATGCAGATTGTGGAGCCGTCTGGCTGCAAGGAATGAGCGTTCACAGGAGGAACTAATTACTGGCTAATTTCTTACTTGCATTTATCCACAGTCTGCTTTGTGGCAGGCTTCCTGGGTATCATTTGCTCCCACCTGCGGTGCAAAGCACCAATCCACTTCTTGGGGTTGGAAGCACCGCCTCCAGTTTCCCATGTGTGTTCCCCACTTGGCTGCCAGCAATAATAAAAACATGGTGATAATTATAAGCAGTGGTGTGTTCATTAAAGAATAGAAAGCAGTGCATTAGGAGGACACTGAGGCCATCCCATCCGGTGCAGGGGTCAGAAAAGGGAAATTAAAACTCTCATGCTTCCTGGGAGCTGTCTGTGTGGCTTGGAAATTGGGTATCTGAAGCAAGGGAAATGCAAACAATCCCCGATAATGATTCCCTGAGTAATGGTAAAAAGCGCAATAAATCTGCATCCATTTTGTCAGACCACAAAAATGCAACTTTGATCCCCCAGGAAATCCTGAGGTATTTAATTTTTTTTTCACCTCTGGTGAAATTACACAATTTTTTTTTCAATTCTTTTTTTTTTTTTTTAAGTGGGATATTCCAAACCATTTTCTTCTGATGCAGCTGGGGACATCCTGCTTTGGCTGGGTAAGATATTCACCATGGAATAAAGCAGAATTCCTTCTCCTGCCTTAACAGTACAGTGAGCAGGTTTGCTGCTGAGTTCCTGCATGTGTTTCATGCTCCTCTCCTTCAGCCCCGAAGATGCACTGTCACCAGGAGCTGCCACCTGCACTGATGCACTGGTGTTTTCACAGTTTGCAGAATGAGTGGGACCTCAAGGATCACCATCACCAGGACTCACCGTATGGCTCCTCCACAAGACCCAAACCTCCTGCACTAACTGGGGTCCCCACTGACTCTTGGATCTTCAGTCCAGCCCTGTGACAATCCACATCTCATGCCACCCCACCTGCAGCCCTGTGTTGTCCATCATCATATTCTCTGTAGAACCCCAGAGACCAAAAATGAGTTCCAATTTCAGCAGGACTGCTCAATTTCTTTGTTGTTGGTCATGAATTTGAAACCTCTTTAACCACAGAGTCACAGCATCTATTGGAAAAGGCCTCTATGATCATCTAGTCCCACCATCAACCCATCGTCTTCTAAATCATCAATCCAGTGATCTCCCAGCCATCAGAAAAAGGAGAAGCAAAGACCCATTTTCCAGTGCTGGGTCCCAGGGACTGCATCTTCACCTTGACCCAGGTAAGAAGAGATGGAAAAGGACTTTGCCCACAGGGAAAGTGCAGAGCAGGAAGGGAAGGAGCCCATCTAGCGGCACCCTTTCTGGGCATGGTTGGATGAAATTAATGGTTTTGAACCTGTGTCATTTGGTTAGGCTCATGGCAACCAGTGGTTGGGTTCGAGGTGAAAAGAACATTCTAGCTGCTATCACACAAAAGCGTGGAGAATAGTGAATAAGTGAAAAAGCTTAACTGACAAATATGGCCTGAAGATTTTTTCCTTCTTGAGCATCACACTTGAGGCTCCTGCTCAAATACTTGCTGTGTGATCTTCGGGCTGATGCTGTTCTTGGGCCACCTATTCTTCATGCTGCAGGGACATGGGGTACCCTAGAGACAACTTCCCATCTATTTCTATCACTGCTCGTCTTCCTCCTCTCCCCATGTTCTTATCTGGCTGTGTCTAACACATAGAACTGCCATGGGGGACAACGAGTCACCTTTCCTGCCCTATAAATTCAGTCCTTCATCTCCTTGGCTGTGGTAGGTTTTAGAGTGCTTGTACTGGTCAGGCAAAACATCAAACCCCAAACATTTCCTACAGTGAACTCTCCGGAGTAGTATTTCCATATTCATATCATGAATAGTTTTGCTAAAAGGACTAGAGGGAATCTTTTCTCAGTTATCATAATGATTTCTCCGGGTATTCGAAGAGACAGAAATATCCAGATGGTCAGTGTGAAATAGGAGCTTGTTTAAGAAAACTGAAATGAAAAAGAAGAGCAAGAAAAGAATTCTTTTAGAAAGCCAAAACTGCCTTTCCAAATGGCTGCCAGAAATTCACAGGTACAATAATGTGGGTTTTGCTATTTTGCCATCATTCGAAATGGGAATACTTAAAATGATACTTAAAACAAACAGCTACAAAACAAGAGTAGGAAGGAAAAGTAGTAATCACTTATCTGGAACTGTTCCCAGCCTCTCAAAGCTTGTAATTCATGTCTTAATGAATAGCTTGGAAACCATCTGAGATGAACCTTTCCCCTTTGTTGCTGTGACAAAATCTTTACAGCTGTAGCCATAGAGAAAAAGTAAGCGCCGTCTTCATTTTCCTCCTTGGTTTGATAAAATTACAGCTGAGAACGTCTGGGTGTTGGTTTAAACACGAGGAGGAAAGGTGCTGCCCATGTTTTGGAAGAGGTAGTATCATCTTCCTTTCTTCTCTCTATTAGTCAGGCCACTACATGGTAATTATTCTCCCACTGCAATTAGGCAGTCACCTGCTGCTTCCTGGGATGAGAGAAGTGATCTTGCTGGAAGATTCCTGTTTGCAGGAGGAGAGTGAAGTGTTGGGTTGAGTTACCATTCACATCTCAGCATTCCAGGGGATGACTTCTTTGGTGGTGGTGTTGTGGGATGCAGGACTTACAGTCTCTAAGGGTCAGAGGGGAAAGATCTGGAAAGGCTGCCTTGGGGGCTGGGAGTGTCATGCAAAGCAAGTTCCTGCTCTTCCAGGCTGCACATAAGGGACAGACTGAGTGGCCAACAAGTCAACTTGCAGCAGGTGGCAGGACATAACCCAGGTCCAAACCTTTTTCAAGCAACTGTCTTCTTCAGCAACACTGAGACCCAAGCAAAGTGGACTCCATTCGGCCTCTGAAGATAAAAGTCAAGTAGAGTTGTCCTGGCTATGGATTGCAAGGGGTTACCCATGCCTTTCCATACCCCAAGGAGAACCCAAACTTGGACCAACACAAGTTCAATGTACCACTGCGTGGTGATGATGACATGCAGGTGGTTGGTGGAGCTGCCCGTGTCCCACCAGGGCTCCAATTTCATAGATTCATAGATTCATAGATTCATTAGGTTGGAAAGGACCTACAAGATCATCTAGTCCAACCGGTCTCCCACAGTATTCTCCGGGGGAAACTGGCAGCCCGTGGTGTGGACAGGTTCACTCTTCTCTGGGTTGAGAATTGGCTAGAGGGCCGTGCCCAGCGGGTAGTGGTTAATGGAGTCAAGTCCAGCTGGCGTCCTGTCACGAGTGGTGTCCCCCAGGGGTCGGTACTGGGGCCCATACTGTTTAATATCTTTATTGATGACCTGGATGAGGGGATTGAGTGTACCCTCAGTAAGTTTGCGGATGACACCAAGTTGGGAGGATGTGTAGATCTGCCTGAGGGTGGGGAGGCCCTTTCAGCGGGATCTGGATAGGCTGGACAGTTGGGCTGAGGTCAATGGGATGAGGTTCAATAAGGCCAAGTGCCGGGTCCTGCACTTCGGCCACAATAACCCCATGCAATGCTATAGGCTTTGGGGCAGAATGGCTTGAGGAGTGTATAGAGGAAAAGGACCTGGGGGTGTTGGTTGATGCTCGGCTCAACATGAGCCGGCAGTGTGCCCAGGTGGCCAAGAAGGCTTTCCAACTCACATCTGATGAAAAATGAGCTGCTTAGGTGGGCTCAATCTTGTCCAATTTTAGTTTTGGTGCCTTGTCTAGCCACCAAACTGGATTTCCTCAGTCTAGTGGAGCTCAGCTGGAGGACTGCCCTTCTTGCTTAACCTGGGTCTGACATTCTGATGACCAAATTCAGATGAGACAACTTCTTCTTTTACACTGAACTGACAACTCCTGCCTGTCCCCAAGGTGCTTATCTTCTTTGCATCACCCTTCAATATTTGCTTTTTTTTTTTAGGTTGTCATTTGAATTTTACCCCATGAGAGCACAGAGATGAGTGGCGCCTTGCGACCTGTAATTCTTCATGTGCTGGAGACAGGAAGAAATTCATGGTGATAATAGTGTCTGCAAACCCTGTGGATGACAGGCAGGGTGTACTCGTCTGAGTGTATGCAGGCGTCTTGCATGGTGATGTCTCCATTTGGGCTAATGCCCCTGCCCCGGGCTGCCTGTAGAGCTGAGATGGATCTAATTTATGCAGCCAGTAGAGTCTTGCGCTTGATGCACATCATGCTAAACTAGGCGTCTGTGCTTGGTCAGGTGAATCATCCTGTGGAAATGTTGGTTTCTTTCCATGAAATGAGCCCCCAGCGAACAGCTCTCATGTTGAACTCTGTGTGGGCCACTTCAAAATGAGACAAATTTCATTTCCACCCCGTTATGGCCAAGAGATCTTCCAACTCAAACCTTTTAAGTCATATAGGGAAACATCACCCTTTGCCAGTCTTAATGCCACTGAAGTAGAGGTATTGATATCTAGGGTTTGTATGAATCTGGCAGAGCCCACCAAGTCCACAGATGTCAGCACTGACACTGTCCTCACCCAATCGCTGGGATGTGGAAGGACAATGCGAGTGTGTTGTTTGGATATCACAGCAATGAGTGAAGCTACAGGTGGCACACTAGCTGTGGTAGAGGTGTCATGACATTCTGAAGCATTTTGTGCATTCCTGGCAGGATTTGATATCAATTGTTACTTAAGTAAATGCCACCTTGGCCTATAGAATACTTAAAAGCTGATGTCACATAAGGAAGTAAATAGAATAAACATCAGGGCTGTACTGGTGCCTGAGTCCCAGCACGTCCCACATTGTCTGCAGAGACAACAGATCCTTTCTCCAGTCAGTAAAAGAGCATTTCTCCCCCATTTTGTAATTTCATTAACCAGCATCTATGGAAAAATACAGGGACAAAGCACGTACTTTCAATGCAGTTTATTGAAGGCACAGTGGAAAGCTGGGAAGTTTGAGCAGTCAGTGGAAGAAGCTCTGTTTATGTGAGCACAAGATTTCAGAGTCACAAGCCTTAAAACTTCCTCAGCGTTTCGGTGTGGGGAAAGGGGTGAGCACTTCTAAGACTCAGCATGCTTTCAACCAGCCACCCCTAACATGCACAAGCAAATGGAACTACTACATATTCATCTGTAAGCAAATTCCACAAAAAGCCTATGGTTGCAGTGCAAGCAGCAGGTGCTTTGAACGTTGAAACTGCCTTGCTTACAGTTTAAGCTCAAATTCGCAGCTCAGGGTTTCTCTTTGGATAAGGAGAGGAACGTGCTCTGCGCAGCACCTCCTGGGAAAGTTAAATCGTCATGCTCTTTTCTGAAATGCTTTGGGAGGTGCTGTAAGAAAAAGAGGTGTCTCATAAGGGAGGACACCCCTAATGCATCTGCTCGTTATGGGAAAGCTGGGGGGGAAGGCGGCGGAACAAACAAAACCTAAAAGCTGCAGTCACCTAAGCAGTATAAACTCAGAGAAGTAAGATGACGTGGAGCACCTGCTGGAAAAGCTTGCTGGATGTGACTGTAAGGTTGGGGGACTCTGAAAACATAACCTGGAAGGACATGTATGTGGTGTTAATGAATTTGGGAACAGGCTGGGTGACAAATGCTGCTATTGGAAGTCAGAAAAACCCTTCTGCCTCATCTCAGTGGTAGGAACTGCACGTCTGCACGCCGTGCTCTGCTGCTCCTGGCTGTGCCACCTCTGTGGCTGCTGTCTTTATGGGACTACACAAGGGTCTCTGACCACCCCAAAATTCCCCACCACACCATTGTTGCATGCCACGACCTCGGGGCTGTTGGACACCACCACCGGTGGGCCTGCCAGCTGCCGGATAACACAGCCTTGGTTCCCAAAGCTCACCACACCACTAGGTTGGCAAGCCCCCATCCTGGCATTCAAGCCCCCACTGGCTGTGCTGATGACAGTGCGGGCTGGGTACCCCCCACTACGGGAGCTGAATCCCCCCGTTTTACAGTTGACTCCTCCAGCTTGGCAGAACACCTCTGGGACACATGGCTTGGCCACCGAGCTGATGACCCTCTTGGGGTGGATCCCAGCACTGCGAGAGCTGAATCCTCCATTCTGGGAACTGTGGCGTCCGGACCGTCTCCCCAGGGAGCCATAGCCACAAGCCGCTGCGTTGGCAGCCAGCATCCCGCAGTCATCAGGGATGTTGTAGCCGCTGCTGACCACTGCTGCAAGACAGCCCATGGGATGCATTACTTGGAGCTGAGGGACTATTGAAGGCAAGTTGTTCCACAAATGGTAGAACCAACCAAGCCTGATTGCCTGTGGGTTGGTCCAGTGCTACTCCTTCCATCTCCTCCCCAGGCCCCAACACATCCCCTCCAGCTCCTCCCACTTCCCACACTGCTCTTCAGGTTGGTGCCGTGCTCCCATGCACAGTGTATGCCCTGGTGGCCTGGATTTTGCCCTGGCTGTTGCCCCAAAAGGTAGAAAAGGGGCATGAATGTGACTTTCCCTCCTCCATCCAATTGACAGCTTTCTTGAAATTTAGGGCCATTTGGGATTACTGAGACAAAAGCTTCTCATTGTCAGCCTGGCCTGAAATGAGGCAGGGAGCCAAAAGCAGAAGAGGCTGAGACAGACAGTGCTGCCCCCTAAACTGCCCTTCCTACAAGAAGAAACCGTCAAGGTCATAAATCTTCATGTTACTTACATACGCTCACTGGATTCCCCACACATATCCTGTTAGAAGAAAGAAGAGAAATGTGTGTTATCCCGTTAACCAGTGTCATGCACATCTAGAAATTTTATGTCACTCATCATTTCCAGCCGCATATCCACCCTGTTTTTCTCTTAATCCCATGTTGCAACACATCTGACTATCCTTAGGGCAGTAACTGCTGTTGCTGGCACAAAGTGAATGGGAGAGCATTCAGTCAACTCTCCATCCCCAGTTTCTGTGAGCCTGGGAGGATTCCGGAGCTGCAGAGGTAACTTAAGAGCTGGACTCATTCTGACCTTAGTGCTGATGAAAGAGACAAACCCTCTGACACTCACCTGCTCTCTTCACCCTCCAGCAAAGTCTTATAGGTGGCAATCTCAATGTCCAAGGCCAGCTTGACATTTAGCAGCTCCTGGTAATCTCGCAGCATGCAAGCCAGCTCATCCTTGGCCTTCTGGAGGGCATTCTGCAGCTCAACATGTTTCTCCCGTGCATCCTTCAGGGCACAGTCCCCGCGCTGTTCAACATCACAGATGGAGGTTTGCAGGCAGGAGACCTGTCAGAGGAGAGGACAATGGGGCAGGTGTCTTCACTGCCTTGTTTCCTAGTGCTTGGGTGTTCTGCATTCATCTCTTCTGATTTCAAGCAGGGAGATACCAGTTTCATTGGAGTATTTTCTTATCTCTATCCACTTTTCTACCACATTGTACATGCATGACTAAAGCAACAACTTTTAAAATAAAAAGAATATTTGGATCTCAGATTTCTCACTGTTCAAATTCACCTCTGGACACCATGGCAGGCTGGATTTGGGTCATACATCTACTGAGGGCCAATGCATCATCTTTCCCCATTCCTGAGCTGTCCTCCAGACACACATGACCTCTGGGTCCAACCTACCTGCTTCTTCACATTCTCCAGTTCACACTGCAACTTCTGTATCATCCGGGTCAGCTCTGAAATCTCACACTTGTTGCTCTGCAGATCATCGCAGTACTTGCCCCTTTTATCCTGAAGCTCCTGAAACTGGAAGGCAAAAACAAGACTGTTGCCACATCTGACCTGTAGCCCAGGCTGGCACAGGTTGCTTCATACTCACCCTGGTTTGGTAGAAGGCATCGACTTCTTCTTTGCTCTTCTGAGCAATTTCCTGGTACCAGCACTCAACGTTCTTGATGATGCTCTCCATGTCCAGGTCCCGGTTGTTGTCCATCTTCACGATGACTGAAGTGTCACACAGCTGGCGATCGACTTGTGCTCGTTCCTGCACAGTGGGAAATGGCTTAGTCAGCTGCTCAGAATTCTCCAGCTTTGTAGCAAAAGGAGGGCTGGGACAAAGAGCCACTCTGCTCTGTTGATGGATGCAAGTCAAGAGATCTCCCTCAGGTTTGCTCAACAGAAAATCCTCCCTGCTGGATGAGTTGCTGCATGCCAGCTGCTGACCTGCAGCAATTCTGTCCACATCAAGGGCAAGGAATGCAAGTGACTTAACCCTTGGTATCCTGTCATCTTCAGCTGCTTTGCTGATGTTAATGACAGGGTTAAGCTGGGAGCTCTAATCAGACAACTTCAATCCGGAGTAAAGACAGGCACTCTATTCTCAGGGGTAGAGTTAGGACTCAGCCAATTCATACCAAGAGCTGTATTAACAGAGGGGGAACCACCCAATTTCCAACATAATCATGCTAATATCAACTCTGTTGTCCCATCAACGTTGTAGCTCCGTGCTTTCAAGTGTTCAGGGCTTGGGATGAAACAGGTCCAAGAGGGATTTCAGGCTGGAGCACCCAATGATGAGGCAGCACCCAGTGCAAGGACAAAGCCGAGGAACTCACCTCTTCAAACACACACTTGAGCAGCTCCAGCTGCCTTCTGAGCAGGTCCACCTTCACCTCCAGCTCTTCCTTGTTCAAAAAGATGCAGTCTGCATCCTGAAAGAGAGGAGACGCAATCTGAACACAATGGGGAAGCATAGGGAAGGCAGAAGCAGCTCCAGTGGAGCAGAGACATGTTCTAACAGGGCTCCAGGAGCAGAGAGGTGCAAAGGGATGAGTCAGGTGCCCACTGTCTCCTCAAGGAAAACAAAGCCACCCCAACATGACTGACAGGGATTAGTTTATTTATTAGGACTCAGCTACAAACTCAGAATGGACTAATGAGAACTTTAAAATAATTTTTTTTTAATATTGCTCAAATGATTTCTCCTTTTCTGATGTGCAAATATAAAGGGACTGTCAGGAAATAACCTGTGTCTCATACACCATGTGTGGCCTCACACTCTGTCCTCATTCCATGAATGCAACATGAAACACACAATCCAAGGGTGTGTTTGGGTCAACAAAGCTATTGTTGCAGTGCTGATGATGTGGGCTTTGATTGTTTTCACTTTCTCCTCCCATTTGCTTCTTTTTCTGGCTGTGCATCTTCACGGGCTGCCTATTTCTGCATACTGTAATACTTATGCTGAGTGTTTGCTAGCCGTGCTCCACTACAGCCGTGTTTCACACCAGATAAACCCCCAAAAATGTCTAACAATCCATTTACTTCGAACTTCTCACCTTTTTGAGTGCCACAAACTCATTCTCTACAGTCGTACGCCTGTTGATTTCCTCCTCGTATCTGTTGGGAAAGAAGAAAAGGGCTGAGCCAAGTAATACCACCAAGCACCATCACGAGAAAGAGCAGCTTCCCCTTGCTCAAACTGCCGTCAGGCACTGAGGGCACTGTCTGCAAGCCAGCATTAAACCTTCCAAAGATCACAAGCTTCTTCACCAGCACCGAAATTAACAATGCAAAGAGTCTGCGAGTGAGACAGAAGAATGGGACATCCCCGAAGACATGCTGTGTGTCAGAGATGAACAAAAGAGAAGACTCAAAGGAGACCCAAAGGCCCTTACTTGCACTTGAACTCCTCCACCATCTGGCTTGTTGCACACTCCTCGTTGCCCAGCTTCTGTTTCTCGCACAGCAAGCAGTCCAGGCGCTTCCGCAGGTCGCAGATGTAGTTCTCAAAGTAGAGCTCCAGGTTCTTTCCTTTCTTTGGCAGGACATACTGCTGCAGGAGGCCCCACTTGGTCTCCAGCACCTTGTTCTGCTGCTCCAGGAACCGGACCTGCAGGCCAAAAAGGAGCAATTCTTCAAAGAAAGGTGGATGCAGTCACTCGGCACCTGATTTAACTGTCTGCTCTCACTTTGAAAACAGTGAGAGTCCTGCAGGCGTAAGAACAGGATTTTAGGAAAGTAAGAGGTGATTTGCCATGAGTAATGTGAAATTATCTGCTGGCATTTAGAAATCTTACATACACACAGGTCTGAGCTAACTCCACTTCTCCTTAGTGACTGCAAATGAGCTCTTCCAGTGGACTGCAGTGGAGCAACCAACTGGAGTGACCCGCTGTCTCTTTTCTCTACAAGGGATCCAAATGTGACAGCTCACAATTAGGCACCTAACATTCAAATTCTTGGATCAGAAGCAACTTTCTCTGTCTTCAGGTATATTTTTGGAGCAGTCACTGCATTTAAAGACAAAGGGAAAAAGGACTCTAATACAGGACAGAAAGATGAGCCTGTCCAAACTGTGTCCTAGACGACTGATAATGTCTCTTCCAACCCTAGCTGTTCTGTGATACCCTGATTCCACGATTCCGTGATTCCGTGATGCTGTGATTCTATGATTCCATCATTCTACAATCCCATGATTCAGTAATTCTGTGATTCCATAATTCCATTATTTTACAATTCCACAATTCCATGTTTCCACAATTCTGTGATTCCATGATTCTATAATTCTATGATTCTATGATTCCACAATCCTATAATTCTATGACTCTATGATTCTATGATTCTATGACTCTTATGATTCTGTGATTCGGGCTAGGCTAGAACAAGGCTGAAACAAGAATTCAGCTTTGAACTGAGGCAATCCAGTCAGGAGTCAACAGCAAGAAGGTCCAGTGATGTCACAGCCAGAACAGTCACCATCAGATCCTCTGTGCCCACACTGAAGACCTCATTCAGAAGAATATGGACCCTTGCATGGAACCAGTTCAGCACTGGAGGCCTGGGGAGGGTTTATTCTTACTTTTTTTCACCAACAGGCTCAAGGAGGGAGCAGTTTGTACTCACCTTGTCGATGAAGCAGGCAAACTGTGTGTTGAGGGTCTTGATCTGTTCCTTCTCCTGACAGCGAATTTCATGTTCCAGCGGGTCGACCCCAACACAGAGGGGCTTCAGGAGACGCTCGTCGATGCAGATGCCCTGGATACCTTCCCCCTTGCGATCAGGGTACCCCCTCACAATGCTGTATCCCCTGGGGCCACAGAGGCCAACCCTTCCTCCGGCATTACTGTAGCCAACAACCCCACCACCGAAGCCAAAATCTCCAAAACATCCATTGCCGCAGACCCCGTTCACATAGGAAATTCTTCTGCTCGCACCCAGGTTGCAGACACTGCGGCTGCTGTAGGCTCCGGCTGCGCACCGAGCAGGCTGGCAGGCAGCAGCATAGCTCCGTCCACAGATCTCTGATGCTGAGCTGAAGCCTCGCCGTCCCAGCACGGACCTCACCGTTGGCGCTTGTCTGCTCATCCTGGGTGAGGGTGGAACACAGGAGTCAAGGGGAAGCTCTTCTGCAGGAGAGGAACAGAGATCCCGCTGGGGTGACACCACGATGCCACTCCTTATATACATTAGGGAAGCTGGCCTTGATAGGATCAGGACATTAATTTAATGCGCTTAAGGGTTTGGTTTGCCTGGCAGCAATAAATGCTCCTCAAAATGCAAAGCAGCCCGGCAAATACCAACTACTGAGGAAATAAAAAGGAATCTAAAAGTGCTCTGTTTGCAAGTTGGCTTAGAATATATTACAGTTTGAAGTGCTCCCCTAACTTAGGCTAATTATAGTTTAGCAAACTTTTTTTTTTTTTTTTTTGAAGAAACTCTTTGTGATTTGTTTGCAGTGTGTCGTTTGGGGTTTTGTGTCTCATGGGTTTTTGTGAAGGATGGCGTATTTTGCAGGCTTGCACTTTGTGAGGTTAATTTCACAATCTCTCCTTTTCTCTCTCACCAAGTTTGTTTTGAGTGCAAAAAAGTTTCCAGAATCAACCATGGAAAAACACTGGTAGTCATGTTGTGATGTATGCATTGTTTCCCTGTCTGAACCACCAGTAAATCTACTGAGCTATGGGTCAGTATTCATATGCAAGGACTCAAAGTGCCCCCAAAAGCATTCCCTTGCAGCATTTCACTGACCATTTCCCATCACTATGAAACCCTATCAAAACAGAGCAGGTTCCCTCAGGAATTGAGACGTCTTCCAGTTTGCCCACTGGATTTGTGGCATTTCAGTGGTGTTTTCTCTTGATTAGTGCTGCAAATTCTTAACCCGAGGTCCATTTGACATTGTTAAATTTTTGTCTGTTGCTGTTTTGGGGCTTCTACCCATCTGAATGTGAGACGTTTTATTTCATCATCTGGTGGTCTCTACAGGTAACAAGAAGGGAAGAGCTGCACCTTGCAGCCTGGTGAGCATTCAAGAAGCAAGTGTTGAAGGTTGGGTGACTTTGCCAGGCACGTCCTTGACCCAATGAAGATACATTAGGGAGAGACAACAGCCCCTGGGTTGGTGTCCGGGGAGCTGGGGTGATTCACACCCAAAGGCATTGGTCTTCTTTGTCAACAGAGGAAGTCTTAATGAGTAGATTAGACTGAACACCGGGGTGGCTTTGACTCACGTTGGCAAGACAAATCTCTCTCTCCTAATCACTAGCCCAAGGAGGTGAGGCTGAGCCAACCCTCCCTGGGCCTTTCTAAATGACAATTGCAAAGTCAAAACAATAGGGCTTTTTCAGCTCTTAGAGAGTAAAGATTTCGGGATAGAAAGACACATTACAGTGCAGTCAACCAATTGCCCTCAGCCCTTCCAAAGGGGAACTACAATCAGAGAAGTCTTGCTCTGTACACCATGACAGTATCTGGACATGGTCAGTAGGAATGTTCTCGTGTCCTCTTTAGCCCTGCATTTTCATTGCAAGTCACAAAAAAGAAGGCCAAACCTCCATCTAATATTAAATTTTCTTATATCAAGCTCTCTGAAGGGGACATAGACCTTGAACTTTAGCAAGCCATAGGACGTGACTGCAGCACTGAGATTCACCAGGCTATTAATTGAAAGTGTAATTGCAACTTGCGTGAGTTTGAGGGGCTGGTGGTATAAATTAGTTGCGTAAACTGATACTCCTGCCCTGTACGAGTGGAATAATTCAACATATTTATAGCATTACTTTTTTGTTTATAATATTTTGGGCTCACAGTTCATGTTGGGTTGCCAGCACAATTGGCAATATCAGTTAAAATATTCCCCTGGCAAATATTAGAGGCTTCAAGCTAAAGCTTGCAACATCTCAGATCCTTTAAGTTCTGAACAAAGGTTTATCAAAAGTGAAATGCATATTTGAATCCAAAGAGCACTACAAAAGGCAATTGTTCCAGCTCTTTCACTCAGCTAGAGCTAATGTGCTTTCTATGTAGGAAGACTGCATCCCGAATCAGAAGTCAGATTGAGAGCTGGATGCTCCTTCCTGCACCCTATTATACGTGCAGGCTGTAAGGGAGACGCCTGGAACACATCATAGACTGCAATTAAATGTCTGCCAAACTAACTGCTCTGAGTCGGCCCCACTTCCAAAATGTCCCACCAGAGCTCCTTGAGAAGTGAGATGTTTTCGGTGTGGGCTGTCCAGTGTTGGGTGACACTTCTGTTGGCCAACCTCCTGCTCATGATCTCAGTGATCAGGCAGTTATGCAGAAGGTTCTCTCAATGTCTTTTAGGTCTTTCCAAAGGACACAGATTGTTTCTTCTGTTGGGAAATCAGGTCTCAGGAATTGCCAATTTGTTGTTTCTGTACAAACACAGGAGACAGGAGAGTACTTTGAAGCAAAAATAAAGATATTCTTTGCCGGAAAAAAAAAAAAAAGAGGGATCCATCGTGCTTTCATCTTTTAGAAAAGAAGGACAAAGGAAGGAAAGAAGGAAAATATTTTGATGAGGGGTTGAATGAATCATTTTAACGACTTGCAATCTCTCCCTTTGTCAGCGTTCTCCTGTATGTGCTGCTGAGAATGGAATTCATTATGGGAACATGTGAAGTTCACTAATTTGTTTGTTGCCTCTGGAGGTAAATCTGAGCTAGCTCTTAAAATATATTTTATGCGATAGTCTCAAAGAGCCGTGCTCCATCTCTGTAATTACAGACAGCCATAGAGAACTCATTGCATTCAGACAAGACAATGGCAATAACCTACCTGTGCTAACAGCATTTGATAGACATAAGATTGGGTCACGATATGTATTTTTTGCACTCACACACAAGTCCAAGGACTACGTAGTCTCTTGTTTATGACATTCATGAGGTGTTCAAGACTTGATTTGATTGGTGCTTCTCTGACTTCATGCATCCTAAAGCCAATGTTATCCATGAGAATTCAGTGTGGCAATGTGCTTTTTCCTCTCATGCCCTACATCTGCGCTGTGTTAGAAGTCTGGGATTTTCAAAGGATGTTCCTCAAAAAACGCATCAAACACTGGGCCTGGATTCACCTCCCTCCCATCTTCAACCATCAAACTCGACATGTATTCTAATTTCCTCTTTGAGGCTCCCTCTGCGGCTGATGGAGGGAGATAGGCATCTCCAGACAGTGACTCATCAGGACCTAAAATAGGCAGTGAAGACAGGTGGGAGGAATCAGCCTCTGGAGGCACTTACCTCGCTCCTTACTGACGACCAGAGGCAGTCTAGACAACCAGACAAGAGCCCCGGCGCCCAGCTGCTGGATGGGCACAGCTGGGCGAGATGAGTCCCACCCTTTGAGTGCCACATTTCTTCTGTGCCTTTGAAGTCCTAATGAGAGTGCACAACATCACACGCTCTCCGGATTCACTCTGTTCCCAATGGACGCTTACGTCCTATCTCCGTGCTGTGATTGACGCCAGTAAAGCCGAGGCTTGTGACAAAGCAAAGGGTTGTTTTGATCTTTTTCATGCTGATGCCTTCTCCCTTGCACAGCTGAAATAAAGGTGTGGTATATGGGAATCCAGCCCCTTGAATGGGACAACATCCAGCTGCCTGATGGATCAGAAAAGGAAAAGAAAATATTGCAGCTCTCACCGGACAACAGCAATATCCCTATATAAGTATAGAGTTCTTCTCTCTAAGATGTTTTCATGGGGAGATGAGGTTTCACGAGCCCTAGAGGAGGAAGGAATTGTCCATGGAAGGTGGGTCAGATCCTCCTGGGAAACATAACCAGGAGATAGATTCTTCCCTCTATTATTTGAAGGCACCGGTGCCCCAGCCCATGTTTGGTTGGATTTGTGGAGCTTTGTCATGTATTTCTTTTGAATTTCTGATGTGTGCTGGTTCATGAAGCATGGCTGGGGGAGAGAGTTTGGAGAACATTAATTCTGTGTCATTTCCCTGGCTTATTCTTCTCTTGTGACAGAATCATCTATTTTCAATGAGAATACCATAACCTTTTATGAGATACTTAAACCCCTCTTCATGCATATTTATGATGTTCAATTATTCTTTTCTTGTCAAATCTTTCCTACCATTTTATTCATTAATGATTGTGACTGTTCTCTTCTGTGCTCCTGATTTTCTCCTCATATTTAATTGGGAAAGATGAATGGTAGAGGGAGAGAGAGTTCTTCCAGTTCTGAATCCCAACAGTTGCTTCAGATAGAAAAGGACCTTCCTCTGGATTTTGTAAAACACCTCTCTGTCCAACTTGTGACTGTATGGTTTGTTTCTTTGCTCTGCCAGCTTGCTTTAATCACAAAACAGTTCAGACCTTTGTAGCTGGTTTAACACAATGATTTGTTGGCTTCTTTTTTGATATGCTCACGCGTACAACAAAATTACGTCCTCCGATCTGTTTGAAAACCAGTTTAAAATTGGTCATCATTGGATTTCCAGAATGATGCTGCAAAAATCAACCAAGCACATTCAATCATATTTTTCCAGTAATGTCCCCATCACAGAAGATTTGAGCAGCTATAAAATGTGTTTGATCGTCACTCCTTGGTAGCAGACGTGCTATAAAAATGCAGAGCAACTGAGATGACTTCTCTATGAATCTTCAAACTCTCATTGGATAGAATTGGGTAGGAGACAAATATGATGCAAGTTGGCATAAAAAAATAAAGAAATAAATAATTAAAGCTGACTTTAAAAGGCTTTAATGAGGTTTACAATGAGCAAAGTTTGAATCTTCATGACAAACTCTTTGCAGCCCCCTTAGCTGCTGAGGCTTCTCATCAGCAGATCTGCCTCTTCCAATGCAGGAATTTCTATGTCTTTGGTAAACACAACAAACTAAGTGGCAAAACATTTATTCTCCGTGCACTTTATTGGAAAAAAAGAGCAAAAATTGCCAAGCTCTTGAGTCATCAGCATACAAGTGAGGGTGCAGCAGCGTATGTATATGTCAAAGCGCAGACTGCCTGTCAGGACATACAGGAGGAAGCTAACAGAAATACAAGCAGTGTAATTAGTTTTTGCTGACTACAGGTGGTGTAATGTCTTTCTTTGTTTTTATTTTCTTTAATTGAGATTTCCTTTGTGACTTTCCTGCCTGCATGGGAATGACAAAGATGCTCCAAGACAGCGCACAAAGAGCACACCGGAGTCCAGCCCCTCCCCTCCATGATCCCATGGAAACACTTGCTGAAGCAATCTAGGGAAACGCTTTTGCATTAAATGTCATAACTCGTTTCATAGAAAGCAGAGCTTTAATTGGGAAAAAAGAAAAGATCAAGTTGGTGGGAAGCTGAGATTGAGCGATAATACAAGTGCATTTAGAGAAGCAGTATGTTCTAAGCATCCCTTTTTCTATCTAATCCTGGTGGAGTTGCTCTGATGTGATCTCCTGATGTCTATTACCCTCATGCAAGGTGAAGCTGAGGTGGAGCAGAGCTTCCACTTTCTACTTTGTATCTTGCATTCTCTCAGATCTGGAGCTCAGACACGGGTGGTGCTCCTGGAGCATGGTGTCCCAGCTGAGATCCTCGCTCCTGGCCAGCACTGTGGTGGTGGCTGAGCTGAGCTCTCTGAGCTCCCCGCAGTCCCACAGCAGTGCTCAGCAGTGCTCCCAGGGGCTGAGCTATGGCATGCATGATCCCCACCTTCACAGCTCCATTGGCGGCCCCTTGGGAAACAGTCCCAGCTGGGAGCATTGGGGGCACATTGCTTGCCTGCAGAGCTGGTGGATCCTCTGTGGTAGACACCATCATCCCGAGGTTGGGATGTTCTGTCAGCACCAGGGGAGGGCCCGCGTCTTCTGCTGGCTGCACCAGACCCATGACCCAGGCCGGTGTTGCATCCAGAGGAGGTGTAGCACGGTGTTGTGATCACTGCCACAGGAAAACAAAAGCTGAATCACTCCTTCAATTTCTTTGAAAATTTCTTTGAATGATTTCCATTTGTAGATGCAAATCCCATTTTACATCCCCACAAATCATTCCTGGCTGTTGTAGCATTGTCAGGAAAATGGAAAACCCGGAGCTTACTTACATACTCTCACAGGGCACCCAATGCGTATCCTGAAGGGAAAGAAAATCATAGAATCATTAAGGTTGGAAAAGACCTCTAAGACCATCCAGCCCCTCCCCACAACCCATCCCCACCGTGCCCATTGACCATGTCCCACAGTGCCACATCTTCATGGTTCTTGAACCCCTCCAGGGACCCCACCACCTTCCTGAGCAGTCCTTGCCAGTGCATCACCACTTTTTTGGAGGATAAAATTGTTCCTAACATCCAACCTGACTTTCCCCTGGCACAATTTGAGGCCATCATCTCTCATCCTACCACTGCTACCTAGCAGAAAGGAGCAACCCCCACCTCACCACAGCCTCCTTTCAGGGAGCTAAAGGAAAGGATAAGATCTCCCCTGAGCCTCCTCTTTTCCAGACTAAGCAGTGCCTGTTTCCTCAGCCCCTCCTCAAAGGTTATCAGAAAGTTATCCATCACATAACTAACATCTCTAGCATTTTCCATCCTTCTTGTCACTGCTAAGAACCCCAAGGGCTGTGTACTGCTCACACATTGCTGTAGAAATACCCACCTGCTCTCTTCACCTTCCAACAAAGTCTTATAGGTGGCAATCTCGATATCCAGGGCCAGCTTGATGTTCAGCAGCTCCTGGTAATCCCTCAGCATGCAAGCCAGCTCATCCTTGGCCTTCTGGAGGGCACTCTGCAGCTCAGTGTGCTTCTCCCGTGCATCCTTCAGAGCACAGTCCCCACGCTTCTCAGTGTCACTAACTGATGTCTGAAGAGAGGTCACCTGTGTGGGCAACACAGAAATCCTTATTTTCCATAATTATCTGCAGAATGTAAATTCTCTCTTCTTTCAGGAGTCCCAAACTGGGAAATACTGATCTTTTTCCAAAGACCAAACATTTCCAAAATCAAACATTTATTCTGAAATACTAAAGAAAGGCTGAGCATGTATCCTTACTGTGCTAAGCTTTGTTTCTAGGATACTAACACTTTGTTCGAATTGGAACTAATAATTAAGGTTTTCCATTACTTCCCGTTATAAAATATTTAATGAATCAGATGGTCTAAAAATTGCACCAGTTACTATGGGTGCTGAATTATGGGTGACTCATAATTCTACCCAACCTATTGGATGCTTTGAACCTATGTCAGAAGCATTGTCTTCTGCTGGAATTCTCACTGAAGTAATTGTCTGAGTGCTGCAGCAATTCCAAACATCCAGTGTGGCACAATTATTCTTTTGCAGTAATCAGCCCAACAGAGAAATAGACCAACAGATAACCCTTCTTCCCTGCTTGGCGCTCTAAAGCAATGAGACCATGCTCCTTGATAAAGACAGAAGAAACTCAAGGGATGCAGAAAACAAGACTTGGGTTCCCACATCTAGGATAAAATAGATAGATTTTCAGGGTAAACACAGCCCATCGTACCTGCTTCTTCACGTTTTCGAGGTCGCACTGCCATCTGTGCATCACAAAACTCAGCTCCTCAATCTCTTGCTGGTGAGACTTCAGTTCATTGCATTGCTTCCTCTTTGCCTCCTCGAGCTCTTGGTACTGACAGAAAAGAGAGACCAGGCAGTGGAGCACGGGTGGTGTTTGCAGCATGGGGGCCTCTGTTTCCAAACTTTAGGAAAGTTCTCATGCATAGCAGCTCCTGAGACTGCCAGCAGCAAATGGAGCGTTCCTCTTGTAGCTCTCAGAGCCCAACTCACTCACCCACCACCTCCCCATTCCCAGTGTGACTGAGTGCTGTCCCATTGCACCGTGTGTATTTTGGGGATGTTCTCCTGACTTGGAGATTCCATCAAGTTTAGCAGAATGGAAAGCTAAGTCTGGAAGTCACATAGTCAAGGCAGAATGAAAGAAGTCATTGCCTCTGAGCAACTAGATTTGGCACCTACAGAGCTATCAGTGTGTTACTGGTAGCTACAACTTACCCTGGTTCTGTATAGTACATCCAACTCAGCCTTGCTTTTCTGAGCTACATCTTCATACCAGAGCTCAATGCCCCTGAGGATGCCCTCTGTGTCCAGACTTCTGCTGTTGTCCATTTTCACCACCACAGAGGTGTCACTGAGACTTTTCTCCAGCTCATCAGTTCCCTAGAAGCCATATGAAGAAGCTGTAGGCATTTCTTATCTCACATCCCAGTGCAAGTGACACCATTAGTGAGAGTTCATCTGGAGCTGCAGCCCATGAGCTGTGATTTGATTTGGTCATGCATGCAGCTAGAAGGAATTATTATTTTGAGATCTCAAAGACTTCCTTGTTCCCATTGCCTCTGAGAGGGAGCCTGCTGGGTTTGTTTAATCAGGCCTAAATCAATGTAGACAAGGAGAGGCTGATAGGAGCAGCTGCAAGAATGGGAGAGGAGCATCCATACCTGAACAGACACACACTTTAGCAGCTCTGACTGCTGCTTTAGGGTTTCCAGCTTCGCTTCCAGCTCTGCCTTGGTGAGGAAGACACAGTCCACATCCTAAAATAGTTCCATCATTTAGAAGTCAAAAAGGTGGCTGCAAAGACCGAGGGTAACTTCATTATGTTTTTAGCCTAAGAGATTTTGCTCAGGGGAATTTTGTAATGGGGATTTTTTTCTGACTCCACACTTGACCAGTGACTTTTAGCATTCTCAAAACCTGACCCATGTCTTGCAGGCCCCAGGTCCAAGGAAACTCCTTGGATATCTCAACCCAACCCTCCTGTCCACCCAAGTTCCTTACCTTCTTCAGCAGCACAAACTCATTCTCAGCAGCTGTGCATCTGTTCACCTCCTGCTCATATCTGTTGGGGAAGAGATAGGACCAACTGCTGGGTCACCCTGAGGCTGGATCCTTGTCTGTGTACTGAGAGGTAAGGGTTCTTTTGTATCTCAGCCATTATCAGGCAGAAGTTTGTTGGCACAGACTAAAAGAAGTCCAAATGGAGACCTGAGCTGTCTGCCCTGGGAACTCACTTGCATTTGAGCTCTTCAATGAGCTTCTCCGTGTTGTTCAACTCCAGTTCCATCTGCCCCCTCTCATGCAGCAGGGAGTCCAGCCTCCTCTGCAGGCTGCAGATGAAGGTGTTGAAGATGTGCTTGAAGTTCTTCTGGGGCGGCAGGATGTGCTTTTGGAGGAGGGCCCATTTGGTGGCCAGCAGCCTGTTCTGCTGCTCCAGACGCTGCACCTGAGTTCAGAATGCAAACTGTGTGCAAAGATGCATGATATGGGACCAGATGAATGTGCAAGAACATGCATTCTCTTCTGAGTTAATGCTCCAGGGACAAATTATGGCTTGAAGGCAACAAGAGAACAAAAGGGGAGCACTGGAGCCTTTGCAACCCAGGAATCCTGAAGTAAGCTGGGCATACTGTTCTGCCATTCTCCAAGGAAGCCCCACAGCCTTTGTGACTGCTACAGGAGCCATGGGCTCTTTAAGCAGATCAGTGGGCTGATAGAGGAAACCATCACTTGTGGGTAGGAGGCAATGCAGCTTTACAAGGGCTACCTGCTTGGAGAGAGGGCAGCAGTGCAGGAGTTCAGGCAGATCCCTTAGAGGAACAGCTCCCTTCTCCCATTAACAGTATATACAGAGACATAAAAGTAATCAGATTAAAATTACAGTATCAGCTAGATCTGTATTAACATCTCATAGCACTGAAGCCATACATGTTAGAACAGAGTGAGAGTCATGGGATGAGGTGGGATGGAATGGGTTGGGATGGGATGGGATGCAATAGGGTGGGATGGGATGGGATGGGATGGGATACAAGAAGAAGAGGAATTAAAGTCCCAAGCACCAATAGCTTTCCTCTATACTTAAACCTCATCACTCCTTTAATCTTGCCTCAGCTCTCACCTTGTCAATCAAACAGGCGAACTGGTTATTGAGGCTCCTCATTTGCTCTCTCTCCTGCCTTCGGATGTGCTGGATTTCAGGATCGATCTTCACATCCAGTGGCCGCAGCAGGTTCTCATTGACATGCACTGCACGAATGCCTTCTCTTCCACAACCACGGAAGCCCAGCATGTTCCCATGCCTCCCACCATCACCATTGGTGAAAGCAGAAGAAATACGTTTACACCTATCCACATTCTGGAGACTTCGGCTGCTCCATGTGCCATAACCTCTTCCAAATGGAGCAGTGGAGGGGAAGGCACTGCTCCGGCAGCAGCTCACACCACCAGCAGAAGAAGATGCTGAGAACTTCCTGCTATAAAGAGCCCTTCCGGCTGCAAGTTGCTGGCTCATACTGGCTAATGTGACCCAAAAGGGGACAAGGGACACAGGGCTGCTGGAAGAGAGTGGAGCAAGCAGCTCCAAATGGACCCCTCTGCTCTGCCACCCCCAATCACCTCTTTTATACACAGCTTAGGTGTGGGGCTTGGTTGAGGCAGATGAATAATTTGGGGTTTTTGCAGTGTTTGCCTCACCTGGCAGCAATTCATAAGATTAAATATGCAAAACAATGCATAACACTGAACATTTGTGAAATCCTATGGAATTTTGCTGGTTTTAAATTGCTTTGCTTGCCTTCCCAGCCTTGAGGACACTGTGGGCTGGGTTTTGCAAGGATCCTTTTTTTTTCAGTTTGTCTTCCTTCCTTCCATTAATCACACTTGAGAGAATCTCCCACTCTGTGAAGGAAAATGTGTAGGACTATATTCTGTTGGACCGTAAATTAAAACTGACTTCTGCATTATCTACTCCTTTTGTACCTGCTCCCTTAGGATTCTCTGAGTCTTAGGCTGGTCATTAGGGAAAATTCTCCTCAGAAAGAGTGGTCAGGCATTGGCATGGGCTGCCCAGACAGGTGGTGGAGGTCCCCATTCCTGGAGGTGTTCAATAACCATGGAGATGTGGTACTGAGGGACACTGCTCAGCGGACATGGTGGGTTGGAGCAACCATTGGACTGGATGATCTTGGAGGTCTTTTCCAATTTGAATGATTCTGAGAGTGGGCATGGTGGGGTTGGGTTGGCGATTGGACATGGTGATCTTAGAGGACTTTTCCAACCCTAACAATTCTATGATTCTGTAATTCTGAGTCTTCTCACAGAGTAGCAAAGACAGGGCATATCTACCAGGCACATCACCTGGAAGCTGGAACATTGGAAGGTCTGAACACACCAATTTCCTCACGTGGAAGAGTGAATACTTCTTTTTACATAGCCCTCTATTCACCATCCCTTGTTAAAGAACATCACTGGTTGAGCAGGAGTCACCTCCTCTAACTTTTGATGCTAGGCTGTACTGAGATAGTTCCCCAGAGTGCCTTTCTTTCCTTCACTGACTACAATGAAAGCCTTAAATGACGAGCTCAGACTTAGGTGCCCAACTTTTAGAAGCACAAATGAGTGCAGCTGTATCTTCTCATTAAGTTTTTAACTCTGATTGCATAGAACACACCAAAAAAAAAAAAAATAGAAAGACTTCCTTGAAGATAATAAACACTCCAGAAAGCAGAAAGCAGAAGGCTTAGCCACAAAGCTGTTAGCTGGATTCTTGTTAACCATTTAATTGGGAGCAGTGGTAGGCTTGGCCTTGGTGGGAAGGCTACAAATGAAGCAGCAACCAGTATCATGCAAAAACACACACCTTATTAATTCAGCTGCTCTATGGCTATTCCCTGTCACTATCCTTTATATTTGGGCTTGTAATTAAAACTCAGTATACCTCAAGGCAAATAAAAATGATTTATTAGAGTTACTTGACAGATGGGGGAAAAAAAGCTGATAATTTTAATACCTTTGCTGAGATCCTCACAATGCCTCAGAGGTGGAGCCAAGATTACATCTCTGTCCCCGTGGCATCTTTCCAAAGCCTCTTTCAAAACAGAAAGGCAAAGGGTTTCATTTCAGAGGGTTTGGAAAAAAAGGTTTCCCCCTTCTATTATGTCATTTTAACATGTAACTTCTCAATAGGCTTAAAACTTGATCAGTATTTTTGGCAATTAAACGTCCAAACGTTTCTGTTTTGGAAAAAAATGGAAGGGAAGGGAAGGGATAGTATTTCAATTGCTTATTTCTTTCCTGGATTTTGAAAGGGTTTTTTTTGTTTGTTTGGTTGGTTGGTTGGTTGGTTTTTGTTTGTTTGTTTATTTGTTTTTCGCTTCCTGGTTTCATTGGAAGGCTTTATGCCACCTTTCACAAGAAGACTTATGAAAAGCAAAACCAGGTACCAGAAATCTTGCTGGTACTCTGCCTGAGGAGCGGCTGATGTCAAAGGTTTTCATGTACCTCATTATTTGCAAATGTTCTTCACTGGAACAGTTTGCCCTTAGCCAAGCAAGAGAGATAATTGATGGTATGCAGAAGCTGGAAAGACAGCCAGCTTAATTGCAGGTTCTTGACAGCACTATCAATTACACCTACGCACAGAAGAGCAGGAATGATTGAAGCCCTGGGTGTCTCACTTGCCTGGTTAAATACAGGCTGGGTCCATGGCAGTCCCAGCTGGAAGAGCAGGATCAGAGCCCAGGAGGAGGACACTTGGCCTGGAGCTGCTCTGACTCCATGCTCATCTTGTTCTTCCAGGCTGTCTCTCCTTGGTCTCCCACAGAACTTCTCGCTGCCTCCTGTGGCCCGCAGATGGGCTGTTGTGATGCTTGGTGGCTATCCTGCACCTTAGGAGCAGAGATCTCAGGGTGCTCCGCCTGGCAAGGGGTGTCTGTGCCTCTCAGGGTTAGCTCCAAGCTTTTATTCCCTTGCTGGGTGTAAAGCCCACAGGGTTACTGCTCTTGCTTTCTAAAGTTTTCTTTCCCTAGGCACACCTTGTTGAGCAAAACTCCTGAACTCGGGTTTTTGATCCCCTAGACTCTGCAAAAGGTTCATCTGTCTGGAGCAGCCTCACCTCTGACTCTGAGCCCCAACGTTCCCCCAGTGACTTTGAGTCCCCAGAAGGCGATGATGCCACATGAGCCCTTGGGTTGCTTTCTGCTGCTCAGCAGTGGTTTAATGGGATACACAGTCAGTTCTGCCCTCCCCTCCCAACTTCACCTCATCCCACCCAATTTGCTGCAGGAGCTAGAATTTGTATGTGTCATTGGCTCATGAAAACATCCTAGGTTCACCATTCACCAAAACTTCTCCTCTTACACCCCGCTGATGGGACTCCATTTGACTGTCACAACAATCACGGCTACTGCAGCTCTCTTGTATGAGATAGGAGTTGTACATGTTTGTGAGCACCATGCAGAAAGGGGAATGGCTGTTAAGGTGATCACAGCTCACTAATTTTCTTCTAATCACCAGGAATTTTGGAAAGAGGCCCAGCAGTAAATACGGAAGACCCACAGTTCTCATGTAGCCATGACTCATTTTATGTCTTTCTGCCAAAGAAAATCAGGAGGGAACTTTTTGTTCTGGCAAAGAGGACACAAGCCCCAAACTCTTATCAGTCAAGTTGGGAGAGAGCTCCAAGTCCAGCTCTGCGGCACAACTTCTTTCTCCCACTAGGTGGTGGCATCTATTGCATCTTCAGCACCCCAGCCTAGACAGGCTCCTGATTAGGTTCTTGGTGGTGACATGATCCTGTTCTCACATCCTCCAACACTCAGCAAGGATACAGCTAGCAAGGGCTGGCTCCCACCTGCAGAGGGCAGTATTTGGAAAGCAGGACAGCACGGGGACAAGGTCCTCTGTTTGGCAAGGTGAAATTCCCTATGCATTTGTACCCTGAGGTTGGCTGTGAGCCTGGGGATGTTTTTTTACAACACACAGTGCTGGAATGCAGTTACCACCACTGACCAACTGTCATCTTCACCATCCTGGTGTCCTCACCTCCTACCCAAAATTTTGCTCCAACTGTCAGAGTTCTTGGATGTTCACACCACATCAAGGCCCAGGCTGCCCATGGGTCCTTCCTGCAGAGTTACATCAGCCATGTTCACAGCTCTCTGATTCTACCGACCGCAAGACTTCAACAACACCGGCCTGAAGGTCTCAACTTCTTATCTTGTTCTCATGATTTTGACTCAGATTCTGAACTTCAAAACTCAAAATGTCTCTGGGTGCAGTCTTAGCCAATCCAGCTGGTGGCACTTTAGAGAAGAAATGGCCCTACAACCCCTCATGGCCCTACAGTCCCTCATGGCTCTACAACTCCTCATGGCCTACAGCTCTCTCTGAAGAAAGGCAGAGGGGTAGGAACTGAACTCTGCTCTCTGCTCTTTTTTTTTTTTTTTTTTTATATTATATTATTTGATATCTTAAATTCTAGGCCAGGTTTTTCACTCCTATGTACACAGGTAATTTGGCGTAGAAGGAGGTGCCAGAACACTCATCTCCAAAAACTGGAGATATCATTACAGCTCAGCTGACAAGCAGAACAGGTTTTGATGTACCCTTCCAAACCATTCCTTCAGAAAATTAGCCCGGCACTCAAGGCTACATAGTACCAGTGTGTAAACAGTACTTAATGCAACGTGGTGGAAATGCTGATCCAGCCCTCGTATGAGGTCAGGGTTAGCAATCTCTCGTCTACACTGGTCTCCCAGGCTCCTGCAAAGTTAACGGAAGCAGATGGTTTGTCTGATCTCCAGCAGTGATTCATCCTGCACTAAGGTAGATGCACAAATTAGACTTCTGAACTGCCTCCAGAAATGCCTGTTTCCCTCCATTGAGTCTACATTCTTCTGTTTCCCTTTCACTCTGCAAAATGCTTGAGGAAAAAAATAAAAACAAAAACCCACAGACCTGCCCACAGTGTCCATATAAATTCTTTATTCCTTCTGATGGCACGGATTAGAGATGAAAAGCTTCAGGCATACTGTCTACCTAATATAAGCATGAAATGAGAGCCCAGCAACACTTTGTAGTGTGCATTTAAAATAGAAGGGGCTTTCAGTTTCTGTTGTGGGAGAGAGGCATTGTCTTAGCTCCTCTCTTAGGTAAAAGTGGGTTATGGTGATGCATCTTATCCCTTTGGCCCTGAAGAATTGAATCATTTCAGTGCCTGATGTTGCAGCAGCCATTAACAAGAGCAAAGTGTCCCAGCTATCAGAGCACAGCTCCGTGGGGCATTGTGCAAGCCAAGGTGCACTCACACCACCCACATAATGAACCCGTGGGGTGTGAGCCAGTGAAGATGAAAACATGAGCTTATCTTATCAGGGTTTGCTAACACAACCTCCAGCACAGCCCCACAGCTGGTAGGTTCCACACATGTGTGGGGCTTTCTGCATTGGGTGAAAGCAGTGATAACTAGTTTTTGCCTGAAATTTTCCCAGCCCTCCCCATCTGATGGGCATTTCAAGCTGCTTCTGGAGGACGTCGTTAAGGTTTGATTTAACCCTTTGTGTCTTCCCATGAACCTCCTCTAATTGCTTTCATGACTCTATGCACATTTGTAAATGGGTCTTCACAGTGGATTTCCTGCCTACTGAATACCCCATTCCCCAGCAAAGAGCTGCCAATGGCTGCCACTCCCACTACTATTCACAATCTGATTTCCTGGGGAAACAGTTTAGAGGTTGCTACTTTCCATCTGAATGGGAATAGACAAGAAATATTCCTGGTGTGGGTTATGATATTCCAGTTATCTAAGCGTAATATTACTTAAAATGTCTCTGTTGCATCATGCTTCTTGGACAAACCTTCCTGGTAACCTCAGTTGCTCTGTCCATCATTAGGAGGTGCAAACAGGACAGAGCCAAACTCCTTGCAGTGGTGACCAGTGCCAGGACATGAGGCAATGGGCACAAACTGCAAGACAAGTGCTTCCAGCTAAATAGTAGGAAATATTTAATTAAGAGTATATGTGACTGAACACTAGAATAGGTTGATCAGGGATAGTAAAAAACCACCCAGAAGTGCCTTGGACACATGGTCCATGACTAGGGTGGCCCTTGTTGAGAAGAGAGGTTGGACTAGGTGGGCCCAGAGGTGCCTTCCAACCCCAGCCCCATACAGTGCTTCATGAACTGAGATGGATCCATTTGTCCTGGTAACGTGTGGATTAGGTTAATGAGGCTCATACTCTGAAACTCTCCTTCTCAGCTGATGTTCAGCTTACATGCTACCAACCACAAATGCTCTTTTGAAAACATCTTCTTCCACTTTCTACTAAGTTAGTCCTGACTTTGGATCAGGACTCCAGAAACTGGTTTTTATATTTCTAACAGTTGGTTCAGAAGTCTCGTACATGTTGGAGTTGCACCCATGAATAGACACACAGAAACCATACAGAGTTTCAAGCTTTTAGTTGGCAAAGGAGAAGACCCCAGACAGAATGAATTGAAGTGCTCAGACCATTTCAGAAAAAGACTAAGGAAACGATACAAATCATCAAAATGCAATCAAAAAAGAGAGGTGTGGCAGTGCCAGCTTGGAGAATTCAGTACATGGCTGTATATGGAGAAAAGTGCTCAGTATCTCAGGTGACTCAGTGATGGAAAGAAGTGGAAGGCATTTCTCCCAGTACAACAGCAAATATTACTTGTGGTAAGGATCACCAGAAAAATCACAAGTCCCCGAGTCAAAAGCAGAGCCAGTTGAGTATCCACATCTTGGAGAAGATGAAACAACTTCAGAGCTGCATTCTCCAGTTTCATCCCGAGAACTGTAATATACAACACCACCACACTCACCAGCACCCTGGTAACATCTATCACCACCAGGAAAATGCCCACTACCAAAGACATACCCCTCACTGCCAGAACTACAGATATCCCCAGAGCATGAACCTCCATATCCATAACGTTCACCAAAAGAACTTTCTCTATAACCACCAGAGGGGTGACAGTCAGGAGAAAAACATGAACCCCTACTGTCGGTTCCAACATCATGGGAGACAGACCTATCACTACCTAAGCCTCCTTCAGAACCTGCTCCTCCACCACAAATGGAGCAACCACTTCCACTACTGCCATAGATAGATCCCCCATGCCCTGAGCTTCCTCCTCCAGAAATGGACCCACTCCTGCCAGAGCCACTGCTCCCTCCAGAGCTCAGTCCTCCACCATGAGGACTGCATCGGCCACTGCCAGAGCTTGAGCCATAGCCTCCAGAGCTGTGACCTCCTCCAGATGAGGATCCACCACTGCCAAAGTGTCCTCCAGAACCTGAGCCAGAACCAAAGCCCCCTCCTCCACAGATGGATCCACCACTTCCACTGCCAGAGCTAGATGTGCCATGACCAGAGCTACCACTTCCACTAGAAATGGACCCTCTCCTCCCAGATCCACTACCAGAGCCCGATCCAATGCCTCCAGAACTGTGACCTCCTCCAGATGAGCTGCCAAAGTGTCCTCCTGAACCTGAGACAGAGGTAGAGCCAGGGCCAAAGCCAGAGCCAGAACTGCCACCTCGACAGGAAGATCCCCCGCTTCCACTGCCATAGCTCGAATCCCCATGCCCTGAGCTCCCACTTCCACTAGAAATGGACCCTCTCCTCCCAGATCCACTACCAGAGCCTGACCCAATGCCTCCAGAGCTGTGACCTCCTCCAGATGAGGATCCACCACTGCCAAAATGTCCTCCAGAACCTGAGCCAGAACTAGAGCTGCCACCTCCACAGATGGAGCCACCGCTTCCACTGCCATAGCTCGATTCCCCATGACCTGAGGTTCCACCTCCAGAAATAGACCCACTCCTGCCAGCGCCACTGCTCCCTCCAGAGCTCAGTCCTCCACCATGAGGACTGCATCGGCCACTGCCAGAGCTTGAGCCATAGCCTCCAGAGCTGTGACCTCCTCCAGATGAGGATCTACTGCTGCCAAAGTGTCCTCCAGAACCTGAGCCAGAACTAGAGCTGCCACCTCCACAGATGGAGCCACCGCTTCCACGGCCATAGCTCGATCCCCCATGACCAGAGCTACCACTTCCACTAGAAATGGACCCTCTCCTCCCAGATCCACTACCAGAGCCTGACCCAATGCCTCCAGAGCTGTGCCCTCCTCCAGATGAGGATCCACCACTGCCAAAGTGTCCTCCAGAACCTGAGCCAGAACTAGAGCTGCCACCTCCACAGATGGAGCCACCGCTTCCACTGCCATAGCTCGATCCCCCATGACCTGAGCTTCCTCCTCCAGAAATGGACCCTCTCCTGCCTGAGCCACTGCTCCCTCCAGAGCTCAGTCCTCCACCATGAGGACTGCATCGGCCACTGCCAGAGCTTGAGCCATAGCCTCCAGAGCTGTGACCTCCTCCAGATGAGGATCCACTGCTGCCAAAGTGTCCTCCAGAACCTGAGCCAGAACCAGAGCCCCCTCCTCCACAGATGGAGCCTCCACTTCCACTGCCAGAGCTCCATCCCCCATGACCAGAGCTCCCACTTCCACTAGAAATGGACCCTCTCCTCCCAGATCCACTACCAGAGCCTGACCCAATGCCTCCAGAGCTGTGACCTCCTCCAGATGAGGATCCACCACTGCCAAAGTGTCCTCCAGAACCTGAGCCAGAACTAGAGCTGCCACCTCCACAGATGGAGCCACCGCTTCCACTGCCATAGCTCGATCCCCCATGACCTGAGCTTCTTCCTCCAGAAATGGACCCTCTCCTGCCTGAGCCACTGCTCCCTCCAGAGCTCAGTCCTCCACCATGAGGACTGCATCGGCCACTGCCAGAGCTTGAGCCATAGCCTCCAGAGCTGTGACCTCCTCCAGATGAGGATCCACTGCTGCCAAAGTGTCCTCCAGAACCTGAGCCAGAACCAGAGCCCCCTCCTCCACAGATGGAGCCTCCACTTCCACTGCCAGAGCTCCATCCCCCATGACCAGAGCTCCCACTTCCACTAGAAATGGACCCTCTCCTCCCAGATCCACTACCAGAGCCTGACCCAATGCCTCCAGAGCTGTGACCTCCTCCAGATGAGGATCCACCACTGCCAAAGTGTCCTCCAGAACCTGAGCCAGAACTAGAGCTGCCACCTCCACAGATGGAGCCACCGCTTCCACTGCCATAGCTCGATCCCCCATGACCTGAGCTTCCTCCTCCAGAAATGGACCCTCTCCTGCCTGAGCCACTGCTCCCTCCAGAGCTCAGTCCTCCACCATGAGGACTGCATCGGCCACTGCCAGAGCTTGAGCCATAGCCTCCAGAGCTGTGACCTCCTCCAGATGAGGATCCACTGCTGCCAAAGTGTCCTCCAGAAGCTGAGCCAGAACCAGAGCCCCCTCCTCCACAGATGGAGCCTCCACTTCCACTGCCAGAGCTTGATCCCCCATGACCAGAGCTCCCACTTCCACTAGAAATGGACCCTCTCCTCCCAGATCCACTACCAGAGCCTGACCCAATGCCTCCAGAACTGTGACCTCCTCCAGATGAGCTGCCAAAGTGTCCTGCAGAACCTGAGCCAGAACCAGAACCCCCTCCTCCACAGATGGAGCCTCCACTTCCACTGCCAGAGCTCCATCCCCCATGACCAGAGCTCCCACTTCCACTAGAAATGGACCCTCTCCTCCCAGATCCACTACCGGAGCCTGACCCAATGCCTCCAGAGCTGTGCCCTCCTCCAGATGAGGATCCACCACTGCCAAAGTGTCCTCCAGAACCTGAGCCAGAACTAGAGCTGCCACCTCCACAGATGGAGCCACCGCTTCCACTGCCATAGCTCGATCCCCCATGACCTGAGCTTCCTCCTCCAGAAATGGACCCTCTCCTGCCAGAGCCACTGCTTCCTCCAGAGCTCAGCCCTCCACCATGAGGACTGCATCGGCCACTGCCAGAACTTGAGCCATAGCCTCCAGAGCTGTGCCCTCCTCCAGATGAGGATCCACCACTGCCAAAGTGTCCTCCAGAACCTGAGCCAGAACTAGAGCCCCCTCCTCCACAGATGGAACCTCCACTTCCACTGCCATAGCTCGAATCCCCATGCCCTGAGCTCCCACTTCCACTAGAAATGGACCCTCTCCTCCCAGATCCACTACCAGAGCCTGACCCAATGCCTCCAGAGCTGTGACCTCCTCCAGATGAGGATCCACCACTGCCAAAGTGTCCTCCAGAACCTGAGCCAGAACTAGAGCTGCCACCTCCACAGATGGAGCCACCGCTTCCACTGCCATAGCTCGATCCCCCATGACCTGAGCTTCCTCCTCCAGAAATGGACCCTCTCCTGCCTGAGCCACTGCTCCCTCCAGAGCTCAGTCCTCCACCATGAGGACTGCATCGGCCACTGCCAGAGCTTGAGCCATAGCCTCCAGAGCTGTGACCTCCTCCAGATGAGGATCCACTGCTGCCAAAGTGTCCTCCAGAAGCTGAGCCAGAACCAGAGCCCCCTCCTCCACAGATGGAGCCTCCACTTCCACTGCCAGAGCTTGATCCCCCATGACCAGAGCTCCCACTTCCACTAGAAATGGACCCTCTCCTCCCAGATCCACTACCAGAGCCTGACCCAATGCCTCCAGAACTGTGACCTCCTCCAGATGAGCTGCCAAAGTGTCCTGCAGAACCTGAGCCAGAACCAGAACCCCCTCCTCCACAGATGGAGCCTCCACTTCCACTGCCAGAGCTCCATCCCCCATGACCAGAGCTCCCACTTCCACTAGAAATGGACCCTCTCCTCCCAGATCCACTACCGGAGCCTGACCCAATGCCTCCAGAGCTGTGCCCTCCTCCAGATGAGGATCCACCACTGCCAAAGTGTCCTCCAGAACCTGAGCCAGAACTAGAGCTGCCACCTCCACAGATGGAGCCACCGCTTCCACTGCCATAGCTCGATCCCCCATGACCTGAGCTTCCTCCTCCAGAAATGGACCCTCTCCTGCCAGAGCCACTGCTTCCTCCAGAGCTCAGCCCTCCACCATGAGGACTGCATCGGCCACTGCCAGAACTTGAGCCATAGCCTCCAGAGCTGTGCCCTCCTCCAGATGAGGATCCACCACTGCCAAAGTGTCCTCCAGAACCTGAGCCAGAACTAGAGCCCCCTCCTCCACAGATGGAACCTCCACTTCCACTGCCATAGCTCGAATCCCCATGCCCTGAGCTCCCACTTCCACTAGAAATGGACCCTCTCCTCCCAGATCCACTACCAGAGCCTGACCCAATGCCTCCAGAGCTGTGACCTCCTCCAGATGAGGATCCACCACTGCCAAAGTGTCCTCCAGAACCTGAGCCAGAACTAGAGCTGCCACCTCCACAGATGGAGCCACCGCTTCCACTGCCATAGCTCGATCCCCCATGACCTGAGCTTCCTCCTCCAGAAATGGACCCTCTCCTGCCTGAGCCACTGCTCCCTCCAGAGCTCAGTCCTCCACCATGAGGACTGCATCGGCCACTGCCAGAGCTTGAGCCATAGCCTCCAGAGCTGTGACCTCCTCCAGATGAGGATCCACTGCTGCCAAAGTGTCCTCCAGAACCTGAGCCAGAACCAGAGCCCCCTCCTCCACAGATGGAGCCTCCACTTCCACTGCCAGAGCTTGATCCCCCATGACCAGAGCTCCCACTTCCACTAGAAATGGACCCTCTCCTCCCAGATCCACTACCAGAGCCTGACCCAATGCCTCCAGAGCTGTGACCTCCTTCAGATGAGGATCCACCACTGCCAAAGTGTCCTCCAGAACCTGAGCCAGAACTAGAGCTGCCACCTCCACAGATGGAGCCACCGCTTCCACTGCCATAGCTCGATCCCCCATGACCTGAGCTTCCTCCTCCAGAAATGGACCCTCTCCTGCCTGAGCCACTGCTCCCTCCAGAGCTCAGTCCTCCACCATGAGGACTGCATCGGCCACTGCCAGAGCTTGAGCCATAGCCTCCAGAGCTGTGACCTCCTCCAGATGAGGATCCACTGCTGCCAAAGTGTCCTCCAGAACCTGAGCCAGAACCAGAGCCCCCTCCTCCACAGATGGAGCCTCCACTTCCACTGCCAGAGCTTGATCCCCCATGACCAGAGCTCCCACTTCCACTAGAAATGGACCCTCTCCTCCCAGATCCACTACCAGAGCCTGACCCAATGCCTCCAGAGCTGTGACCTCCTCCAGATGAGGATCCACCACTGCCAAAGTGTCCTCCAGAACCTGAGCCAGAACTAGAGCTGCCACCTCCACAGATGGAGCCACCGCTTCCACTGCCATAGCTCGATCCCCCATGACCTGAGCTTCCTCCTCCAGAAATGGACCCTCTCCTGCCTGAGCCACTGCTCCCTCCAGAGCTCAGTCCTCCACCATGAGGACTGCATCGGCCACTGCCAGAGCTTGAGCCATAGCCTCCAGAGCTGTGACCTCCTCCAGATGAGGATCCACTGCTGCCAAAGTGTCCTGCAGAACCTGAGCCAGAACCAGAGCCCCCTCCTCCACAGATGGAGCCTCCACTTCCACTGCCAGAGCTCCATCCCCCATGACCAGAGCTCCCACTTCCACTAGAAATGGACCCTCTCCTCCCAGATCCACTACCAGAGCCTGACCCAATGCCTCCAGAGCTGTGACCTCCTCCAGATGAGGATCCACCACTGCCAAAGTGTCCTCCAGAACCTGAGCCAGAACTAGAGCTGCCACCTCCACAGATGGAGCCACCGCTTCCACTGCCATAGCTCGATCCCCCATGACCTGAGCTTCTTCCTCCAGAAATGGACCCTCTCCTGCCTGAGCCACTGCTCCCTCCAGAGCTCAGTCCTCCACCATGAGGACTGCATCGGCCACTGCCAGAGCTTGAGCCATAGCCTCCAGAGCTGTGACCTCCTCCAGATGAGGATCCACTGCTGCCAAAGTGTCCTCCAGAACCTGAGCCAGAACCAGAGCCCCCTCCTCCACAGATGGAGCCTCCACTTCCACTGCCAGAGCTCCATCCCCCATGACCAGAGCTCCCACTTCCACTAGAAATGGACCCTCTCCTCCCAGATCCACTACCAGAGCCTGACCCAATGCCTCCAGAGCTGTGACCTCCTCCAGATGAGGATCCACCACTGCCAAAGTGTCCTCCAGAACCTGAGCCAGAACTAGAGCTGCCACCTCCACAGATGGAGCCACCGCTTCCACTGCCATAGCTCGATCCCCCATGACCTGAGCTTCCTCCTCCAGAAATGGACCCTCTCCTGCCTGAGCCACTGCTCCCTCCTGAGCTCAGTCCTCCACCATGAGGACTGCATCGGCCACTGCCAGAGCTTGAGCCATAGCCTCCAGAGCTGTGACCTCCTCCAGATGAGGATCCACTGCTGCCAAAGTGTCCTCCAGAACCTGAGCCAGAACCAGAGCCCCCTCCTCCACAGATGGAGCCTCCACTTCCACTGCCAGAGCTTGATCCCCCATGACCAGAGCTCCCACTTCCACTAGAAATGGACCCTCTCCTCCCAGATCCACTACCAGAGCCTGACCCAATGCCTCCAGAACTGTGACCTCCTCCAGATGAGCTGCCAAAGTGTCCTGCAGAACCTGAGCCAGAACCAGAACCCCCTCCTCCACAGATGGAGCCTCCACTTCCACTGCCAGAGCTCCATCCCCCATGACCAGAGCTCCCACTTCCACTAGAAATGGACCCTCTCCTCCCAGATCCACTACCGGAGCCTGACCCAATGCCTCCAGAGCTGTGCCCTCCTCCAGATGAGGATCCACCACTGCCAAAGTGTCCTCCAGAACCTGAGCCAGAACTAGAGCTGCCACCTCCACAGATGGAGCCACCGCTTCCACTGCCATAGCTCGATCCCCCATGACCTGAGCTTCCTCCTCCAGAAATGGACCCTCTCCTGCCAGAGCCACTGCTTCCTCCAGAGCTCAGCCCTCCACCATGAGGACTGCATCGGCCACTGCCAGAACTTGAGCCATAGCCTCCAGAGCTGTGCCCTCCTCCAGATGAGGATCCACCACTGCCAAAGTGTCCTCCAGAACCTGAGCCAGAACTAGAGCCCCCTCCTCCACAGATGGAACCTCCACTTCCACTGCCAGAGCTCGAATCCCCATGCCCTGAGCTCCCACTTCCACTAGAAATGGACCCTCTCCTCCCAGATCCACTACCAGAGCCTGACCCAATGCCTCCAGAGCTGTGACCTCCTCCAGATGAGGATCCACCACTGCCAAAGTGTCCTCCAGAACCTGAGCCAGAACTAGAGCTGCCACCTCCACAGATGGAGCCACCGCTTCCACTGCCATAGCTCGATCCCCCATGACCTGAGCTTCCTCCTCCAGAAATGGACCCTCTCCTGCCTGAGCCACTGCTCCCTCCTGAGCTCAGTCCTCCACCATGAGGACTGCATCGGCCACTGCCAGAGCTTGAGCCATAGCCTCCAGAGCTGTGACCTCCTCCAGATGAGGATCCACTGCTGCCAAAGTGTCCTCCAGAACCTGAGCCAGAACCAGAGCCCCCTCCTCCACAGATGGAGCCTCCACTTCCACTGCCAGAGCTTGATCCCCCATGACCAGAGCTCCCACTTCCACTAGAAATGGACCCTCTCCTCCCAGATCCACTACCAGAGCCTGACCCAATGCCTCCAGAACTGTGACCTCCTCCAGATGAGCTGCCAAAGTGTCCTGCAGAACCTGAGCCAGAACCAGAACCCCCTCCTCCACAGATGGAGCCTCCACTTCCACTGCCAGAGCTCCATCCCCCATGACCAGAGCTCCCACTTCCACTAGAAATGGACCCTCTCCTCCCAGATCCACTACCAGAGCCTGACCCAATGCCTCCAGAGCTGTGCCCTCCTCCAGATGAGGATCCACCACTGCCAAAGTGTCCTCCAGAACCTGAGCCAGAACTAGAGCTGCCACCTCCACAGATGGAGCCACCGCTTCCACTGCCATAGCTCGATCCCCCATGACCTGAGCTTCCTCCTCCAGAAATGGACCCTCTCCTGCCAGAGCCACTGCTTCCTCCAGAGCTCAGCCCTCCACCATGAGGACTGCATCGGCCACTGCCAGAACTTGAGCCATAGCCTCCAGAGCTGTGCCCTCCTCCAGATGAGGATCCACCACTGCCAAAGTGTCCTCCAGAACCTGAGCCAGAACTAGAGCCCCCTCCTCCACAGATGGAACCTCCACTTCCACTGCCATAGCTCGAATCCCCATGCCCTGAGCTCCCACTTCCACTAGAAATGGACCCTCTCCTCCCAGATCCACTACCAGAGCCTGACCCAATGCCTCCAGAGCTGTGACCTCCTCCAGATGAGGATCCACCACTGCCAAAGTGTCCTCCAGAACCTGAGCCAGAACTAGAGCTGCCACCTCCACAGATGGAGCCACCGCTTCCACTGCCATAGCTCGATCCCCCATGACCTGAGCTTCCTCCTCCAGAAATGGACCCTCTCCTGCCTGAGCCACTGCTCCCTCCAGAGCTCAGTCCTCCACCATGAGGACTGCATCGGCCACTGCCAGAGCTTGAGCCATAGCCTCCAGAGCTGTGACCTCCTCCAGATGAGGATCCACTGCTGCCAAAGTGTCCTCCAGAACCTGAGCCAGAACCAGAGCCCCCTCCTCCACAGATGGAGCCTCCACTTCCACAGCCAGAGCTTGATCCCCCATGACCAGAGCTCCCACTTCCACTAGAAATGGACCCTCTCCTCCCAGATCCACTACCAGAGCCTGACCCAATGCCTCCAGAGCTGTGACCTCCTTCAGATGAGGATCCACCACTGCCAAAGTGTCCTCCAGAACCTGAGCCAGAACTAGAGCTGCCACCTCCACAGATGGAGCCACCGCTTCCACTGCCATAGCTCGATCCCCCATGACCTGAGCTTCCTCCTCCAGAAATGGACCCTCTCCTGCCTGAGCCACTGCTCCCTCCAGAGCTCAGTCCTCCACCATGAGGACTGCATCGGCCACTGCCAGAGCTTGAGCCATAGCCTCCAGAGCTGTGACCTCCTCCAGATGAGGATCCACTGCTGCCAAAGTGTCCTCCAGAACCTGAGCCAGAACCAGAGCCCCCTCCTCCACAGATGGAGCCTCCACTTCCACTGCCAGAGCTTGATCCCCCATGACCAGAGCTCCCACTTCCACTAGAAATGGACCCTCTCCTCCCAGATCCACTACCAGAGCCTGACCCAATGCCTCCAGAGCTGTGACCTCCTCCAGATGAGGATCCACCACTGCCAAAGTGTCCTCCAGAACCTGAGCCAGAACTAGAGCTGCCACCTCCACAGATGGAGCCACCGCTTCCACTGCCATAGCTCGATCCCCCATGACCTGAGCTTCTTCCTCCAGAAATGGACCCTCTCCTGCCTGAGCCACTGCTCCCTCCAGAGCTCAGTCCTCCACCATGAGGACTGCATCGGCCACTGCCAGAGCTTGAGCCATAGCCTCCAGAGCTGTGACCTCCTCCAGATGAGGATCCACTGCTGCCAAAGTGTCCTCCAGAACCTGAGCCAGAACCAGAGCCCCCTCCTCCACAGATGGAGCCTCCACTTCCACTGCCAGAGCTCCATCCCCCATGACCAGAGCTCCCACTTCCACTAGAAATGGACCCTCTCCTCCCAGATCCACTACCAGAGCCTGACCCAATGCCTCCAGAGCTGTGACCTCCTCCAGATGAGGATCCACCACTGCCAAAGTGTCCTCCAGAACCTGAGCCAGAACTAGAGCTGCCACCTCCACAGATGGAGCCACCGCTTCCACTGCCATAGCTCGATCCCCCATGACCTGAGCTTCCTCCTCCAGAAATGGACCCTCTCCTGCCTGAGCCACTGCTCCCTCCTGAGCTCAGTCCTCCACCATGAGGACTGCATCGGCCACTGCCAGAGCTTGAGCCATAGCCTCCAGAGCTGTGACCTCCTCCAGATGAGGATCCACTGCTGCCAAAGTGTCCTCCAGAACCTGAGCCAGAACCAGAGCCCCCTCCTCCACAGATGGAGCCTCCACTTCCACTGCCAGAGCTTGATCCCCCATGACCAGAGCTCCCACTTCCACTAGAAATGGACCCTCTCCTCCCAGATCCACTACCAGAGCCTGACCCAATGCCTCCAGAACTGTGACCTCCTCCAGATGAGCTGCCAAAGTGTCCTGCAGAACCTGAGCCAGAACCAGAACCCCCTCCTCCACAGATGGAGCCTCCACTTCCACTGCCAGAGCTCCATCCCCCATGACCAGAGCTCCCACTTCCACTAGAAATGGACCCTCTCCTCCCAGATCCACTACCGGAGCCTGACCCAATGCCTCCAGAGCTGTGCCCTCCTCCAGATGAGGATCCACCACTGCCAAAGTGTCCTCCAGAACCTGAGCCAGAACTAGAGCTGCCACCTCCACAGATGGAGCCACCGCTTCCACTGCCATAGCTCGATCCCCCATGACCTGAGCTTCCTCCTCCAGAAATGGACCCTCTCCTGCCAGAGCCACTGCTTCCTCCAGAGCTCAGCCCTCCACCATGAGGACTGCATCGGCCACTGCCAGAACTTGAGCCATAGCCTCCAGAGCTGTGCCCTCCTCCAGATGAGGATCCACCACTGCCAAAGTGTCCTCCAGAACCTGAGCCAGAACTAGAGCCCCCTCCTCCACAGATGGAACCTCCACTTCCACTGCCATAGCTCGAATCCCCATGCCCTGAGCTCCCACTTCCACTAGAAATGGACCCTCTCCTCCCAGATCCACTACCAGAGCCTGACCCAATGCCTCCAGAGCTGTGACCTCCTCCAGATGAGGATCCACCACTGCCAAAGTGTCCTCCAGAACCTGAGCCAGAACTAGAGCTGCCACCTCCACAGATGGAGCCACCGCTTCCACTGCCATAGCTCGATCCCCCATGACCTGAGCTTCCTCCTCCAGAAATGGACCCTCTCCTGCCTGAGCCACTGCTCCCTCCAGAGCTCAGTCCTCCACCATGAGGACTGCATCGGCCACTGCCAGAGCTTGAGCCATAGCCTCCAGAGCTGTGACCTCCTCCAGATGAGGATCCACTGCTGCCAAAGTGTCCTCCAGAACCTGAGCCAGAACCAGAGCCCCCTCCTCCACAGATGGAGCCTCCACTTCCACTGCCAGAGCTTGATCCCCCATGACCAGAGCTCCCACTTCCACTAGAAATGGACCCTCTCCTCCCAGATCCACTACCAGAGCCTGACCCAATGCCTCCAGAACTGTGACCTCCTCCAGATGAGCTGCCAAAGTGTCCTGCAGAACCTGAGCCAGAACCAGAATCCCCTCCTCCACAGATGGAGCCTCCACTTCCACTGCCAGAGCTCCATCCCCCATGACCAGAGCTCCCACTTCCACTAGAAATGGACCCTCTCCTCCCAGATCCACTACCGGAGCCTGACCCAATGCCTCCAGAGCTGTGCCCTCCTCCAGATGAGGATCCACCACTGCCAAAGTGTCCTCCAGAACCTGAGCCAGAACTAGAGCTGCCACCTCCACAGATGGAGCCACCGCTTCCACTGCCAGAGCTCGATCCACCATGACCTGAGCTTCCTCCTCCAGAAATGGACCCTCTCCTGCCAGAGCCACTGCTTCCTCCAGAGCTCAGCCCTCCACCATGAGGACTGCATCGGCCACTGCCAGAACTTGAGCCATAGCCTCCAGAGCTGTGCCCTCCTCCAGATGAGGATCCACCACTGCCAAAGTGTCCTCCAGAACCTGAGCCAGAACTAGAGCCCCCTCCTCCACAGATGGAACCTCCACTTCCACTGCCATAGCTCGAATCCCCATGCCCTGAGCTCCCGCTTCCACTAGAAATGGACCCTCTCCTCCCAGATCCACTACCAGAGCCTGACCCAATGCCTCCAGAACTCTGACCTTCTCCAGATGAGGATCCACTGCTGCCAAAGTGTCCGCCAGAACCTGAGCCAGAACCAGAGCCCCCTCCTCCACAGATGGAACTTCCACTTCCACTGCCATAGCTCGAATCCCCGTGCCCTGAGCTCCCGCTTCCACTAGAAATGGACCCTCTCCTCCCAGATCCACTACCAGAGCCTGACCCAATGCCTCCAGAGCTGTGTCCTCCTCCAGATGAGGATCCACCACTGCCAAAGTGTCCTCCAGAACCTGAGCCAGAACCAGAGCCCTCTCCTCCACAGATGGAACCTCCACTTCCGCTGCCATAGCTTGATCCGCCGTGAGCAGGGCTCCCACTTCCACTAGATATTGGACCTCTCCTTCCAGATCCAGTACCAGAGCCTGACCCAATGCCTCCAGAGCTGTGACCTCCTCCAGATGAGGATCCACTGCTGCCAAAGTGTCCTCCAGAACCTGAGCCAGAACCAGAGCCCCCTCCTCCACAGATGGAGCCTCCACTTTCACTGCCAGAGCTCAATCCCCCATGACCAGAGCTCCCACTTCCACTAGAAATGGACCCTCTCCTGCCAGATCCACTACCAGAGCCTGACCCAATGCCTCCAGAACTGTGACCTCCTCCAGATGAGCTGCCAAAGTGTCCTCCAGAACCTGAGCCAGAACCAGAGCCCCCTCCTCCACAGATGGAGCCTCCACTTCCACTGCCAGAGCTCCATCCCCCATGACCAGAGCTCCCACTTCCACTAGAAATGGACCCTCTCCTCCCAGATCCACTACCAGAGCCTGACCCAATGCCTCCAGAGCTGTGAATTCCTCCAGATGAGGATCCACCACTGCCAAAGTGTCCTCCAGAACCTGAGCCAGAACTAGAGCTGCCACCTCCACAGATGGAGCCACCGCTTCCACTGCCAGAGCTCGATCCACCATGCCCTGAACTTCCTCCTCCAGAAATGGACCCTCTCCTGCCAGAGCCACTGCTCCCTCCAGAGCTCAGCCCTGCACCATGTGGACTGCATCGGCCACTGCCAGAGCTTGAGCCATAGCCTCCAGAGCTGTGACCTCCTCCAGATGAGGATCCACTGCTGCCAAAGTGTCCTCCAGAACCTGAGCCAGAACCAGAGCCCCCTCCTCCACAGATGGAGCCTCCACTTCCACTGCCAGAGCTCAATCCCCCATGACCAGAGCTTCCACTTCCACTAGAAATGGACCCTCTCCTCCCAGATCCACTACCAGAGCCTGACCCAATGCCTCCAGAACTGTGATCTCCTCCAGATGAGCTTCCAAAGTGTCCTCCAGAACCTGAGCCAGAGGTAGAGCCAGGGCCAAAGCCAGAACCAGAACTGCCACCTCCACTGGTCGAGCCCCCACTTCCACTGCCATAGCTCGATCCACCATGCCCTGAGCTTCCTCCTCCAGAAATGGACCCTCTCCTGCCAGAGCCACTGCTGCCTCCAGAGCTCAGCCCTCCACCATGAGGACTGCATCGGCCACTGCCAGAGCTTGAGCCATAGCCTCCAGAGCTGTGACCTCCTTCAGATGAGGTTCCACTGCTGCCAAAGTGTCCTCCAGAACCTGAGCCAGAACTAGAGCTGCCACCTCCACAGATGGAGCCACCACTTCCACTGACAGAGCTCGATCCCCCATGCCCTGAGCTTCCTCCTCCAGAAATAGACCCTCTCCTGCCAGAGCCACTGCTCCCTCCAGAGCTCAGCCCTCCACCATGAGGACTGCATCGGCCACTGCCAGAGCTTGAACCATAGTCTCCTGAGCTGTGACCTCCTCCAGATGAGTAACCACTACTGCCAAAGTGTCTTCCAGAACCTGAACCAGAACTAGAGCCCCGTCCTCCATATATGGAGCCTCCACTTCCACTGCCATAACTTGATCCCCCATGACCTGAGTTTCCTCCTCTACCAGAACCTGACTCCCTCATGCCAGAGCCACTATTCCCTCCAGAGCTCAGCCCTCCACCATGAGGACTGGATCGGCCGGTGCTAGAGCTCGAGCCAAATTGTCCAGATCTGCAGCTTTCTCCAGATGCAGAACCACCTGTGTTAATTCTTCCTGATGTGTACCCATTCCCAGAGCCAGACACTGAGCTCCTTCCAGTATTATATTTTTCTTCTTCACCTCCCCTCTGCCCTTCACTTCCATATGTTGATCCTCTCTCACTTCTTCTTCCACCTTCTCCTCCCCCTTCTGGTATTCCCTCTGTCCATATTGTCCTGCTTTCATCATTAGAGCTCATCTCTTGTTTTTCTCTGTTGATGTCTCCATATTCTCTTCTAAATCCACCAGCAGTGCTCGCACTGTGCGTAACAATGCCTGTAACAAATAAAGATGTATCAACCTTATTCATCTCACAGTAGCTACTGTCAGTGTAAGAGAGATATTATGTTGTGTGGTTATATCTGGCCCTTCTGAAAATGACATGAGTGAGCCCTGGTCTGTCTCTCCTTTAGTTGACTTGCTGCTTATGGAAGTTTTAGGACTATTTTATTTTTTACTTTACTTTTTACATTAACTACATGGACAGATTAAGTGAGCTATCTCCCACTTCCAACGTATTTGGTGAAATTCAGTTGAATTTGGTTGAATTTAACCAACATATTCAAAATGCTGAGGATCAAAATTGACATAGATTGACATATAAATGCATATATACATGCATATACCCACTCATGAAGGAGTGCCACTATCTTCTTTTTCCTAGGAAACTAATATAGAAGCACATGCCTTTATTCTGGTGGTAGGTGTTAAGTATACCACAAGCAAAATGGAAACAATGCCCTCCAGGACACCAAAACCTTGATATACTTACACAAAGTGGTTGGCGCACCTTCCTGCATCCTGTGAACAAAAAGTGACATTGAGAGGATGGAACCAACAAATATGAAAGTAATGCTCAGCACTATCAATAGGCAAACAAAGATCTCCACCCTTCCAGGTAGGAACTCATCTATGATCCAAGTGATGGAACATTGGATGGGATAGATTGTGCCATACAACTGCTTCTACTTATGGTGAGTGGTTTGTGCCTACCTGGTCTCCTCCTCCTCAAGCAGTGACCTGTACATGGCAATTTCAATATCCAGGGCCAATTTTGCAGTCAGAATCTCCTGATAATCACGCAGAATTCGAGCCAGGTCATCTCTAGCCTGCTGCACAGCTTTCTCCAGCTCCTGCAGCTTTTTCTGTCCACCTTTGACCGCAGAGCTTCCACGCTGCTCGGCATCCCTGATGGCCTCTTGGTGGCTGGCATTCTGCAGGGGGCACAAATAGAATGTGTCCCTTTCCTTCCAGAGGTACTGGAATTTTCAAGCCCTTCTGGTTGTTCTTGGAAATTAGAAGACCTCAATGACAAAGCTCAAAAGATACAGCATTAAACTGGGTTAATTAACGGAAATTAAATCCCAGTAGAAACTCAACATTCAAATGTTCTTCATTTTGAAGAGAAAATATCACCTTTAGCTTTGCCTACAAAGTGTAGAGTACATTATTCTCCCCTTTGTCCGAATTTAAGAGTGGCCAGAATGGTTTAGTCTCATTGGGAAGTATCAGCTTTACCTCTCTTTTGACTATTTCAATTTCTGGCTGCAGTCTTTGGATCTGCCTGGTAAGTTCTTGGATTTCCTGGTAACTGTTCCTCAGTTGCTCTCGCTGATTTACCCACGTGTTCTGAAGGTCCTGGTACTGACGGGTGGAAAGAAGAGAATAGACATATTGGTTTCTGGGTCAATTAAACCTAAGCCAGGCAGACTTGTCAGTATGTCACAGAATCACAGAATGACCCAGGATAGAAAGGACTTCAAGAATCATGAATCTCCAACCCCCCTGCCACAGGCAGGGCCACCAACTTTCCCATTTCATACCAGACCAGGCTGCCCAGGGCCCCATCCAATCTGGCCTTGAACACCACTAGGAACAGGGCATCCACAACCACTACAGGCAGCCTGTTCCGTCACCTCACCACTCTCATCATAAAGAACTTCCTCCTGACATCCAACCTAAATCTTCCTCAATTTAAAACCATTTCTACTTCATTTCTACTCACCCTGCCTTGGTACATGGCATTGACTTCATCTTTGCCCTTCTGAGCAATCCTCTCATACTCCTGCCTAACTTCTTCAATGATGCCATCCATGTTTACTTCTCTGCCGTTTTCCATGGACAGAATGACATTGGTGTTGTCAACTACTGTTTGCAGCTGAGATAGCTCCTGCGTGGAAAAAAGAAGGTTTCTGGATTATCACTATACAGATTTTCACAAGGAAAGAAGTTTGAGCCCCATTATGAGGACAGAAATTGAATTTTCTGGCCAGATACCCACTGGAATTTCCCTACCTCCCTCAAGTCCTACTGTTCCATCCCCATTTTCAGTATTCCAGTGTCTCATCCAGCTCCCTTTTTCACTCACAGATTAAAAAAAAAAAAAAAAAACAAAAAAAAAAAAACACAGATTTATCAAATTCAGATATGATCCCATCTATATCACCACTCTGCACACCAAGTCCTGCGCAGGGGAATTTTCCAGCAGCCTCCATAAGGCGTGTGTGCTTCTGACCCAAGAAGTGTACTCACAGCCTCATATAAGCATCTGAGGAACTCAAGCTCCTGCTTCAGTATTTCCACTCGAACATCAAACTCCATTTTTCTCATGTAGGTACTGTCCAGTTCCTGTAAAAGAAACCAACACATATTTGTGCTCCTTTGATGGCCAGCTCCCTACTGAATTGCATCCTATAATGCTTGATATCAGTCTTTCATTCCTGGAGTCAAATAGTGGCTCAAGAATCTCAGCCTTCATTCAAAATACAATTGGTGCAAAGGAGGATTTTAAACAGATCAGAAATAAGAAAAAGCTGTAGCAAGAAACGTGTTCTGATAGAAAATGTGAAACATAAATACATAAATGTCATTCTTTTTTTGTAATGCGTTAACTGAAATGTCCCTGTCTTGGTTACCCAAATCCATCATCCTGTGTGCACTCACACACATGAGGATGAAAGCACATAAATACACATACAAAAGGAAAACTCCATTCACAACTGTTTTTGTAGCACACAGATCTTTGAGCTAGATTTTTTTTCCCCGACTTCAGATCCTAACAACAATCTTTCCTTTAGGCTTAAATGAATGGAAACAGACAGTGACTTTTAGATACACATCTTACACAGAACACCGGCATTCTCTGGAAGAAGTGATTTCTCTCCATTCTGTTAGCAAACAGCTCAGATTTTAGATGGTTTCAGTCAGAGGAAATTAGATTAATCAAACACCCTATTTCTGAAAACCTCAACAACCAACCAGTTACTGTTTTATTTCCAAGGCTTTGGTTTAACCCAGTGTTTTGTGCTACTTCACCTTCTTAAGCTCCACAAATTCCTCTTCTTTAGATGCACGTTTGTTGATTTCATCCTCAAATCTGTAGCAAAGAGAAGAAACAGGTAGCTCATTGTCTGACTTCTTCAGTCAAGTGGATCAGAAACCAAAGGGAATAATCCGAACAGTGGACATGTTGAGCTTTCTTTTAACTTCAGCTCCAAAGGCCCCTAAAAATCCTACCACAAAACAGTGCTGTCAAGTCTACAACATGTGTGAAGCCCAGAAAGCCATGCCATCCCAAAGCATGATACCACTGCCTTGGAAAATTCCAGCTCTACAATATGCCTCATCCTGGTTTAGTGACTATTCACCTCTTTTTATAATCTTCCACAAGCTGAAGCATCTCGTAGGCTTCTGGATCCAGCTGGTCCTTCTGACTCTGGAGTGTGTCCAGCTGCCTCTGCAGGTTATTGATGTAGGACTGAAAGAAGGAGGTGATACTTCTTCTCTCCTCTGGACGAGAGCTTTGCTGCTGCAGCAGTTCCCATTTAGTCATCAGAGCCTGGTTCTGCCGCTCCAGGCATTGAACCTGGAAGGTAAAGCAGAGGAGCACTTGAGCCACTAGGAAGATTTGACAGCAGCATGTCATGCTGCTAGGTGTGCTATAACCCTCCTCAGCAGATTGCACGGGACCACTCTCTTTATAAACATATCTTGCCTTAGAGAAAGCAACCAGAAAGACCTTTAACTTTTTAGGAAAGCTAGAGTGGTAGCATCCCTCCAGCAGGGACAACGAACAAGGCTGTACACCAGCAGATGGCATGCAGAAGGTTTAAAAGAAAGAGGAAAAATTTGAAGGTGACCCCATTTTTTAGGATTAAGCATGGTTAATACAGCTGGGTGTAACTGACATCTTTTCTGTATTACAAGAGGCAGCTTCCACCAGCTTCCACCCTATGCAGACGCATATGAACACACAAACAAAGGCACACGCCAAGTCTGTGTGGGTGGAAGTGTTTCTCAGGCTGTTTTTCTCCATGTCTATGTGTAGGGATGACTGAGAAGGTACAACTCTCTGTAGGAGTATAGTATATGGACCGAAGAAAGAGGTAAAGAACAATGTGAAGTCCATCTGGAAGATTTTCAAGCAAAGAAGTCACATGTTTTATGGTTGGGAGAAATGCAACACTTTGCTTGCGTTTAGCATAAAGAAACAGCGCACCTCAAAGATGTCCAACTCCAACACCCGTTTCTATTGCTAGCACTAACAATTCTCATGCCCCAGAGTATTACTAACCATGCACAAACTCATTTCCTTAAAAGTGAAATGAGTTAATACGTCGATGACAACCCAATAGTTTGTTACTGTCCTGCCACAAGACGTGGCTCAGTGATTCTTATCCCATGGTTAAACGTGAATCACACAGTGGCGTTTATATCAAGCCATTAAAGGAATCCAGACAATACTGTGATTTTGGAGCAGAGGATGAGATGTAGAGGAAGATCAGATGAGCTGGTTGGATCTGTAAGAAGCGCCCCTGGAGTTTCCCACTCTATGATAAGTGAAGAAAGAACAGGCACTCACCTTATCAATGAATGACGCAAATTTGTTGTTGAGCGTCTTAATCTGCTCTTTCTCATCTGACCGCATTCTCTGGAACTCGGGGTCAACTTGCACTTCTATTGGCCTCAGCAGGTTGGTATTGACATGGACCTCTTCAATGCCTCCACCAGCAGCAGTGTGCCCCAAGCCCTGCCCAGCCCCTTGCTCATGAAGGCCTCCACCAAGAGTCCCCCTGCCTGAGCTTCTTACATATACCCTACCTTCCCCACCTTGAAAATCCCCCACAAAATACCCTCTTCTACCAATGTCCCTGTCCAGATATCTCCCACCATAGTACCCCCAGTGCCTGCCATATCCTCCTCCTCCTCCATAGCCTCCACCGGTAGAAAAGTTCCTAAACCCACTGAGGTCGTGGAGGCTCCTGCTGCCATACCCATACCCATAGCCATAACCACCGAATCTTTGTCCTCTATCATCATCCCAATAGCTCATGGCAGAGGAGCCTCTCCCACTCCCCAGTGTGCCACAGTGAGCAGAAGAAGAACTGAAGTTCCCATCGCCAAATCTGAAGAAGTGGTGGCTCATCGTGTTGCTTGAGAGAGTTAAGATGAGAGCAGATAGGAAACGCTGTAAAACGGGAGTAGAAATGAGAGTGCAGGATCCTCAGCTCCTTTGCTGAGGGTGATAGAAGTTCTCCTTTATATGTTCAGAGAAGTTCGTCTCCATTCCGTGGTAATTATGGTCTGTTAATTTTATTAATGGTTTGTCTCATCAGGCAACAATTATTGGTCACTTGAGCAGGCGATAGAGTAAACACCACACACCAAAGGAGGAGTTGTGAAACTCCCCCAATCCTGCTTGACTCATCAGCTTTGTTCAGATGAGATCTCCTTATCTCATTAGTTCACCCCTCCATCATTAATTACAGTTCGCACAGTTATCTGTGCACCTCACCACGGTTTGATCTCTCTTGAATTTCCCCACCTCCTTTGGCATCTCATTTTATGAGACACAAGGTCTTGATGTTGTCCTCCTGTTGACTTGGGCTGAGGGTAGCTCACCTTGCTTCACATGTACCAAGCGCACACTGCATAGGGCAAAGGCTTTCCTGCCTTAGTTTCCTTGTCTCCCTTTTTTCTTGTTCCCATAAGTAAGTATTGCTTCTGAAGGGCTGCATGGACAGGGAGGGTGGTGAGGTCATGTCTTGCTAACAGCATAGGAAAAGATCTGTCATTGGTTCACAAAGCTGAGATTCTTTCTTGAAAAATAGAAAAGAAAAAATAAAAAGCACAATGTCTTGATCTTAGTTTTAAATAAATGAATGCAGCGTTGTAAAAAGAAAAGAAGAAGCTCTGAGAGATGTGTAAACACCCATCAAGTAAATCAAGATGTTCTGCCCATATTCTCCCACAGAGCATCACTCTGAGTCCTGTCCTCCATCTTCTCTCCATCTCTGTGCAGGGCTCCACCTTTCCAGCGCCAGTACATCCTAGTGCTGATGTAATGGCCATGGACATGTCAAAAAGCACTTGGCAGCCAAGTCCTGCTGCTGAGAGTGTCACTGAGACTTCAACTTTGGTTTGTGTCTCCAGAATGATGTTCTTCCTTCCAAAGGTGATGGAAGAAGCCACAATGGGCACCCTTCATTTGTACAGTGGTTTGGTGGTCAGGGCTTTGTGATCTTCCCCTGGGAAATGACTAGTTGATCCCCTTAATGAAGGGTTTGTGGGGAGAGCTAAGAGCTGACATTAGATCAGTCGCTACAAATAGAAGTTTTTGGGTACTCAGTGACTAAATGAAAGCCTGTTCCTGGAAGTAGACACAGTGTTCTCCAGACAGCCACAGAATCATAGAACCACGGAGTGGCTGAGTTGGAAGACTCCTTAAAGATCACAGGAACATGGGATGGTTGGGTTGGAAGAGTCCTTAAAGATCACAAAACCAAGGGATGGTTGGGTTGGGAGGGTTCTTACATATCACAGATCCATAGGATGATTGAGTTGGAAGAGTCCTTAAAGATCATAGGACCACAGGATGGTTGGGTTGAAGGGGTTCTGAAAGATGATCCAGTTCCAACCCTGAAAACAGTAGCTCTAAATGTTAAGTACTGTTGTTTTCCTACAAAACTTGGTCTCTTACAGCCTTACCCCAGGAACGGCCAATAGCAGCTATGCAATCAATTTGTGCAATGTTTTTGTAATGAAACTTCGCCAGTTACATACATTACACTGAGAATTTTAATGAATTTTCTGGCTGAATTTACCCTCTTTTAATATACCTAAACAAAAACTTGACTTGGGTTGGGAATTGTGTGTCCTGATGGGAAGAATAATTATGGTAAACAGACAAGAAAAAAAAGTGAAACTATCATGATTTAAAACTGAGAGGTAGAAAAGAGATCCAATTCAGTGCATTTGTCAAATAGCACTTTGAATTTTACACAAAATCTTTCCTCTTCTGCTTTGGCTCACAGCTCAATAGTTTCCAGATGCTGTTCCATCTCAAAAGAACACACTGTAAGTTCTCTTCTTCCATATTATCAAGCACTGAGCTGTGTCTACTCCCTGGAGAATTTTGTTTAGGAAATACTGTGCATGAGCACTGTAGATCCTGAAAATCCCATGTGACCTTGGGTTCGTTATTATGCTCAGGTGAAGATTAAGACAATATCAGATTTCCCGTCAGGAAGAGCTGAGTCTCAGCCATGACTCATCATTTTCCTCACCAATTTTGAGCTAAAACATCCATTTTCCTTGACTTAATTAACAATTGCTTGGCAACATGTACAACAGCTACTAGAGACGTGCTGCCTCTCCACCTATCTGCTGAGCTTTGAGGTCTGCTCATCCTCATACTTGCTCTTTTCCTGATGAGAGTGGCTCATCCCCACATACCGTGAACCAACAGCAGATGGATCACCCACATGAGTTGGGAAGGAAGTGCCATGAGCCAGGGGAGGAAACACCCATGGGTCAAAGAAGTCATCTCCATGTAGAACAAAGGCTGCAGGTGCCTTTAAAAACCACTGCCCTAAACACATCAATTCACTGCTTGAAGCAAACAAGATGCCCATTCAGACGTAGAGAAGCACTGCATCAACTCCCAAAGCATCTCTCTCCTGCTGGAGCAGGCTTCCAGCAACCCCTACACAGGGGCTACACATGGAGCAGCCACCCTGCCCCGTGTGCCATGTAACTGGAGCATGGCACGTAGGCTGCTGTTGTGACCATCATTGGCACAGCTCAACCTTGGCACAGCAGACCTGGCCACACCTGGACCTGTTGAGCTGGATCCTGGCTGCGCATCCTGCGGATGGAGTGGAAGATGTCACAAGTTCCTGCCCCCTGAAAGGACCTGGCATTGCTCTCAGGTGTGTCTAAGTGCCTTTGGATCCTTCCTGTGGATGAGAGTTCCTCATGTGTGTAGACAACAAGACTCCCAGTTCAACATATCCTTACCATGGACCTGCATGGATTCCAGCAGAGAGTGGAGTCCTTTAGGGGCTTTACATGCCCACAAGTGTCTGGGTCAATACTGGTAATGTTTTTTAATAAGCAAATTGAAATAGTATTCGCTCAGTCATTGAGGCACAATTCACTGCCTAGGCTTCTTCTACAGAGAGCACATAACCTCCATGTGTGATTCCTCCCACTTAGAGAAGTTTCCTACACAGGAGACATGAGTTTGCCTTTCTCATTTTCCTCTATGGTCTGGAATGGGACCTGAAGAACTCATCAGCTCCTGAGTTTCGGTGGCGAAAGTGGTGCAAATTGAGCACTCCTTCAGAAGATCCATGTTACCAAGGGACTACACCAAATATTAGAATTTTTAGGCTACTGATACAATTCACAGACTTAGTCACACCTTGGTTTTCTTGGCAACAGCTGATGGAGGAACCCACCAGCTACCTCTCTCATTCCACCTCCAGTCAACCTAAGTAATAAATGGGAAAAATTAGAACTGTTACTTAGGATCATCTCAAGGATTCCACATTTTGGAAGGATCATCTTAAGCCATCCGTAATTGAAAGCCAAAACATGACTAAAATAGGTCAGATGTGTGAGAAGATCTACTTCTATTCACCTTGGGGCAGAAACCTATGGCTTTTACATGGCAGATGAACAGGGGATGAAGAAATGAGCAGCACAGTAGACATCCAACAGTGTTGTACAGCAAGACACAAATGCAGCAGGACATAAATATGGTACTTAAACATAAGAGCTGCCCAGATGAAAGAGATAGGTGTGGGCATAGAGAATTGAATTAGATCTTGATCAGTAATTGCCTAAATGCCTGCGTAAGTAGGGCCTCAGTCACCTAGGAAATGGGACTGAGGTCATGCAGACACGCACAGAGAAATGCTCACACACCACAAACTTTCATTTTCCCTCATCATTTTGTAGAAGAACCTACAATCTGGGGATGTTTCCCTGAGACAGAAGGGAAGGGATAATACACACTAGTATTGAGTGCTGACTGGGAATAGTTTGGGGGGGGGAGGGCAAATGTCCCTTTGTCTTTGATAAAGAGAAGGGTTCTGTGGGAAAGCATTGCTGGCATTGCACAGAAGCAGGGTGCAGGCTGGGGTGGGAGGTGGCCAGGTTGGTGGGTGAGCAGGTGCCATCAGCCTCTCCTTTGGGAGCTGCCCCATAATGTGGATGTATGGTGGTAGATCGCAGTATTTTAGATGTAAGAAGTAGCTCTGCTGGTGAGTGATTGGTTTTTGGTGGAATAAAAGCAAGTAGAAGAAGGTCAAGGTTGAAATGTGAGGAGCAGTGCAGAACAGCCCATAAGTGGCTGGAACCAAGTGTTCTGATACAGCACCAAGGGGGTGGAAGACCAACAAGAATCGTAGAATCATTAAGGCTGGAAAATACAGCTAAGCTCACCCAGTCCAGCCCCAACCCATCCTTCCATGCCCATTGACCATGTCCCTAAGTACCACATCCCCACAGTTTCTGAGCGCTGCAGCAACAGTGACTCTCTCACTTCCCCAGGCAACCAGAGCCAACGCATCACCACTCTTTCAGAGGTGAAATTTCTCCAAATATCCAACCTGAGAAGCAAGGAGAACTGGTGGGGAGTGACCCAAGTCCCCCTGCCTGGCCTTAGGTTAATCACTCAGCTTTGAGAAAGACAAAGCTTAGCAGAATGCATTCTCCCTAGTGTGGCTCCAGGCAAGTCCATCCTTCCTCATTCATTTGGGATGCCTTGGGAAAGGCTTGATTTTATCCTCAGGTCCTCACCAGCAGTGATTTTTCTGATAGAAAACACAGTATTGCTTTGCCTTGCAATCCCGTTAACAAATGACTAATGACTAATTATTCTAGGCTAGCAGGAAGGTAAACAAGTCTATAACTTACCTTTAACCACCTATATTGTTAATTAAGTTATCTGTTCAGAAAATACTAATCATGATTACAATACCTGTTAATCCCTTATTTCCCCTACAAGAATGTGAAAGTACCAATTCAAAATAATCTGTGAAAATGGTGAAGTAATTCTTCTATCACTGTCATTAATCACTGCTGTGAATGGCTGAAGCAGAGCTTTGCTGCATTCTTGCTTTACTTTAAGCAGCTGCATTATGAGGACAGCAGATGCCCTGCAGCTGGGGTGTGTGGTGCTGGAGCAATGCAGAGATGGAATCTCAAAGGGTTTCAGGAGAAGCAGAGATCTGAGACACAGGGAATAAAAAAAAAAAGAAAGAAAAATAAGCATGGGGAGGAAATTGGGTTGAGCTCCAGTTTAAATGTGCCAGGTATCACATGAAATCTCAGCTTCTTTCTATGTGATGCTGCTCCTTCCATGTAAAAATAGTTGATGCTAAAGGCATCTGCAATACATACAAAAGGGAAAGGTTGGGGCAATTCCTGATCCAGGTCTTCAGTGTGAATAAAGAGGAGGGTAAAATCCCCTGAAGAGGACTCAGCCCCTGCAGCTGAGCCATGGCCTCATTCTCAAGCCAAGGTCTCTTCTTTAGAAGGCAAAGTTATTAAATATCCCATCTTACCACTTCTACAAAATGCAAGGAAACCCAAGAAATGCCTTTCATGCACAGTGCATCTTCCCTTCCTCACTGGATGGGGATGAAGATGTGCAAAGAGGGCAAAGGCAGCACCCACAGACTCCATTCATGACACAGAGCAATATTAATAACATCCTTCCCACCCCAATAGGAAGTTGAAGCAGCTAGAAGTAATTCTGGCAGATATTCAGAATCCAGTAAACAACGTGATTAGCAGCCTATGAAAGAAGTGGGTCCCAGTGCTGCCTCCATTGAGCAGTGTCATCACAACTGGGAAGATAGCCACACCCTCGCAATCATGCCTATGTATCGCCTGGGTTGGCCTTCCAATTGGCATAAAGATGATAATTAGTCCAATCAAGGTTAGCACTTGATCGATTGAGTAAATCACTCTTTTAAGCTATTGGAACCTCAATTGCTATCATTAGCTTCAACAGAGCAATAACAGCATCAACAGGACAACAAAACAGGTGGAGAAAAGGTAAAGCAGCACAAAAAGCACTGGAATTTGGGGAGTTCTCTGCTGGTCTCCCCTGCAATTGTCTGAGTGGTGTAAGCTGTGGCAACAACCAGCCCAGAGCTTCCCACATCATCACTGTGCATTCATCCTCTCCACAGAGATCTCTGTTTCAAGAGAATCTCTGCTTCCAGAATCTAAAATGGTGTTGTGCCTGAGAGATTCATTCCATCATACCCAGAGGCAGGATGCATGGCAGAAGTGTGGGTCACACCAGTGAGTGGCATGGAGATTGCTCTTTCTTTCTCTGTGGGACCTGGGGCAACAATTGCTGTGGTTTGCTTTAGGTGGGAGAGTGCCATAATGTTGTGCCTGCCAGCTTGGTCGTGCCTATCCTGCAGGTCCTGCTGATGCTGTGGAAGAGGGATGGGATGTTTCAGTCCATGGTTGTGGAAACCCTGAGAGGAAACCACGGGTATCTGTTTGCTCATCACAGACATTTATCCACACAGATCCAGAAAAGCAGAAGTCTCTGAAGCAGCCCTGGCATCCAGGTCACAATCTCCCCCATACCACACTGTGCCAGAAGTCATCAGCAGTAAGCTCCCTCCTGCTGCACCTTGCGGGGAGATGGAGGTGTTCAGGAAACATGTGGTTGTTGCATCAAGGCACATGATTTAATGATGTGGTGATGGGTCAAAAGTTGGACTGGATGATCTTAGAGGTCTTTTCCAATCTTAGTGATTCTATGGTTCGGTGGACAGAGGACGGGATACAGCAAGGAGTCATTGAGGTGTAGGTGTGTATCTATATACATTTCAGACACACAAAGTCTTCTCTGAGCCCTCTAGTGGTGCTCAGCTTTAAAGTTCACTGAGAACAGTGCAGCTCAGTATGAACCGTTGAGACCTCAGTGCAGCCAAATGGGGTCCAGAGCCCGAGATAACCCACTGCATTCAGTACAGATGTCCTGGCACACCGCTGTGGCCTCAACCCTCAAGTCCAACCCCCAGACAAACTCCACCTGTGCAGATCTACCAACTGAGTGCTTTGAGTCTTTACATATGCAACACGAGGAAAAAAATACACCTCTGCCACAACTCCAGCCTTGTCAATGAAGCTAGCAATGCTTTTGCTGAGGGTCTTGGTTTGCTCCTTCTCCAGTGTTTGCACCTCCTGAACCTTGGTGTCAACACCTGGATGGAAGGATATTGGGAGGTCTGGGGCCATGAGGACTTACTGCAGGGGAGTAGTGTTATGGAGGGGAGCAGTGGCTCTTTTTCCAGCAAACAACCAGTCTTCACTGAAGGGATTTCCATCCAACCTGAGCAGCATTAAGCTGAACCAGCACACCCTCCCATCTGTGAGCTGCCAGACTGCAATGCTTCCATCACTGGAAAAGCTCCTGCTGCAAAGGATCTCTCCTTTCCCTTCCATGTCTGCATGACTTGGTGTCCTCCACTACAGAAAGACATCAAGGACAATTCTCCGGAATTGTCCGGAGAAGGGCAACGAAGGAGTACAGATTCTACAGAGAGCTAAGGGATCAGGGATGGGAGATTCTGCAGCAGAGGAGGCTTAGGAGAGGCCTTATGTCTCCCTACAATGCCCTGAAAGGAGGCTGGGAGTTGGAGGGGGTTGACCCTCGCTCCAGGTAACAGAGATGGGATGAGAGGTGACAGCCTCAAGTTGTGGCAGGTGAGGGTCAGGTTGGATATTAGGAGAAATTTCACCTCTGGAAGAGCGGTGATGCACTGGCACAGACTGCCCAGGGGTGTGGGAGTAGGGGATCACCATGGAGGTGTTCAGAAAACGTGGAGATGTGGCACCTGGGGACATGGTCAGTGGATGGGTTGAGGTTGGACTTGGGGATCTTAGAGGTCCTTTCCAACCTGAATGGTTCTGTGATTCTGTGATGGGAGAGGTGAGACAAAGGAAAACCAAGGCAGCTCCAGGCTACATCCTTTGTCTGCTGGCTCAGCCTCTGCTCCAGCAGATTCCAAACATAGATGACTTAACTCATTTATTCTGGGGCCTGCAGAGAGTGGTCTTGGGAAGGAGGATGGGATGCTGCTCTGAAGACCTCCAAGATCAGTGCAAAGTGCCTGAGACAGGACTCATTCCTGTTCCATTTGATTCTGGAGCCTTAAAGCAGAGGACCTACAGCTCAGACAAGTGGGGCTATTGGCAGATACAATCCCTCATTTGTCTTTCCATATTTCATCAGTCTACCAGCCATGAGTTTGAAGCAAGTCTTCCCTCTAGGTAGTGTTTTTCTGGACAACCTGAAGTCCACATTCCATAATTTATGGGAAAGTCAATTTGTCATCAACCTGGAGAACAAGAGCAAGTGTATGACAGCAGGGTAGTGTACCTTGCACAAGCCCTCTAGTGGCATTTGGTGACCGTGTCTGAAGGTTTGACATCAGGTCCCCAGGCCGTGGGAGATACAGCTGTTTCCAATTGTGCTTGTAACTCAGAGTGGATCATCACACCGTGTCATGCCAGGATTTTCAAGTAGCAGCAGAGCAGGTCAGAAAACGTGGATTGTGGGCTCAGGAGTGTGAACCTAAGGGTACATCCCCCAGCTCTTGGATCAGAGCAGGTGAGCGTGGGAGCAGGATGGAGGGTGGAGAAGCATCAGATTCCAAGCCAGAGTGGGTGTGAGGAAGAGGAGTTGGAAGTATTGCTGTCAGCACTAGGCATGGGTGTTGCGGTTGCCAGAATTCAGCAAATCCTGCTCTACCCGCCCCAGCTTTAGCTGAGAGGGGATGAAATAGGGCCAGGAAAGAGCAGGAAGCACAACATGTCCACGGGCTGGACTGGGTGAGAGAAGCATTTTGTGGAGGTAAAGAGGAATAGGTCTGACATCAAAAAGAAGAGGGAAAAGGCTGGCATGGAAGATGCCTGACTGGTGGCACAATTTGCACAATGGAATTGAGGTGAATAAGAACTGAAATAAGAGCTTGGAGACTCCTGCCATCCTCTTCAGGACACTCAATGACGTGGAGGGTTTGGGCTTCCGTCTTGGCAGGCAGAAGAATTCCCTCCTGCCTCCATCTGGGGCCAGACAGAACAAGGGGGAATGGCTTTAAGATTGAAGAGATTTGGGTGAGATGCAGAGAAGAAATTTTTTACTCAGATGGCCCTGAGACCCTGGCAGTGCTGCCTGGAGAAGTGTGAGTACCCCAACCCTGAAGGTGCTCAAGGCCATGGATGGGGACCAGGGAAGTTGATGGGGGGTGGGAGTGGCCCAGGGCAGGGAGTGGGGCTGGGAGTCTTTGGGACTTCTAAGCCAAACATCCTCTGGTTCTATGATCTTTAAGTACCTTTCCAACCCAACCATTCTATGGTTCTGTGATCTTTCAGGACCCTTCCAACCAAACCATACTATTGTTCTGTGATCTTTGTTCTGTGACCTTTAAGGACCCAACCATCCTATAGTTTTATGACCTTTAAGATCCCTTCCGATCCAATAATCCTATGGTTTTAGGGTTCTGTGATTCTGTGTTTCTGTGATACCTGATGGTTGTTTAGAAACTTGCAATGTTCAGTGTTTTCTTGACCAGTTGAGCTGTTTTTGAGCTTGGACAAGTAGACCTGAAGGCAAGCAATCTGGGGGGGCCATTGCTATTTGAAGAGGAGATAAAGGGACCAAGGGAAGCTGATTTCTGCTTTCAGCCTCACATTGTCTCCCAGCACTTCAACTCCATTGCCCTGTATGTCTCACCCATTAAGAGGGCTTAGCTGCTCAGGAGTTGTGCCATGTAAACACAGCACCATGGATCACCTCCCAGGAAATGGTCTTCCCATCTTTCCCACGAAACAGTGTCCCTCATAAAGACGAATGTTTCCTGCACACCAGCTGTTTGCTGCCCTATTCAATACGGCTGCAAAGAGGGTGAGTCCTCTCCATATTTGCTCAGTGACCAACCCAAGGAAAGCAATCTCAGTGGCTCCGGAGGCCCTCCCATAATAAACTTGATTAGTAACAATTAAAAATTCATTATAGCTTTAATTATAACCAATATCATGCCACCTGGATTCATTCCCCTGTAGCTCATAAAAATAAGGCAACTGTGATACTTCTTTCTGAGCTTCAATGTAAAGAGCACTGCACCACTCACACCCAGGTCTGGGTTATAATGGTGGACACTCACCTTCTCACTCAGTTTCGGGCATTGTCCTGCACATGGCCATCTCCACGTCCCACCCAACAGTCCTGACACTCCAGCACATGGCCCAGCTCACCTCTGGGGGCTCTGCAGAGTTCCTCCACTTTGCTTTTGGTATTGTGGAGGGTGAGGTCTCTATTCTGCTCCACCTCAGCAGTGCTCATTTGAAGCTGAGCACACGGCAAAGAAGGAAAACAGGTCCGAATCCCGCCAGTTTGTGTTTGACCCAGAGCCACCAAGTATCTGACCAGCAGGGGTCTTGTGAACAGTGAAAACAAACGAACAAAAACCCTAATATTTTTCATCCTCTATGTCCCAAATTGCAGCAATTTGGCCCAATCAAAAATGTTAGCAATTAAAGCGTAATCATTGTGAGACCAAGGCAGCTTCACAAATGAGTTCACTGATTTTAAAACAAAACCACTTCCTTTGCTGCAAATACGGATCTGCGCTTAAAACGGAGCTCACAGCTCTCAGCATTCCCCATGGAGCACAAGCTTGGGCAACAAGCTCAGCTCCCTTTTACACAGCCCCAGCTGACAGGAAAGGTAAACTCCGTCAGCTCTGTGTTACAGGCTGGCCACACTCCAGAGGAACTCAGGGAACCCGGAGGTGCCGGCAGCTACCACGGGACCAAGCCTGAAGCCGGAGCTATTGGATTGGGTGGTGTCAGATGGCACTGGGAAGGGATGCTGTTCATGAGGCACCGCAGGACTTTCAGCTTCCTTCTTTTAACATACCAAAGAACTTCACTTTCTTTTAAAGAAGTCCCCAAGAATGTTGCAGGGCTTTGCGCTGTCTCTGTAGCCATTGTTGGACTTTTCTGGGACAAGGAAATAGGTGATGATGGCTTCATCTTTCCCATCCCAACCTGCAAATTTCAGAAAAAAAATTGTCAATGGTTCTGCAAACAAGAGAATAAGGTATTTTATGGCCTGGCATAATTCAGTCAGGTGAGTCAACAGAAAGAATATTTTGGAGGAAAAAAAAGAAATTAAAATAGCTTCAAATTAGACCTATTATTTCCTCCCCTTTTGCTTTGTTTGTTTGACTTGAGAGAATGGAGCTGTGTCAGGAAGGGGGGTGAGGGAAAGGCTCTGCCCCAGAGGGTGGTGGGCATGGCACAGCTCCCCAGAGAAGTCCCTCAGGGACCTTTTGGATACCACTCTCGGACACTGAGTTTGTGTTTTTGTGGTGCTGTGTGTGTCCCTTCCAACTCAGGAATGAGTTGGTGATTCTGTGATTTGGATGGCAAAGACTGGAGTAAAAACCATCTCCACTTCCATGCTTTCATCTGCCAGACACTGTGCCTGCAGCAGAATCGTGCACATTCACCAGTGCAGCCAATGTTGATTCACTCATCCAGCTCTCGCTCCTCCCAAGCATTAATCAAATTAATTGGGATGCAATGGGATACAGTTTACAGAGGACTAATGACTAATGTGACTGGACGATCTGGAGTTATAATAGCAGGTTTGAGGCCATGTCTCATCCTTTCATGCTGCATTTCTTTGTGAGTAATTTGTGTCCACGCAGCATCTTGGGCATTGCTGTCACTCATACTGGAAGTGCTGGTGGCTGTGTAAGAGCTCTGCACATCAGGTAGATGGTGCTGCTTACCCTCACACCACATCTAAAACAAGGATCTTTCCATGGACAAGAAGGACATCCAGCTCTGGAAGTGGAGGACAACCAGCTGTGGAAGGAGAGGACAAACAGTAATGAAAATAGAGGACAACCAACTGTGGAAATGGGGGTCAAACAGCTGTGGAAGTAGAGGGCAACCAACCATGGAGGTGGTTGACCTGTGAAAGTGGAGGACAACCCACTATGGAAGTGGAGGAAAACCAGTCATGACAGTGGAGGACAACCACTCATGGAAGACATCCCTTACTGAGGTCTCCAGCTCGTGTGGTTGGAATTCCAGGTGTCACCACAGCAGGGTAGCAGTGTGGTGCCAATGGGGTGGATGTGTGTGTGCCATGAGATGGTTTCAATGGCCATATGCCAATGACCATTTTCAAACCATCACTGGCTAACAGCCACAACCCAAAGCTGCCACTACCCAACTGCCACATCCTAGTTCAAGACATCCCAATCCAGCTCCCAGATCCCAAAGGCCACATTCAAAACATCCAGATCCAACTGCCATATACCAATGTTCCTGTTCAAGACATCCCAGTCCAGCTGCCACATCCCAAAGGTCATGTTCAAACGATCCCAATCCAACCACCACATCCCAGACACTGCATTCGAACTTCCAAATCCCAAACTTCCCTCACCCCAATGGACATGTTCACCCCACCCCAATCCAATTGCCACGTCCCAGCTACCACACTCAGACTGCCACATTACAGCTGCCACATCCCCACAGCCATGTTCAAACCCTATCCCTTCCCCATGCCATGCTTCTTGCTCTTCTTCCTGGTAGACACAGGGATCCTACTGGGGAGGAGCGGGGTGGCGCCGTGTGGAAGAGGAAGGCCAATTCTCATCCTCCATTCAGTCAGGCAGCTCCTGGCCTGGGAAACACTGGGTGCTCCTGGATACAGACCACCTGCTGCACATCCCAACTTTGTCCCCTTTTGATGTGATTTGTAATGCAGGACAGACCCTGCTCTGTACCACTTTGTTGCCATTGCTACAGCAAGGAGCAACATCCACGACCCCTAGGGTCCCTCCTCCAGGGAACATTTAATGACAACATGACACAGAGAAATCTTTTCACCTGTTTGCAGTTTATTGATAATGAAAGAATTCAGGGGAAGGGGTGTTGGTAGAAAGCAGCAAGGCAGTAAAATTCTGGTAGCAGAAGGATTGCAGTAGGGCCACGCACGTGTCAGCTGTGAAGGAGAAGAGCGAAATAAATCTACAAAATATGAAAGCTGCCAAATCCTCTGGAGAGCTGCTTCTCACTCCTAAAGCTGACTATGGGGCATCGCCATGTTTCTTCTACTTCCATGAATACAGCTGGAACAAGCATGTGGGCAACATGCAGGATGCGCGGGAGGCGCAAGGAGAACACGGCCATTGAAAAAGAGACCTCAGAGGGGAAAGGAAAGAGCAGATCTGCCCACGCTTCTGCTCAGCCAGCCCTGCACAAGGAAGGGAGGGCTCTTGGATGAACTCTCCGGTGACAGGTAACCCCGAGGGAGATTTCCAAGTGGGGCCATAAATGTTTCATCCCTGGAGAATGATGGAGTGGGGATAGGAGCAGCTGTGCCAAGAGGGTGGTGTTCCGCTGCTGTCTGCCTCCAAGGAGGCGGGATGCTTCATTTTTTTGTGCAAGGGGATGTGCTGCAGGCTGGAGGCGGGTGATGCTTCTTTCCTTGGCAGTACTGAGATTGAGGCTCAGTACTTCACGCCTGAAGATTTCACCGTTGTGGTGGTGACGCATCTCCGGACAGAGGATGCTCCCGTGGGAATGAAGGTGCTGCCTCCAGAGGCACACATTCTCCCACTCCCAGAGGAGAAGCCTCCATTGTACGCTCCTCCTCCCACTCCACAGCTGCCCCCAATGATGCTTCCTCCTCCAACTGTGCACACTCCTCCTCCCATACCAGTGCCGACACCAAAGCCTCCAGCTCTGCCTCCAGCAATGGTGGTTCTGCCAACCACAGCTGAAAGAGAAGGACAGGATCATTGTGTGCCAAGGAGTAGCCTGGAAATTCCAGCAAAGCACGGGATAAATCACTGTGCAAAGAGGACGCACGGCTACTTACAGACATTGACATTGGATGGATTGTCTCCGCAGAGCCTATACAGGAAAAGGAACACAAGATGTTGATGCAATGCAACACAGTGCACTTGGGGAAAAAATGAGGGTAAATCTGACCCCAGTTCTATGGACAGACGGATGAAGAACACTCAGCCCATCCCTAGGAGAGGAACAACTTTCACCAGGCTCAGATAGCTTCAGGCCTCACCTGTTCTCCTCTCCCTCCAGCAGCTTCCTGTACATGGCAATCTCCACATCCAGGGCAATCTTGATGTTCAGCAGCTCCTGGTACTCCTTCAGCAGGCGAGCCAGCTCCTCCTTGTCCTTGCTCAAGGCACATTCCAGCTCTTCCAGTTTCCTCCTAGCATCCTTCAGGGCCATTTCACCCCGCTCCTCAGCCTCAGCAATAGCTGCCTGCAGCTGCTGGTTCTGAGGAAAGAGAAGAACACTTCCTCAGATTACATTTTGTCCCCTATCACCTGTCCTCAAACCCAGACTGAAGGGTTCAACATTTGAGCGTGATGCTGGCATCCAATGAAACATCACACATCCCTACCTGCTTCTTCACGTTCTCAATCTCAGCCCTCAGCCGCTGGACATTCCTGGTCAGCTCCTGGATCTCGATCTTGGTGTTGCGCAGGCTGTCCCCGTGCCTTCCAGCAGTGCTCTGCAGCTCCTCATACTGGTGGCACAGACATAGTGAACCCACCATGAGACAACCAACCCAGAACAAAAAAACCCCCTTGCCCCATGAAACAGAGACAGTCGGCAGCAAGGGGCTGTCACAGTTGCCCTGGCTCTCTTCAGCTCACCCGGCTCTGGTACCAAGCCTCAGCTTCAGCCCGGCTGTTCTGGGCAATCTGCTCGTACTGGCGTCTGACCTCCTCAATGATGCTGTCCAAATCCAGGTGTCGGTTGTTGTCCATCGACACCACCACAGACAAGTCCCGACTGATTGTCTGCATCTGAGACAGTTCCTGCAACCAACATGGGAATGAGTCTGAGCTCAGGAGCAGGGGAGCCCAAGAGACACTCCATTCACATCTCCATGGGCACCCATTCATAGCTCCCCTTCTTGTCCTCAATCCAGCCCAGCCCAGGAAAGGCTCCTACCTCCTCATAGATGGCCCTCAGGAAGTTAATTTCATCAGTCAGAGCTCCCACCTTGGCTTCCAACTCCACCTTGGTCATGTAGGCACAGTCCACATCCTACAGGAAAAATCACACTCTAGACCACAGTTTCTTCCCACTCTGTGAGCATCTAGCAGGCAGTATCTCCTGCCAGAAACTGCCCAACCTCTTGCCAGCCTGTTCCCTGCACTCACCTTCTTCAGCACCACAAACTCATTCTCAGCAGCAGTGCGCCTGTTGATCTCTTCCTCATACCTGTGAAAGCAGACAGGCCACATGAGTCTCCTGCTCTCCTTCACTGCTCATCAGGCAGTGGTGGAACCCCTTCTTCCCTCTACAGAACCCTTCTCACACTCCCAGAGGGCTCCTGGAGCAATGGGCAGACACTGGAGACATGTGCTGCCCCAGCTCTCCTGCATTTCTGCTCACTCCATCTCTGCACTTACTTGGTTTTGTACTCCTCAACATATTGGCGCATGTTCTGCAGTTCAGATTCCAGCTCTCCCCTCTGGCCCAAGAGAGAATCCAACCTCCTCCTCAGGTTCTGGATGTAGTTCTCAAAGATGACATCCAGGTTCTTCCTGGGTCCTGATGGCCCTTGCTGCTGCAGGAGCTCCCACTTGGTGGAGAGAACCTTGTTCTGCTGCTCCAAGAAGCGCACCTGAAAGCCCACAGAGAGAGTATGAGTGTGAGACCTTCACCTTAGCATCATGACAGACATCACTCTCCTCAAAACTTCTTCTCTTGGGGGCCAAGAGAATCATTTCTCAAATGACCAACAGAATAATGACTTCTAATGCCTGTTTTCTGAGGGAATGTTTCCTCCCTTCTTTCTCCTCTTTTCCTTAATCGTACATTACTTCAACTTTTTTCTAGTACATTTTTTCTCTTCTTTTAAATATCTATAGGAATATTTATATTCCAAGTTAGCAGACTACTTCTATTTCCAACTGCGAATTTTGTCAAGTATTAATTTGCTGAAGTATTAGATCTTCTATTTTTTGCACTCTAGTGAATAAACTCTCAAGTTCCTCCATATGGGAAAATATTCATCCCAGAAAATACATGTAGCATTCCCAGTCAGTATTCTCCCAGTGCAGAGAACCCAATGAACATTTATCTGTTCGTGAGTCAAAATAAGGAAATGCCAGTGATTAACTGAAATTTCATTCATTGAGAAGAAAGAGGACTGACTTGAAGAACAGCGCAGGATAACTGAGTACACCATGATCATTTTGGCCTTTTTCCCCCAGGAGTATGGAGATGAAAAGTAAGACAGGATTTGGATCAAACAGAACTAGAGAAAGACCTTTGGTCTCCACATTTCTGTAGGAGGACTCAATGAGAAGAACAGTGCTTGCTTTCCAGACCTTCCAACACTCAGCTGAGAAGAATGATACTTCCCTCTTCCCAGCCCAGGAGAGTTCCCCACAGTCCTCATTCCCAAGGAGGCATGGTTTCAGCCACTCACCTTGTCAATGAAGGAGGCAAACTGGTTGTTAAGAGTCTTGATCTGCTCCTTCTCCTGGCACTTCACTTGTTGGATCTGAGGGTCAATGTCAACATGGACCGGTCGTAGGAGGGTTGGGTCAACCTGCACCGGTTGGATACCTCCAGGGAACCCAGGGCCACCTCTCACAGGGCCACCAAAGCTGCCTACTCCTCCACCAATTACACCTCCTCCAATGCCGCCAAATCCTCCTCCATAACCTCCACCAAGGCCAACAATTCTACATCCATATCCACCGCCATAAGAGCCACCCATGGAAATCCTTCCGCTGCCACCCATGTTATGGAGGCTCCTGCTGCTAAAACCTCCACAGCGTCCGCCGCCTCCAGTTGCCCGGGATGTGGAGAAGGAGCTGTAGCTGATCCTGCTTCTGCCCCCACTTCCTCCAAAGCCACCACCAATGGCAGAACAAGAGCTGTAGCCCCTTCTGCTGCCACCTCCAAAGCTTCTGCAGACAGACTGCCGAGACATGGCTGCTTCTTCCGAGTGGAGCTGAGCAAAGTAGGAAGACCAATGGAGCTGTGCTGTTGGGGATGGATGCCGAGAGAAGCGTGCACAGTCTTCTCTGACTCCACAGCTCCAGGCATTCCCTTTTATCTGTTTCTGGAGGTGGGCTGGGTCTACATGGGTGTGAAGAGGAAACAAATTTACTGTCTTCATCAGCTTGGTGCGGTTAACAGATTTTTGCCAAATTGTTGACTCCACCCAGAAATACGCTTTGCGATGCAGAAGAGAATAAAAGAGCAAGAGCATTGGAACAGGACTCAGTGAGTAAGTGGACTCTCATATCTTTGTGTCATCTGAAAAAATATGTTTTACAGCGATGTAGTCATGTTTTTCCCTCCTCCCACCTTTCCATCCATTCTTAACAATTTCTCAGTTTATCTGGATTCGGATCTCTTGCGTTGAGGCTCAGTGTCAGACAAGCATTTTGGTGGAAATCAGCAAGAGTGAGACTTTCACAATTCCCCCAAGCACACCCTGAATCTCCTACTTATGTGGAAAACTGCTGATGGTTTTCCGAGAAGCAGTTTCGTGGTGTAAAGCAAGAATACCACACATTAACATTTAACAACAGTCAGCATTTCTTCATTATCCCAGAAAGGAGGTGCTAAGTTCCACTCCAGAGAGTAGGATTATCCCCATCACTGGGGATGGGAGTGCCTTCTCCAGGGGAAAACTCCCATAGAACATTTCTCCCTGCACCTGAGGTAGTGAGTACTGAGACTCCAAGAACCAGAGCAGAATAAAGAAGAGAGTGGGGATGGCCAAGTTCCTTCCTTCTTCTTTTCTGATGGGCGCAAGGACTGCTGAACCTGTGGAGGAATGGAAGGACCCTTCAAACCCTATGAGTGGTAATGATGACCAAGGGAGGAAATACAGCAGAAAAATGCAGGCGGGGAAAACTATGACTTGAGAAAGTAGTATTTGTGACTTAAATGTGTAGACAGAGGATCAGGCTGAGATGATCAAACATGATTATTCCTTAATAAAGGGCAAGTAGAAGGTTGAAGAATCTCTGATGCATTCAGAAGTAGATTTATGCTATCACAACATATATGATGTATGTTTTAAGAGCTACAACAAAGACACTTAAGAACATGTGAATCTTAGTAGGAAGACTAGAATGAACTTAGAGAAATATATGTTTTGGACACAAGCATCTGCTTCAAAGTATCTGGCTTTGAAATAGGAAATTTATCTGATAGAAATAGTGCAGATGCTATCCAGATATCATTTTATTAATAAGTATAGACTTCAAGGAAAATTAAATTCCTAATACAGAACTCCAAAAAAAATCAGTATAAGTCAAAGGTAATACATTAAGCAGTATCTGAGCATTTCAATTGTCCACTAATGTACTAAATATAAGCTTCCAATGTGGAATAAACATTTTATGTTTGAATTTTCAGGATCTCTCATAAGACTTGAGCAACAGAGTGATGTATGAAAATATCACAGGTATCAGCGCTCAGCCACAAGCACTTCAAAGCCTTGGGAAAACCAGACCACAGAGCAGCTACAGGAATCAGAGAGCTATAAATGCCTTTGAACGTCACAGGGAGGGAGGATGCTTGGCACCAATCTCTTCACAGAGCGGGATATAGAGAAGTGGGGAATGTCATACCCAAGGGACTCCAGCAGTGCTGGCCAAGGGTTCTCCAGGTGTCTGCAACTCGCCCAGTGCCACAGGCTGCACCTGGAGAACAGGTAACATCCCTACACTGGGACAGGAACACTGCTTTCCAAGAGAACGGTCTTGTTCCATAGTTGGTGTCCCCAGGATAAGGATAATTCCAGAAAGGAAGGGGAATATGAAGTTGTGTTGGAAAGAAGCAGGTTATATCTGCACGTGGCCTCCATCCACATTGCCAAATGCCATTGAAGATGCTTTTCTGGGGAGGCAGCATGAGCTGCTTGTAACATCCCACACGGCAGCTCCACAACTGGGGGAAATGTGCTCAGTCAGCCAAATGCCTGCGTGCTGACCACGCTCGGCTCATACAGATAAGACGCCCAGATTGAGTCACTCTGACGTCTCCAGACAAGATGGGAAGATTATAGCAGAGCTAGAATCGCATCAGCCTCCTCCAGGTGAAACTCGATAGGCATCCTGGGCTCCAGCAATCCCTTCAGATCTCTTACACAAGGAGCCATGCACAGCACAATCATCCACATGAGCCAAAGCCTCAGCTCAGCTGAGAAGCTGATGCTGAATCCAACTGCAGACCTTAACAAGAGGCAGCTCTGGGTCCTGCACAGCCCGGAGGTCCTGGCACAAAGCTCCAGAGGCAGCATGGGCAGGAACGCCATCAGGATTCTTCACTTGCTCTGTTCTGATCACGAGGCTGAAAGAAAACAGAGCTAAAATTAGGCACCAAAGCCACTGACTCTCCCCCAAGCCAAACCCAAAGCACTCTTGGCAAAGGCCCAGCTGCTCAGAGGTGTTGTCTTCCCATCCTATTCTTTTGGGAACAAACAGAGCTGCCTTCCCACCTCCGCCACTGCTCTGCTGTTCCCAACGAAAGAGAAGCCCTCTCCAGAGACCCCACAGCCATTCCCCTTGGTCTGGAGTAGGTCATCCAAGAGCTGCCCCTGCTGACCTGCTATGGGGACACAGCAGCTCCCAGTGAGTTGCTGTGGGACTCCCAAACCACTACTGAGAGCGGTTTCTGTCTCTTTGATCTCTGCTTGTGGTGCAGGTGCTGAAGCTCAGCTCAGATCAAACACATCAGCATTCTGCCCACCCCACTCCCCATGCCCTCCAGCCAGACCCAATCTCTCCCACTCACTCTCAGTATAGAGCAGACACACTAAGAGACTGAGCCAACTTTTCAGACATCCCATTGGGATGAGATGCCCATGGGTCAGGGCAGACTGTGCCTCCCCAGCCCATCATCTTTCCATTTCTGGTCATTGGAGGGCAGGAGTAGCTGCTGGTCTCAAACACTGCTGGTGCTCATGGCTGACGACCTTGCTCATTGCATTGCTGTGTGGTCAGCATTCACATCCACACTCGCAGGCACCTGCTATCTACAGGACTCCTCCGATTGCTGCCTTTCACTACCACAGAACAGTGTCCACTCTGGGGTAGCACCTTCAGATGCAGCCACAATAACAGGATGATCTGCTGTCTGCTCTCTCACCGCCTCTATTTTTTCCATCATAATCAGTGTGTTTGTGTCCCTGCAGGTTTAGCCACTACTCAATGCCAGAGTTCGTACACCAGTAGCAGTTTTCTGTCTATGATTTCTGCATACAATGCACATAGCTTCTTCTTAAAGATTATGAAGGCAAAGAGACTAATAGACTCCCTTCTTAGGACGGTTTCAGGTTCTGCGTCACCTGAATGCTGTGATGAGTTGTGACATGAGAAAAACAGTAATGAGTGCATTACTCTGCATAAAGACTGAGCCCTAAATAATGACATGGGCAAATCCATTGTCTCTGAATAGTTTAAAGACATAATAAGCAATGAGGTCTGCTCTGGAAATTGTGATTCTCAAGGTAGGATTATGTCTGGATCTACTCATATTTCCCCAGATTCCTGGAATCCTCCATTCTGGACTCTCTGGCTGCACCTGTCTACTTCTCATTCCAGGACTGAGCATCCATAGCCCCTCCGACTGTAGATGTGGCCTCACGATTTCAGACACTGCTATGACTCATAAAAGTCAAGGGGATCTGAATCACAGATTTATATAGTATCTCAGGTTAGAAGAAACCCAAACCACTGCCACCGCACAAACTCAAACCCAGAGTCTGAGAGCTCTGGGAGTTCATCTTCCCCCATGGCAATAGTCACTGTACTGGGAAGGGACTTCTAAAACAATGACAAGAAGACATCATGAATGTTCTCTGCAATTTATTGAGAATGGCAACATCCCAAGGACATACCAAAAAAAGAAGAGGGAGGAAGGTGGGGACAGTACATCTTGTTCCATGTCACCGGGGGCCTAGTGCAGAAGAGCGAGCTTGGTTCTCTTTAGAAAATGTTCTCTGGGCACCTGCAGCCATGGGAGGAGTCCCGTTTGCCCATCATGTACCATGACCCATGACACAAGTGAATGGAAGCAGCAGGATGTACTGCATGCAGAAGCACCCCAGGGCTATGGCCATCAGGACAGAAGAAGAAAGAGTGGTTTTATACACATTTTGCCACAAGGCAGCCAGAAATGTACAACGCAGCAAGGAAGGCAGAGCGGTTCCTCCTTGAAATCAGCTCTCCGTACTAGGCATCCACGCATGAAACCCTGCTCAGACTGCTGTTTCTTTGCTGAGTATGAGGTTGTTGAGCACCGCGTCACGGCCACCAGGTTCCCATGCTGGGGATGAGCCAGGTAGACCAGCTGACTCACGCTGGCCATGAGGAACAGAGTTTGTTTCATGGTGAGGTACAGGAGATGGATTTAAGGAGGCTGGGCTGCTGCTGGGGGAAGGGAGGAGATGCTTTGTTTCTTTCTCAGACGGCCTTCAGAGCTCAGAATCTCACTCCTGAAGACTTGACAGAGGTGGTTGTGACGCATCTCCGCACGGAGGAGGATCCCCCACCAGAGCTGAAGTTGCCACCTCCAGAGCCACACACCCTTCCACTTCCAGAAGAGAAGCCTCCGCTGTACATTCCTCCACCCATTCCGCAGCTGCCGCCAGAGCTTCCACCTCCAAAGCCTCCTCCAGATCCAAATCCTCCTCCCATGCCACTGCCTCCGAATCCTCCTCCCATGCTGCTGCCTCCAAATCCTCCTCCCATGCCACTGCCTCCGAATCCTCCTCCCATGCCGCTGCCTCCGAATCCTCCTCCCATGCCTCCTCTGCCTCCAGTGATGGTGGTCCTGCCTACCACAGCTGGAAGAGACATAGGGGTCACGCACGGGCCAGTGGCAGGTTTTCTCAGTTGAGACGCAGCCCACCACTGCTTTGTAGATACTTACAGACATTGACATTGGACATTCCATCGTTGCACAGCCTGTGAAACAGAAAGAGTTAATCTTAGGGGGCATGTTAGCTCGAATATTGAGAATATTACTAGCTATTTTCTCAAGATACAGGTTCCTATTTTTTTTTATTTTCCCAACAATTAAAAACAAAATTAGGAACAATGAACTTTATGCCATTGTAAGAGAAGCGGAAAACTTTTATGTTACTGGCTAAGAAATATATCAAATGTGACACATAAGGTTTATCTCCAGAGGGAAATGTGAAGACCTGACCTGCACTTACCATGGTCCGTCAAGAAAGGTTAAGTAAACACAAAGAGTGAAAGGTACCTGCTCTCCTCTCCCTCCAGCAGCTTCCTGTACATGGCAATCTCCACATCCAGGGCAATCTTGACATTCAGCAGCTCCTGGTACTCCTTCAACAGGCGAGCCAGCTCCTCCTTGTCCTTGTTCAGAGCACTTTCCAGCTCTTCCAATTTTGTCCTGGCATCCTTCAGAGCCATCTCACCCCGCTCCTCAGCCTCAGCAATAGCTGCCTGCAGCTGCTGGATCTGAGGAAGAAGGAGGACTCACCCTCAGATCACATTTTGTCCCCTACCACTGGTCCTCAAACCCAAATTGAAGGGGTCAAGGATAAAAGTCAACACTCTACATAGTCAGTAGTAGTGGAGTCAAAAAGCACATTTTTACCGCAGAATCTGAAAGCATCACTTGTGACCCCGCCTGATGCTGGTGTCTAGGGAGATTCTACACATCCCTACCTGCTTCTTCACGTTCTCAATTTCAGTCCGCAGCCGCTGGACATTCCTGGTCAGCTCCTGGATCTCTATCTTGGAGTTACGCAGGCTGTCCCCATGCCTTCCAGCAGTGCTCTGCAACTCCTCATACTGGTGGCACAGACATAGCAAACCCACCATGAGACAACTGAACCAGAACAAAAAACTCCCCTTGCCCCATGGAACACTGACAGTCTGCAGCAAAGGGCTGTCCTCAGCTCACCCGGCTCTGGTACCAAGCCTCAGCTTCAGCCCGGCTGTTCTGGGCAATCTGCTCATACTGGCGTCTGACCTCCTCAATGATGCTGTCCATGTCCAGGTGTCGGTTGTTGTCCATCGACACCACCACAGACAAATCCCGACTGATTGTCTGCATCTGAGACAGTTCCTGCAACCAACATGGGAATGAGCCTGAGCTCAGGAGCAGGGGAGAACAAGGGATGCTCCACACACACCCCTGTGGGCACCCATCCACCTGCAGCATTCTAAGCCACAGCTCCACTTCAGCCCAGCCCAGGAAAGGCTCCTACCTCCTCATAGATGGCCCTCAGGAAGTTAATTTCATCAGTCAGAGCTCCCACCTTGGCTTCCAACTCCACCTTGGTCATGTAGGCAGTGTCTACATCCTATATGAGACATGACATTCTAGACCACAGTTTCTTCCCACTCTGTGAGCATCTAGCAGGCAGTATCTCCTGCCAGAAACTGCCCAACCTCTTGCCAGCCTGTTCCCTGCACTCACCTTCTTCAGCACCACAAACTCATTCTCAGCAGCAGTGCGCCTGTTGATCTCTTCCTCATACCTGTGAAAGCAGACAGGCCACATGAGTCTCCCGCTCTCCTTCACTGCTCATCAGGCAGTGGTGGAACCCCTTCTTCCCTCTACAGAACCCTTCTCACACTCCCAGAGGGCTCCTGGAGCAATGGGCAGACACTGGAGACATGTGCTGCCCCAGCTCTCCTGCATTTCTGCTCACTCCATCTCTGCACTTACTTGGTTTTGTACTCCTCAACATATTGGCGCATGTTCTGCAGTTCAGATTCCAGCTCTCCCCTCTGGCCCAAGAGAGAATCCAACCTCCTCCTCAGGTTCTGGATGTAGTTCTCAAAGATGACATCCAGGTTCTTCCTGGGTCCTGATGGCCCTTGCTGCTGCAGGAGCTCCCACTTGGTGGAGAGAACCTTGTTCTGCTGCTCCAAGAAGCGCACCTGAAAGCCCACAGAGAGAGTATGAGTGTGAGACCTTCACCTTAGCATCATGACAGACATCACTCTCCTCAAAACTCCTCCTTCTCTTTCTGGAGGCCAAGGGAATTACCCATCTTGGCTAAGTCAAACTTTCATGCTTCTGAAGTGCATAGTGATTCATAAGTATTACTGTTTTGGGGGCTATTCTGGAATTTTCAATTATGCGTAAACTCTTTGCCAATTGGAAAAGGATCTTCCTTTTTCTCCACCATATCAGTTTTGAACATTACTATAAATCTCAGCTGAAGTTAAGTCAAGAAAGCAATTATGGTCTATTTACTGTTCATCTATTCTTTTCCAAACATTCTGTCTTTCTTTGGCTTCTATTTGAAATTAAATCTATTCAAGATCACTGGAAAACTATTTAATACTATTACATTTATAGGATTGGTTCCTTGAAATGTAGGTGACATCAAATAGAATTACAGTAATGATAACACTTCAGGACAATTAAATACAAGATGATGACTTTACCCTGAATCACTAGAAATTAATCTGAAGAAGTTATTGGGCAATAGAGTCAACATCATGTCCTGATGATGCTGTCTTTAATCCTCCATTAGCATTAAAACCCGTTTCACTGTTCAGTATTACTTAACAAAACTTGAATAACAACTTCCTACAAAGGCATCTGTCTTGCGGTCTTTATCGAGTAACATTAAACTCAAGTGCAGGAAGAATAATCCGTTTCCACACTACAGAAATTTGTTCAGAATGCCCATCTCCACATAAGAATGGTCCTAAGTTCTCACCTTGTCAATGAAGGAGGCAAACTGGTTGTTAAGGGTCTTGATCTGCTCCTTCTCCTGGTTTTTCACTTGCTGGATCTGGGGATCGATCTCAACATGGACTGGCCTCAGGAGGCTCGAGTCAACGTGCACCGGTTGGATGCCTCCAGGGAAGCCAGGACCACCGAAGCCTCCCATTCCTCCTCCTCCCATTCCTCCACCACCCATTCCTCCACTACCTATTCCTCCACCAAAGCCACCCATTCCTCCACCACCCATTCCTCCACCACCCATTCCACCACCAAAACCGCCCATTCCTCCACAACTCATTCCTCTGCTATAGCCACCTATTCCTCCTCCATAGCCACCCATTCTGCCTCCAGAGCCTCCACTCCCATAACACCCACCAGCAGCAATCCCTCTGCTGCCACCCATGTTATGGAGGCTCCTGCTGCTGAAGCCTCCACACTGTCCACCACCTCCACCTCCCCTCGATGACGAATATGAGCTGTAGCTGATCCTGCTTCTGCTGCCGCCACCTCCTCCAAAACCACCACCAACGGCAGAGCAAGAGCTGTAGCCCCTTCTACTCCCTCCTCCATAGCTTCTACAGGCAGACTGCCGAGACATGGCTGCTTCTTCCAAGCAGAGTTGAAGTCAGGAAGAGTTGGAAGACCAACGGAGCTGTGCTGCTGAGGACAGATGTGGAGAGAAGTGTGCACAGCCTTCTCTGGCTCCTCAGCTTTGGGCATTCCCTTTTATCCGCTCCTGGAGGTGGGCTGAAGCTGCTTGGGTGTGAAGGTGGAAACCAGTTTATTATTTTCATCAGCATGGTGCTGTTGACAGATTCCCAGTGTAGCTTTACCTTATTTGGGCCTGCCTAGAAACACACCCTGCAATATAGAAATGAATAAAAGAACAAGAACACTGAAATAGGTCCCAGTGACTAAGTGGACTCTCACAGCTTTATGACCTGCTGGAAACCAAGTTACATGGTAACGCACTTCTCTGCAGCCCCTCATTGGACTCCCAGCCTTCTTTAATAGCTCCTAATAATTGCAGATATAGATCTTTCCAATCAAAGCTTCACGGAAAGGAGAAGATTTGATGAAATGACAGCTATAATATGGCTTTCACAACTCCCCACACACACCCTAAATCTCCTTTTTATAGGTTGAATTGCCTTTGGCATATTAGTTTCCAAATCCTCAATGGGGATTCATGACACCAGTGTTTAAAGGGACTCAGCATATTCTCCTGCTAGGAAGGTATGGCATCTTGGAGCATGCGTGATGTCGCATTGGATGGGAGTGTCTTCACCCTGCAGGTTAAATGCCCTCCAATTGCATCTCCTCGAATCTGAGAACATGAGCTGGGAGCTTAGAGAAGGCTGGAGTGGAGCGGACAGCACAGTGTGGCTTGTCTTGTTCCTTCCCTGCACTCATCTGGCGCTGATGGGGAAGGACAATCCTGGCAGAAGGATGGAATACTTCACAAAGCTGATTGTGACTGAGGACAGAGAGACAAACACTTCAAAAGAGGAAAAGCAGATTCATAATTCAAGATGGAGAGGTCTTGCTCCTGCTGAGGGGAATGATGCTTATCTCTTCTTTACTCGTTTTTTTCTGAAGATGAGACAACTAACGAGAAAAAAAGTTAAGGAATGGAAGTATTTCAACTCCTAAGATGTAGCATGTATTTTTATTTTCAAGTTTTTCAATGGGGAAGGTAAGGAGTGTATTCAATAGGACATCTTTGAAATAAAGACGCTGATTTTTGATTTGCACGTAAATGAAATTTAAAGCAATTGTTCATGAAGTCCCAAACAAAGGGTAGAAAATATAAAATGAGACTAATGTACAAGTATTTCAAAGAGCCTAGGTTACAGGCAGTGGATAAAAGGAGGCAGAGATCTGTAAATAGCATTTGAAACACTTTCTATATGCACTGTCTGCCTGGCTATTGGAAGGAGAATACATATTTCAGTTAATGCGTGAAGTACTAACATTCACATTGCCCCTGGCATACAACCAGCACAAGTAATTTTAAAATGGCAGAAAATATACATTACAGACCTTCCGAAAGATTTAAAAGAAGAAGGAAAGTGAATTTAATGCTCTTCAAGTGATCAGAGTAAGAATTTTTACTTTCAGAATGTCCCTTAAGTCCTGTGTAAAGAAATGCTATATGAAAATATCACAGGTATCAGCCTTCAGCCACAGGCATTTCAATGCCTTGGGAAAACCAGCACACAGAATAACATAAATGCTTCTGAATGTCACTGGGAGGGAGGACGCTTGGCACCAGTCTCTTCACAGAGCGGGATATAGAGAAGTGGGGAATGTCATACCCAAGGGACTCCAGCAGTGCTGGCCAAAGGTTCTCCAGGTGTCTGCAACTCGCCCAGTGCCACAGGCTGCACCTGGAGAACAGGTAACATCCCTACACTGGGACAGGAACACTGCTTTCCAAGAGAGCGGTCTTGTTCCATAGTTGGTGTCCCCAGGATAAGGATAATTCCAGAAAGGAAGGGGAATATGAAGTTGTGTTGGAAAGAAGCAGGTTATATCTGCACGTGGCCTCCATCCACATTGCCAAATGCCATTGAAGATGCTTTTCTGGGGAGGCAGCATGAGCTGCTTGTAACATCCCACACGGCAGCTCCACAACTGGGGGAAATGTGCTCAGTCAGCCAAATGCCTGCGTGCTGACCACGCTCGGCTCATACAGATAAGACGCCCAGATTGAGTCACTCTGACGTCTCCAGACAAGATGGGAAGATTATAGCAGAGCTAGAATCGCATCAGCCTCCTCCAGGTGAAACTCGATAGGCATCCTGAGCTCCAGCAATCCCTTCAGATCTCTTACACAAGGAGCCATGCACAGCACAATCGTCCACATGAGCCAAAGCCCCAACTCAGCTGAGAAGTTGATGCTGAACCCAGCTGTAGACCTTAACAAGAGGCAGCTCTGGGTCCTGCACAGCCTGGAGGTCCTGGCACAAAGCTCCAGAGGCAGCATGGGCAGGAACGTCATCAGGATTCTTCACTTGCTCTGTTCTGATCACGAGGCTGAAAGAAAACAGAGCTAAAATTAGGCACCAAAGCCACTGACTCTCCCCCAAGCCAAACCCAAAGCACTCTTGGCAAAGGCCCAGCTGCTCAGAGGTGTTGTCTTCCCATCCTATTCTTTTGGGAACAAACAGAGCTGCCTTCCCACCTCTGCCACAGCTCTGCTGTTCCCAATGAAAGAGAAGCCCTCTCCAGAGACCCCACAGCCATTCCCCTTGGTCTGGAGTAGGTCATCCAAGAGCTGCCCCTGCTGGCCTGCTATGGGGACACAGCAACTCCCAGTGAGTTGCTGTGGGACTCCCAAACCACTACTGAGAGTGGTTTCTGTCTCTTTGATCTCTGCTTGTGGTGCAGGCGCTGAAGCTCAGCTCAGATCAAACACATCAGCATTCTGCCCACCCCACTCCCCATGCCCTCCAGCCAGACCCAACCTCTCCCACTCACTCTCACTATAGAGCAGACACACTAAGAGACTGAGCCAACTTTTCAGACATCCCATTGGGATGAGATGCCCATGGGTCGGGGCAGACTGTGCCTCCCCAGCCCATCATCTTTCCATTTCTGGTCATTGGAGGGCAGGAGTAGCTGCTGGTCTCAAACACTGCTGGTGTTCATAGCCACCACCTCAAGCTCCTGAGCCTCACTGTGTGGCCATTGTCTGCTTCCACTCTCACAGACATCTCCAATCTGGCCTATCATCACTGACCACAGGGCCACCACAACTCTCCCCACCTGATTTTGTATACCTGTCCTATCCACAGGTAGACCTGACAGGGATGCTGTCAAATGGTCGTTCAAACACCTTGGTTGTATCAATAACCGAGCCATGAATGTTAAGGTAGTGCCTGAATCTACTGGCAGCTCAATATCAGACCTGAGGTCCCACAGCCCCTACCACCTTCGGGATCATGCTGCCAGGGAATTCTATGACTGATAAAAGTCAAGAAGAATCAAATTATAGAGATAAAATATCTTTGTGGGGCCATGAAGGTGCTGTAGGCCATTAGGGGCTGAAGGCCGTGTGGGGCTGTAGACCATGAGGACTCCTTGCTTCATAGGAGGGCTTGACCAAACCAAGGGACCTCAGTCACTCCTCACATCCCTTGCTCATCAGGCACTTCCCCATCTCTGTGGCCTTCCTCTCTGACAACTTTAAGTCATTCAGACATTTTGGAGCACAAACCCTCACGTGGAACTCCGGGTGACACGGCACCAAGCAGAGCCATGCCATGCTGAGCTGAGCAACAGCCAAAGGTCCCACCAGCTCACTTCTCCCATGTCAATACTCATTCTGCTGGGAAGGGACTTATAAAACAATGACAAGAAGACATCATGAATGTTCTCTGCAATTTATTGAGAATGGCAACATCCCAAGGACATATCACAAACAGAAGAGGGAGGGAGGAAGGTAGGGACAGTACATCTTGTTCCATGTCACCGGGGGCCTAGCGCAGAAGAGCAAGCTCGGTTCTCTTTAGAAAATGTTCTCTGGGCACCTGCAGCCGTGGGAGGAGTCCCACTTACCACTCATGTACCACCACCTGTGACACAAGTGAATGGAAGCAGCAGGATGTACTGCATGTAGAAGCACCCCAGGGCTATGGCCATCAGGACAGAAGAAGAAAGAGTGGTTTTATACACATTTTGCCACAAGGCAGCCAGAAATGTACAACGCAGCAAGGAAGGCAGAGCGGTTCCCCCTTGAAATCAGCTCTCCGTACGAGGTATCCACAAGTGAGACCCTGCTCAGACTGCTATTTCTTTGCTGAGTATGAGGTTGTTGAGCACTGTGTCACGGCCACCAGGTTCCCATGCTGGGGACGAGCCAGGTAGACCAGCTGACTCACGCTGGCCGCGAGGAACAGAGTTTGTTTCATGGTGAGGTACAGGAGATGGATTTAAGGAGGCTGGGCTGCTGCTGGGGGAAGGGAGGAGATGCTTTGTTTCTTTCTCAGATGGCCTTCAGGGCTCAGAACCTCACTCCTGAAGACTTGACGGAGGTGGTTGTGACGCATCTCCTCATGGAGGAGGATCCCCCACCAGAGCTGAAGTTGACACCTCCAGAGCCGCACACCCTTCCACTTCCAGAAGAGAAGCCTCCGCTGTACATTCCTCCACCCATTCCGCAGCTGCCGCCAGAGCTTCCACCTCCAAAGCCTCCTCCAGATCCAAATCCTCCTCCCATGCCACTGCCTCCGAATCCTCCTCCCATGCTGCTGCCTCCAAATCCTCCTCCCATGCCACTGCCTCCAAATCCTCCTCCCATGCCACTGCCTCCGAATCCTCCTCCCATGCCTCCTCTGCCTCCAGTGACGGTGGTCCTGCCTACCACAGCTGAAAGAGACATAGGAGTTACATGTGGAACAACAGAAGTTTTTCTCAGCTGAAACACAGCACATCATTCTGCTGCCCACTAGTCTTCACAGCCCAGAATACTTACAGATGTTGACATTGGACATTCCATCATTGCACAGCCTGCAAAGGAAAATGAGTACATTTCTGTTACCCAATGAATGAGTCATCTTAAATCCTTAGAACTTAATTTTCATTAAACCATCACACCCTTAAGAGATTTTCTTTTCTTTTGTTTCTTATTTCTTTCTGTTTCTGATATGCTGGTATCACTGAAGTATTTAAGGAGATTAACAGTAATAATTCCTGTTTACAGTGAGGTTCTTCCAAACCTCAAACTCTTTATGACACTTGCATGTGTCAGAATCAAATTGGTATATATAGAAGCCAGAATGAATTGGTTGCCAGTTGCCTATTCAGACATAACCCAAAGCACCAAAAGGCATATCAACCTTTCTGTACTGGAAAAACTCACTTTGAGATTGCACTCAATGCAACGTCTGTATTCAATAAAATGTGAAGTGCTCTACCTGTTCTCCTCTCCCTCCAGCAGTTTCCTGTACATGGCAATCTCCACATCCAGGGCAATCTTGATGTTCAGCAGCTCCTGGTACTCCTTCAACAGGCGAGCCAGCTCCTCCTTGTCCTTGCTCAGAGCACTTTCCAGCTCTTCCAGTTTCACTCTGGCATCCTTCAGAGCCATCTCACCCCGCTCCTCAGCCTCAGCAATAGCCGCCTGCAGCTGCTGATTCTGAGGAAGAAGGATACTCCCTCAGATCACATTTTCTCCTCTACCACCTGTCCTCAAACCCAGACTGAAGGGATCAAGGATAAAAGACATTGCTCTACAAAGTCAAAAGTGGTAGAGTTGAAGAACATATTTTTGCCTCACAACCTAAAATCTACATTTGACCCTGATCCTGGCATCTTGGGAGATTCCACATGTCCCTTACCTGCTTCTTCACGTTCTCAATTTCAGCCCGCAGCCTCTGGACATTCCTGGTCAGCTCCTGGATCTCGATCTTGGTGTTGCGCAGGCTGTCCCCGTGCATCCCAGCTGTGCTCTGCAGTTGTTCATACTGGAGGCACAGACACAAAGCAAGCCTTCAGTGAAATATTCCTGATGCCTCGCCAAGACTTTTCTGCTTTTCTAGTTCATGATCTGCTAAAAGAACCCATCTCAGTAGTCAATAAAACTTTGTTGCCCATCTCAGTGTAGGGGATGTATCTGAGACACAATTACTATGGTTTCCCTCATATCTGGCCTATGATGTAGATTTTAGTTACACGAGCAAGCATTCTTGTATTCTAGAAAGCTACTTTGTCCTGGCATTTCCTAGCTACCTTATGGTGGTGGTCATCTTTATTGAAAGGCTTGCACAGTCCACCAGAGTGAAATTCTGGATTTGTTATAAAGAGTGAGTCAGATCCCTTCAACAGAACACCCTTTCTCTGAGACTTCCCTGTATGAGCTTCAGTACCGTTGGCTTACAGACATCTCCTGATTTATCTGCAATCTCCAGCCACCTCCCAGGCTTCCTCAGGGGTTTCTCAGCTCACCTGGCTCTGGTACCAAGCCTCAGCTTCAGCTCTGCTGTTCTGGGCAATCTGCTCGTACTGGCGTCTGACCTCCTCAATGATGCTGTCCAGGTCCAGGTGTCGGTTGTTGTCCATCGACACCACCACAGACAAGTCCCGACTGATTGTCTGCATCTGAGACAGTTCCTGCAACCAACATGGGAATGAGTCTGAGCTCAGGAGCAGGGGAGCCCGAGAGGCACTCCATACACATCTCCATGGGCACCCATTCATAGCTCCCCTTCTTGTCCTCAATCCAGCCCAGCCCAGGAAAGGCTCCTACCTCCTCATAGATGGCCCTCAGGAAGTTAATTTCATCAGTCAGAGCTCCCACCTTGGCTTCCAACTCCACCTTGGTCATGTAGGCAGTGTCCACGTCCTACAGAAAACACATTTCCTCTTGGAAATCCTTCAGGACCACAGCACCTGCTCAGTGCTGAGGGTAACAGCTCTGATAGTGCTACTCAGCCATACCAGAAAGGACAAGAAACTTCCAAGAGTAGCCCACTGACCCTACAGACTCCATTGAATTTCCCACCCAAGAAGGAATCCCCTCCAAGCCCAAGAAAGGTTAGCATTCAAGCAATCACTTCACTGTGCCCGTGACTCACCTTCTTGAGCACCACAAACTCATTCTCAGCTGTTGTGCGCCTGTTGATCTCTTCCTCATACCTATGGAAAGTTAAAATACAATCTGAGTTTCCTGAAATTTCTTGCCTAAGGCCACACTAAACCAAAAAGAAATGCAAAATGCGAAAGCATAAAAGATTTAGACTGACAAATCTGCATCCATAATTACCACAAAATGAACAAATGTGAAGGAAAATAACCAGCAAGATACAGACTACGATTGCTGCCAACTGCTTGCATTGCTCTCGGTTTTATTGTGTCTGCACTCACTTGTTTTTGTAATCCTCAACGTATTGCTGCATGTTCTGCAGTTCAGATTCCAGCTGTCCCCTCTGTGCCAGAATGGAGTCCAGCTGCCGCCTCAGTCCCTGGATGTAGTTCTCAAAGATGACATCCAGGTTCTTCCTGGGTCCCGAGGGCCCTTGCTGCTGCAGGAGCTCCCACTTGGTGGAGAGAACCTTGTTCTGCTGCTCCAGGAAGCGCACCTGAAAGCCAACACGTGGAGAATGCACATCCAGTCATGAAGGCACCTCTTCCACCGTGTGCAAAGAGTGGTCCACTCTTTGTGTTGTTATATGGTTTTGTTAGTAAAAAACAATCTGTTGTTGACTCAATTGCAAGACGAGGGAAAGGAGGGAATTTCCAAGTCATGTTCAAGTCAAAGGTGCAGCACCAACTCCAGCACATTCCCGTAGCAGGTAGCCTAGGAACATTAGATCTATAGTCCAAAATAAAAATATTGGATATTTGAAAACCAAGAGAGGGAAAAATAAGAAAAACAACCCTGCATTCGCAAACAGTTAAATAGGAGAGCATTTGGAATGGGAAGAGTGCAGAAATGAAACCTAAAGAAGTTTGGAGGCGTTTGGCCTCGCAGGAATAACCTATTAGGTGAACCTGGTGCAACAGGCTAGATTAAAGCCCTGAAGACACAGCTTTGATCTCATCTGGAAGAGAGATTTTCATCTTTTCCATAACAGTACTTCAGAAAAAGTTCTTGAGCTCCTTAGCCTGCCCATATTTAACTCAAAAAGGATGTTTCTGCAGAGCTTGGCAGCTCCTCTGAATTTTTGCCCTAAATTAGTCCCAGTCCCTCACCTTGTCAATGAAAGAGGCAAATTGATTGTTCAGTGTCTTGATCTGCTCCTTCTCCTGGTTTTTCACTTGCTGGATCTGGGGGTCGATCTCAACATGGACTGGCTGCAGCAGGGTTGGGTCTATCTGCACAGGCTGGATGCCAGGGCCACCTCTCCCAGGGCCACCAAAGCCAAAGCCTGGGCCACCATAGCCACCCATTCCTCCACCACCCATTCCTCCACCATAGCCACCCATGCCTCCACCAAAGCCTCCCATTCCTCCACCGCCACCCATTCCACCACCAAAGCCGCCCATTCCTCCTCCACCCATTCCTCCTCCGTAGCTGCCTAGTCCTCCGTAGCCTCCACCGAAGCCACCCATTCTGCCTCCAAAACCTCCACCGCTATAGCATCCACCCATGGCAATCCTTCCGCTGCTCCCCATGTTATGGAGGCTCCTGCTGCCAAAGCCTCCACAACGTCCACCACTTCCATATCCCCTGGACACAGAGAACGAGCTGTAGCTGCTCCTGCTTCTGCTACCACCTCCTCCAAAACCACCACCAATGGCGGAACAAGAGCTGTAGCCCCTTCTGCTTCCCCCCCCAAAGCTTCTGCAGACAGACTGCCGAGACATGGCTGCTTCTTCCGAGTCAAATTCAAGAGGAGGAGGAGGATGAATGGAGCTGGGCGGCGAGAAGGTGCGTGCAAGGAGAAGGGAAGGAAGTCCCTCTGACTCGAGGGCAGTTGATGCACTCTTTTATCTGTTTCTGGAGGTGGGCTGGGTTTGCATGGGCGTGAAGGAGGAGACAGTTGCTGTCTTCATCAGCTTGGCGTGGTTTACAGATTTTCATCTTCAATTTGCCAAACATTGACCCTACCCAGAAACACACCCTATAATGCAGAAGAAAATTAAAAAAGATACAACCATGTCTACGAAAGGGCAGCACTCTGACTAAGAAGGCATGAAGTTCTGTGGCACAGTAACAGTCCCGCTGTGACAGACGTGTCTTTTTTTTTCACCTTTCCTCTATTGTGGTTGTTTCCCTGCTTATGTTTATCTTTATTTTCATCTTTCACTCCAAAGCCCCATGGCAGGCAAGCACTGCGGCTCATGCCAAATTGTAGCACAGCTTACACAATTCCCAAAACACACCTATGTTACACCCTTAGCCTTCTTTTTACGTGGAAAATTGCCTTTGGCTTTGAGAAGTGGTTTCTCAATCCAGAGCCAGGGCTCAGCAAATTGCATTTTGATGAGGCTTTGCATCTTTTCGATAAATAAAACCCTACCGGAGTCGAGATGCCATGGCAATGGAGCTGGAAATTCTCCTACTGCTGGACCAAGCTCTCCCTGAACATGGGTGCTGCAGTCTTCATGCCAAGATAGCCTCTGCATCCATGGAGAAATGCCAATGGGAAATCCCCTTAGGGCTCTCCAAAGGCTTCAGGAAGTGACTGACCATGAGAAAAGACAGGGAAAACCTCAGCAAGTCAGCTGCTACAACGGGAAGTGCGGACAGACAGGCGGACGGCCCTGAGAACAGGCAGAGAGAAGGAGGCATGCAAAACGAGCTGCCCACACAATGCATGCTGCAACTGCTTACATGCAATTAGCAAAGCAGAGGATGCTAAACAGCTCAACTTGTTTGTAGAGACATAAAATGGAGAGAACAGAGCACACAATAACTTTCACTTGAGGAAATGCATGCTTTTCAACTACCTGGCTTACTTTGGCATTTATATGCAAATATCTTTTTGGCAGACAGGTAGAGTTGTAAGACATGTTGAGCCCTCTGTTGCGAACAGAGTGTAGGTGTCTTTTTTTAGCTCATTTTAAGCAGGATTTTAGAAAGGTGGAAGCCTATCAAAACACTCCATTTTTGATGTTGTTATTGGAAAGGTATTAGTTTACAAGATAAACTTGCAGAAATATGACTGAGTGACATGCTTTGGGGATTTGGATCAGATGACCTCTAAGGGCCCCTTCCAACTCAAATGATTCTGTGATTCTATGATTCTACAACTTTTCCTTGTGGAAACTTGGTTACCAAACATCTCTCATCTTTAAAAATTCTACTGAGAAGTTCCTTGCTCTCCCTTAATTTTCCACAATCCCCAGCAGCAGAGGAATCAGAGTGGCAGTTTTAAAGCCACTGGAAGCCCAAGACTCATTGTGGTTGTTTGAGCATCTAACTGTGCTGTCTAATGAGACTCTCCGAAGTTCCCATGCGACACAGGCAATTAAGTGCTTCTTGAAAATCCACACCAGCAACTCCTGATATCTCTGGTTGTTTGAATACCTCCAGAAATATCACCCAGACACCTATTTCCAAAAGCACCTCAGGCACCCAGGCTGTACTCGACGTGTGGTTAGACCGGCACCGCCACAAAACCCTGACCGACCCTATGGGTGTGCTCATCCTACCCCAGCACACATGGCACGGCTCAGGGAGGGCATCCAGCTCATAAATCCACCATTGAGCGGGGGAGGACAGGGCTCAGTGTTTGTCCCCAGCAGTGTGTGTGGGTCATAACCACTTGGCATGGAATGGGGACACCAATAACAGCTCGCTGCTCAGGCTTTGTCTCCAAGTTCAGAGGGTTTGAAGCAGCACTTCCATCACAAGGCTTGGATGTCACTGGGAGCTCTATGTGTCCTGCAGTGGAGAAGGGAGTTGTGGTTAGGCACTGGAACATTCTGCGAAGAGGAATGGTGGGGTCACCATCCTAAGAGGTGTTCAAGAACAGTGGAGAGGTGGCACTGAGGGACATGTTAGTGGGATGGTTTGGGGATGGACTGGATGACCTAGAGAAAACTCTAGGTGATAGACGGAGGGTTGGACGATTCTACGAGTGGGCGTGGTGGGGATGGGTTGATGGTTAGACTGGATGGCCTTAGAGGTCTTTTCCAACCTTAATGACTCTATGATATATCAAACTCAGCAGTGTTCTGAAGCGTGCTGCAAACACAGGGCTGTTGCTACGCAATCACCTCCATGCGCATGCACCTACATTTAGCATCAGGCTGATTTATTCCCTCACCTACCTCTGGATTGCCAAACGCACGGTTGCGTGGTTCCCTTCTTCTCCTGCAGGCAGAACGACGTGATCAAGAGGTTTCAGGTTCCCAGCAGCTCGCAGCAGGAGATTTGTTAAGTCAGCACAATGCTCCCGGCCCAAGCACATGGTTAGATAACGCACTCATTGAGTCACCGCCGCTTCTCCGGCCAAGTTTGGGAAATTGGGCAGGGATTTGGGTATCGACACCGTCATGATCTCAAATGCAACAGGTGGCTGTGGCTCCAGTGGTCTCCAGTGACATCGCTGTGCTGAAGAACAGCACAGACTGATGGAGGAGAAGATGCTTGATGTTTCTGAGCTTGGACAGGAGTTGCATGGAACTGGGGAGAGCAGAAGGACAAGCTGAGATGAGCACTAAAACCCCACACATTCAGTAAAACATTGACATCTCAACATTCCCATTGTGCAAGTATGCTCTGAAAGAGATTCTTAATATGGAGGGCAAGCTCAATGAAATTAGACAAAGCTTCTTTCAGGTCAAGAAAAGTTCTTGCTGCTCCAACAAAAGGCAGAAATTGCCATGACTCAGTCCAACCCAGGAGAATTCTCCCCTAATTACTGCCGCAATCAAAGGAACAAAAGAATAATGCTTTCTGGTGTCTGTTTGTTTTAAGCTTCTGTGCACATCCCAAAAGCCCTGTCAAGATCCAGTCATGGAGGCAAGCTTACACAGAGGACAGCGATGTCTTCTCATTCAACACCTTCCCAAGTCCCTTTGCAACCTCCCAGAGCATTCACTATTGCCAGACAACATCCCCATCCAAGCAGCTACACGCCTTGGCTGGTTGCAGCGTCTCCAGCTGTAGGAGCAGGGAGCGGAGCGCTGTGACTCATTGGCTGTGGTTGACCAGGGATATGACTCAAGATCTCCTGAGCAAGAGGTGAAACCACACGGAGTGATTTTGGCTCTACATTGGCGGCTCATAGGAAATATTTCATGGCTGGGAGAGGGGTGGTCTGCTGCAGTGTGTAATGCTTCTTGTCCTCAGAGGCTGAAGCCACATGCCCAAGCCTGGCCCCATCTAACAAAGGACAGTAGCAATCACACCAGTCATCTGGACAGAGGACAGACACCCTTCCTCCATTCCCTGCACTCAGCTGGCAGAGCCAGGGAGAGGTGCCCAGCTCCATTATCCTGAGGATCTCAGGAGGTGGGGAGGCAGGAAGGGAGGCTGCACACTGCCCCCAGTGGTCGGGAAGAGGTGGAGTTGGTGTCAGACTCTGATCCTTGGGGGTTCATTTCAATTTGGGATTACAGAATCACAGAATCATACAGTGTCCCAAGTTGGAAAGGACCCACAAGGAACAGAGACCAACTTCTGGCCCCATGATGTACCACACAAACCTAAACCCAATGTCAGAGATCAGTGACCCAATGTTCTCTGAGCTCTGGCAGCTCGAGACCATACCCACTGCCCTGGTGAGCTATGTCATGCCCATTGCCCTCTGGGGCAGAGCCTTTCCCTCACCCCCCAACCTGACCCTCCAGTGATGAAGCTCCATGTCTTTCCCTCGGGTCCTGTCACTGTCATCAGAGAGCAGAGCTCAAGGCTGCCCCTCTGCTCCCTATGAGGAACTGTAGGGCCGTGAGGGTCTGAAGGTCATGAGGGGCTGTGGGGCTGTGAGGAGCTGTAGGGCCACCCTGAGGCATCCTCTCAGCATAGAGCAGAGCAGAACAGCCTTTTTCTCACCTGACTGGGGACATCCTATGATGCTACAGATGAACACCATCCCAGGTATCCAACAGGAGTGCAGCGTCTGCTGACATCTTCAACTGCAATCCCAAACATCAGCTCTGCTCTCACAGGGCTGAGAGCTTCCTCCGTGCCACGAAGAGAGGAGGGCAATAGAGACCACAGCCAGCTCCAGCCCAGCCTCCTCCCTCCCCTGGAATCATTTTATGTCTTCCACGTGCCACACTCTACCAAGGACATGCTGGTCTCCCTAGATGTCACTGGAGAAGATGCTGGGCTCCCTGTGTCCACCGTTTTGTCAGCCCCCACCCATCCCAGCCTCTGAAGTGTCCCTGAAAGTGCAGGAGAAAGTCGGGACAGCTTTCAGGTCTCACCACAAGAGCAGTCTTGTTGCAACACGAAAGTGCCTGCTCAGAAAGAAAACCACACCAGTGTACTGCCTCTAGTGTTTATTGGGGTATGGCACATGCCAGAGGAGAAAGGCTTAAACAAACAAGTACGAGTGTTCTCACGATCATAACAAAAAGGCAAAGCCCAAACAGAGGTGAGCAGTACTGAGGCCACTGCAGCACATCGGAGTCCCATGGTAGACCTCGAAGGATGCCCAGACTCCACAGGCTGTGTGTGGCATGGATGGCAGTGTGTTGTGGTTGGGGGTTTTGGGGTGGGGGGGTCCTTCCAGTGCCAGCTCTCAGCTCCATGCAGCAGCCTTGCAGTGTCTCAAGGAGGAGGTTGGTAAAATGAGAGGTTCCCAACCCCTCTGCTGTGGTGGCCCCTCAGTCACTGTGGTGGATGAAGCCTGCTTTTCTTTCCCTGCTCAGTGTCCAAAGGAGGGCAGTGCCTGGCCTCAGCTGGGCAGTGGGGAGATGGTCCTGGTCATGTTTGCTTCCTTTCTCCTTTGGGTGCCGGGGATGGGGACAGCTCTCTGCCCTACTGCCGCCGGACAGACACCGAGCTGTTCTTCAGGATGCCACCAGAGCCCACCACAACAGAGTTGCCTGCTCCAGCGCCAAATCCTCCCCCTCCCAGGCTGTAGCAGAAGCCAGCACCGCCTGTGCTGCAGCTGCCTCTCCCACTCCCACCGCCAAATCCCAATCCGCAGAGACCACCGCCGTATCCACCTCCTATGGAGCTGCTGCCACCCACCACAGCTGCAGGAAACAAGGGAAGGGGTGAGGTAACTGCCAGTGGAGGTTGGGAGCAGAGGGACCAGGGGCAGGCTGATACTTACAGATGCTCACGTTGCTCTGGCACTCCCCAGACATCCTGCAAGGAAAACAGATGTATTGTCAGCACCCCACCACCAGCTTGCGTCTGTTACACTCCATAGAACCACGGTGTAGGGCAGCACCATCAATATATTTAACAAAGGATGCACTGCGCTGCATCCTTCCTGTTGACTTAGTGGGATGTGATCCAGACATATCCCCACCCACCTGCACTCCTCGCCCTCCAGCAGCTTCCTGTAGGTCGCGATCTCAATGTCCAGTGCCAGCTTGACGTTCATCAGCTCCTGGTAGTCACGCAGCTGCTGGGCCAGGTCTGCCTTGGCTTTCTTCAGGGCTGCCTCCAGCTCAGCCAGTTTGTCCTTGGCATCCTTCAGGGCCAGCTCCCCACGCTGCTCCGCATCCGCGATGGAGTTCTTCAAGGTCTCACACTGCGGGATAAGAACAGGGATGCGGTGTGTTGGACAGTAAGCACCACAGCACTCTGTGCCCACATCACCTGGCTCAGCTGTTCCCAAACAGCTCCGACCAGGGCACAGCTCTGAAGGGAATTACCAGGATCTCACACCCATTCCTTAGAACATGCCACCCCTACCTGCTTCTTCACGTTCTCAATCTCAGCCCGTAGCCTCTGGATCACACGGTTAAGTTCAGAGATCTCAATCTTGGTTTCCCTCAGACTGTCTCCATGTTTTCCTGCGGTGGCCTGCAGCTCCTCATACTGACACACAGGGGCAAGAGGAGGTTATCAGAGGCAGCATGAGGTCTCCCTGGATCTTACCACACCAGGGAGAGGAGCATGCAGGCCCCTCAGCCCCACCATCCTCAGGCACAGAGCCCTCACCTTGCTCTGGTACCAGGTCTCAGCCTCCAGCCGGCTGCGATTAACAATCTCCTCATACTGTGCCTCAACCTCAGCGATGATGCTGTTCATGTCCAGGCTGCGGTTGTTGTCCATGCTCAGCACCACAGAGGTGTCAGAAACGGTCTTCTGCATCTGGCACAGCTCCTGAAATTCATGCCACCATTGTCTCGAGCCCTGCTAGGACACCTTCCCCGTGCTTCATATCGATCTGTTGCATACTCACCAGTTCATAGAGGCTCCTCAGGAAGTTAATCTCATCCACCAGAGAGTCCAACTTGGCTTGAAGCTCTACCTTGTTCATGTACACGCCATCCACATCCTGCAGCAGAAATGGGGGCTGAAAGCTTTACCCTGATGCACACAGTTGGGCCTAAGTCAACCCCCATAAGTCAGTGTTGCACTGCTCCATTTCCACAGCACAAAGCTCCAGGGGCCCTGGGTTACATCTGATTCCTCACCAATGCAAAGTGCTGCTGACAACCAGGTGGAAATTTGTGTAAAATAATTAAGAATGGCAAAGCACTTAGAAAATGCAGATAAAGGTGACAATTCAGATATCCATCCATTTTGCTCCAGGGAGGAGGAGCACCAATTCCCATCAGTCTCCCCCTCTGCCCTGGGAGGTTCTCCCAGCTTCAACTCTCCTTGTTCTAACAAGGCACAAGCTTAATTAAAGCCTGCCCTTGTGCCTGCAACTGCTTTGTCCTCTTCACACACACCTAGGCTGCCCAGAGCTTTACCTTCTTTAGGACCACAAAGTCATTCTCCGCAGCTGTCCTTTTGTTTATTTCCTCTTCGTACCTGTTGGGGATAATGAGGGAGATTCAATCTCTCTGTTTATTTTGGCTTCCACTCCATGCTGACGGCTGCTGTCCTCACAGTAATGGGCGCAGCAAAAAACAGAGGTGCTGTGAGCAGATTGTGGCCAAGCAGAAGAAGGGTTCCACCCTGCAAGAGCCCTGGAGCATCCCATAGCAAATATCCCCATCCTGCTGCCTCCATGAGGAGACCTCCCGGCCTCCAGTTGGCCATCTCAGCCTTGACACGGAACCTTAGAATCATGGGACCACTGGAGTCAGGTTGTTTTAAGGGTCACTCCATCCACTCTCCCGTAATGAAGAGGGAATGTCCACAGCAGCTGCTCGCTACAGAGCACAGAGTGATGGAGGTCACCTCCAGAACCACATCACCTCTCGTCCTGCGGCCTCCAGCAAGATCAAGCAAGGGAAGGGATCAGGTTGTTCCCGAATCCCAGTTATCTGAAGCTTATCAGCTGAGATATTTCTCCATCTTTGCTCTTCTGGTGGAGCAAATTAATCTCGTCACACCAAGATAATAATTAATCCCCCTCCCATCAGCTTTCCAAAGAACGATCTAAGTAAGCTTCGAACTATGAAGAAAATTATTGTAAGGAATCCATGAGGAAACCCATGAGGAAATTATAGTGGGATTTAGCAATGGCCCTAATTGCTTCATTAAATCATAATGTCATAGATTCTTGAGTGGGGAAAGGCAAACAGCAGAAGATCCTGCGCTGGTGACAACCACAGTTCACACAACAATGAGTGCTGGGGCACACCTCGAAAAACCATCGCCTGCTGTCAGAGCTCAACAGCTGGTGCAACTTCCTCATAGCACTGTGCATTGTCTGATGGCTGCAACAAGTGGAACGCTGCCAATTCCCATCGTCCTTTGAACTTTATGACCGCTCAAAGCAAGTCTTTACTCCTATTTTTTTCGCCACTTCCAACAAAGAAGTTAAAAAAAAAAAGAAATTAAAATGAAACAGAAGTGGTGAAAAAAAAAAAAAGTCTCTAAACGATCTGCTTTGCATAGCTGGTGAGATCAGCCAGAACTTAGACATAGCTAGGAGGGAATCCAGAATAAATCCATTTGACCCCAGATTTGGGGTAACCCCTAGAATTGCCCAGCACCGCTTTGCCCCGCGCCGGTAACTTGAGCCACGCACTTGGTCTTGAAGTCTTCCACCATGTCCTGGAAGCTCTTCAGCTCTGTCTCCAGCTGTAACTTCTCATTGGAGAGGCCGTCCAGCTGCTTCCGCAGCCTGTTGAGGTAGGCTTCAAAGTACGGGTCCAGGCTCGCGGCGTTTGTGGAGGGGCTTTGCTCCTGCAGGAGCTTCCACTTGGTCTCCAGGACTTTGTTCTGCTGTTCTAGGAATCGCACCTGAATAATGACAGAGGATGGACAGAGGTCAGACTATTCCTCAAAGCATCACTCCGTTGTTTGTTTTCCTGCATTACCTACAGTGAATGAGTTTAGCCCTTCTGTCTATTCTCAGCTCCTCTCCAAAAATTCCCCAGCCTCCCCCAGAGTCCCACTGGTAAGATGGGAAAACCCAATCTCACAACAGTGGGTGACTTTCCCTCTCCCATCCCCTGGGATCTAAACAGGAGGAATGCACTGAGCTCTGTTACTTCATCATTTTCTCATTCTTGATGGGTTTGGGCTACAAACACAAGCATGAAACACCCAATGGCCCACAGGTGGAGGGGGCAACCATCTCTGAGGATGCTCTGCATGCTACTGCATGCCCCCCTGGATTAGCATCAGCATTGTGGCCTCCAAATCAAGGATCCCATTCTTGCTGTCCTCCAGCACCTTGGGATCAGTGCTTCTTCCACCTTCTACCTCCTCTCTGCCTGCACAGCTTTGGAGCAGCACTCAGCTCACTGATCCCTCTGTGCCCATCTCACAAGCCAAGAGGGCTCAGCCTCCCCCCAGGCCCAGTTCTCACCTTGTCGATGAAGGAGGCGAATTTGTTGTTGAGAGTCTTCAGCTCCTCCCGCTCCTGTGTCCGCACTTTCTGGATCTCAGGGTCAATCTCCAGGTGGAGCGGGGTCAGCAGGCTTTGGTTGATGGTCACCTCCCTGATGCCGCCCGGTGGGCACTGGGCAAAGCCCCCAACCCCGCCATCAAACCCTCCACCGAAGCCACCGAAACCACCACCGAAGCCGCAACCGGCCGCGCCGCCAAACCCTACCCCATTGCCAGCACCGTAGCCAAAGCACTGGCTACCAGCCCCAAACCCTCTGCAGATGCCTCCAGCTCCAAATCCTCCCAAAGCGATGTTCTTGTTCCCTCCCAGGCTATAGAGGCTGCGGCTGCTGAAGCCCCCAGCATTGCCACCGGGCCCCCGGGATCCTCGGGCCACTGTGCTGAAGGTGACCTTGTTCTTCCCTCCTAAGGTGGCGGAGCTGGAGCTGAATCCTTTCTTCAAAGCAGACGGCTGGCGAGACATGGTGACAGGTCTGCAGTAAGAGAGGAGAGCTGAGTGGTGTCCAGAGGGTGAGAGGTGAAAGAGGCTCTGTCCTGTGAGCACAGTGCCTGAACACCCCTTTTTATGCTCAGAGGGAGTTGGCCGGCTGTCAGGGGAGTGGAGATATGATTTTTTATACTATGAATGGTTTTAGGTGTGCTTGGAACCATGCCCTTCCCCCTCCTCTCTGCCTTCCCCATGACCTGCCTCAAAACACTCCCTAGATAGCTCAGAAAGTAAAACAAAACTATTGTTGGTGTTGGAAGCACATCCCCAAATCAAATTTCCTGATCTGAAGCTGTCAAACCATCACAAGCCCTTCTATAGTTCTTATGACAGTGACAAAGCACTACAAGCTGCTTGACGCGTTACACCCTCCAGGGAGACCCCTGCCTTGGCTCAATTACTCATTGGGAGCCACACTGCAGGTGCTTGGTTCACTGAATTCTGACAAAAACATGGTTTCCCAATCACAGCTCCATATGCACTCCCGTTCGATTTTCTACTCTGGTTCAACTCTTTGGCCGAAGCTATTTCACAACCTAGGGAGGGAGCCCAGCGTGGTTTAGTCTTAGGGTTAAAGAACTGCCTTTGTGTCAATAAAGGAGAGTTTCTAGAAGGTTTTGTAGGGTTTCTGGAAGGTCAGACTGCTCTGACTGTGGTGTACTGAGCCCAGAGGGACACACAGCCCAAAATATCTTGGCATTTCTTTGTAACCCTCTGACTACATCTTCTCATTCCTTCATTAGGGTTGAGGTGCCGTTACCAGCTAACGAGCTATGTCCGTGACAAGAGTTTCCAACTCCCTACTGAGGAGCACGCCAAGGCCAGAGGTGTTTTAAAAGTGTCTTGGAGTTACTCATGAAGCAAACAGCCCTTTGGAAATGAGCACGAAAGAGTCCACAGGCCACCAACTTTATGGATGACATCCAAAGGTCTCCTCCAACCTCCTGGAAGCATGCCCAACTCACACTATTCCACACTTGTGGGATAGAAGGGACAGAAAATGGGCATGGAGGCTTTGAAGTCCCTCTCATCCTTCTTCCACCTTCCCTGGTGGAAGGGAGCCAAGGCTGGAGCTGTGTTTCCAGTGGGACCATTGTAGGAAGGCCGCTGGGATTCTTCTCTGTGGGTCCACCATCAGCCCCGTTCTGTTCGTGCTGCCACCACCCGCCAGCTGCCCTCATCCATCAGCAAGCTTTCATTGTTCTAACACATGCAGCTTAATTGCTTAACCACTTTTAATTTATATTTTAATTGGCGGAGGTGTCTGAAGGTGCCATCAAACCGAGGATGCCCACTTATCCTGCCATTAAAAGGAAAAAATAGGACTTCCCCCCAAACCACAACGTGCAGCTGCAGCCGTGACGACAAAAGCCAGCTTCGTGCCATGCACTCTGTAATTATCTTTTATTGGAGACACTCGTGGGAGAGGTTTGGGGAACCAGTTTCAGCTCAGAGCCTGTTCCCTCTCAGCTTTTCCCCCGCAAACATGCAAATCCAGGTCCGGGAGCAGAACTGAACCATCTCTGCAGAGGAATTGGGACGAAAGGAGCACTTCTCCTCCTGAACCACACCAACCCGCCTCATTTTCAGCCCAAAGGGGATTGTACAGCATGGAGAAGCTGCTGAGCTCCGCACCCCACGGCCACCACCCTTTGCAGAGCTTTGGGCTCTCTGGTTCCCTGGGGACACCCCAAGGTCTCTTTGTCAAAGGCGGCGGCAGCTTCGTCTCCTCCACCTTTACGCAGCTGGTGGAGAAACCGAGTGAACCTGTTGGAGCCCAGCGCAGCTCCCAGGGTGGCTCTGACAGCAGTCCCTGGCATGCAGCGCTGGCTCTGAGCCCATCCAGATGCTTGCCCAAGAAGCATTGGGCCCAGCGGGTGCACTGCTACGCCCATGAGATCCCAGCCCTCCTTAGTGGTGGGAGATACCAGCTGAGGGGCTGGGCTGCAACAATGCTGCTGCAAGGGGCTTTGGATGGCCCTGGGGGTGGCTTTGCTCTGTCCCCTTCTGCTTTCTCCCCTGTGGGGAGGACCATAGGGCTATGAGGGGCTGTAGGGCAAAGAGGGGCTGAGGGGCCATGAGGAGATGGAGGGTCATGAGGGGCTGTGGGACCATGAGAGGTTGAAGGGTTCTCCAAGCAGTGCCATGACCGTAACAATGCACACAACAGAGCTGAGACCTTTTCACAGCCAGCAGACACAGATCCGCCTTCAGCACAGCACCCCAGGCTCCTTTCCTATACCCAAAACCCAGCCAAATCAAGTCACCACCAGGTTTAGAGCCTCATCTTCCCATCACAAGTCTGCAGGTTCCCAAAGACAGCCAGCAGATGACATCCCAACACACAACACCATGCCCTCCTGCATCCACCTCCAGAGGGACTTCTCTTCCACCCCAGGAACAGGGGACAACACCTGTGCTCTTCCCATGCACAAAGGTTTTGCTCAGCCCATCTTAGAAAAGAGCCAGGATCAGGCCAAGAGGCTCTTCCCATGGGAAGATACAAACAGCCAACTTCTTTCCAGCCCTTCTAAAACCCAGAGGTGGAAATCCTGACCCAGAGGTTCCGCCACCCCAGCAATGCCCAAAGCCACTCCCATTAGCATGCAGCCGCCTTGCGTTAATGAGCTCCTTGTTTCCATCATGACCATACCCCAGCGCCCTGGGGTGACACCATGGGGATGGGACCCACGGACTCAGTGTGGCACTTTCTCATGGGGATATGGAGATGTCATATCTTTCTTTGGGTCTCTGTGGAGGAGCATGAGGTGACTGTGGTGGGATGCAGACTGGTGGGGTGCACTGTTCCCAGGCAGGAACCAGCATTTAGAGACACAGCTTCATGGCTGGGCTCGAGGATCTGGGTGCTCTTTCCTAACCTTCCATTACTGATCCCAACAGGAGCTGTCAGGGTTCAGCATCTCACAGCTCCCATAGGGTCTATGGTGATGGAAGCCCACGAGCTGCCACAGGGACATGGAGTGCTTCAGCCCCACAGATGCTCTCCACAGCCCCTAAGAAGCCACTGACAGGGAGGGGACAGAGCAGCACTGGGCTCTCCAGTTTGGCTGCTTGCTGTCCCCGCATGGCCCCAGGGTAAGCTGGGTCTGGGATGCAAAGCAGAAGGGATAAAGGAAGTAAGGAGCCAGAGTGGGCAGGAGAACGCCTGGGGCTACTTTGTGCTTTGATGCCCGGTACAGGTGATGGGATGAGGTGGGGAGGGGGGGGGGAATCCATGTGACTCTGCTTCACACATGGAATCTCCACACCACAGCACCCCTCACCCCACAGAGGAAAGCAAGAGCTGAGAGCCCAAATCCACCTGGTTTCACCCCAAAGACGCATTCAGGACAGCAAAGCACCGCTCTGCTGAGCAGCGCGGACTTGCAATTAGTAAGCGGGCAAATTGCAGGGCTGGGGCCCTAGCTGGGAATCATCGAGCAGAAATAACAAGGTGGATCCCGAGCGAGATCAAAGGTGCCTGTTGCAGAAGACGGCGGCACTCCTTGGGCTGTCCCCGCTGAGTTGTGCACAGCGGAGCCCCGGGCTCTGCCTGCAATACCCCGCTGCTAACCTAGCTCACAGGCAACACCTTCTTCTGGGAACTGGCATCTGTCAGGGTAACCGTTTTCTTCTTGCAGCGGTGACAGCGTGGAGCGCTTTGCGGCCATCAGTGGCACCAGTGGCACCCGGGTCCCTCCAGCCACCGTGTGTCACTGTGGGAAAGCAGCCCCAGCAGCAGTGCAGAATGAGCCCCATGTGCCATGCAGGGAGAATGGTGGGCAATTTCCAAAGCTCAGAGCCCGGCCTCTGCCCCTTAGGGAGAGTCCTGCATCCCCTCTCTGAACATCCCCAAAAAAAGGGGGCAGAGCTCGTGGCTCAGGACCTGCAGTTCTGTGAGAAGAGTTTACAGAGTGGGGTTGATTCAGAGCAGAGAGGGGATGCGCTGCACCAATGGGCAGTGGGAGGATATGGGGCTGCACCGCCACGTGGCTTTGTCTCCAGGATTTGGGGCGCAGAGCATCTCCCCGGGCTCAGGATGCAAAAATGGAACAAGGGAAAACAAGTGTGAAGCCCTGGAGCTTTGCAGAAATGCAACGCTGTTCCAGTGGGGGCTGCAGAGGGAGCAGGGGACTTTGTCCCATTGCACTGTACAGTGAGGAGAATTGGGGTTTTGGATGAAGTAATCAGTGGGAAGAGTATGTTCTGGGGAGAAATATGCTAAAATGGATCAGGAAGAGCTGGGGGAGAGGGGGAGGGTAAATCTGTCCCTCCCCATCAACACATCCCACACTCCGGGAAAACATCCCTCCCCCCAAAAACTAAAGTGATCCCCCACCCCCTGAATTGAGCTGTGCTGAAGCATTGAGCAGAAACAGGGAGGGGGCAACTGAAATCACAGGGACACTGTGGGACTGGGGGAAACCTATTGGGATGGGGGAACTCCAAAGGGAGCCAAATCCCCCCGGGAAATCTCCCCCCAGGGCCGGGAAGGGCGTGAGGGGTGTGCGTGTGAAAATGCAGAGTGAGCTTTGGGCGGCTCCTGCCCCGTCGCTAATTACAGGCAAAACCTCGTCAGCAGGCCCCAGCTTGTTGCTGGCCCTGTGCCCCCTGGCGCGCCCCGGTCGAGCCCCCTGCCGCCGGCAGTGCCCTTAATTCCCCAGTAGTGCCCTCATTCCCCCAGTAGAGTCCATAATTCCCAATATTGCCCTTATTTCTCCAGTACTGCCCCTATTTCTCCAACACTGCTTCTAATACCCCAATATTGCCCTTATTTCCCCAGTGCTACCCCTAATTCCTCAATCTTGTCCCTATTTCCCCTACTCTGCCCCTATTTCCCTGGTCTTTTCCCTGTCTCCCCAATAGTTTCCCTTTTTCTTCATTATTGTCCCTATTTCCTAATACTGTCCTTGTTCCCCCAATATTGTCCTTAATTCCCCAATATTACACATAACTCCGCAATTGTGCCCTTATTTCCCCCACTGGGGGGAAACTAAGTCAGAGGAGGAGGAGGAGGGGCAGCTTTGGGGTTCCCTCATCCACACAGGGTGCAGTGTTGCAGAAGGGGTCCCCAAAATGCCATCCTGGGACTTCCAGCAGTGGGACCCCAGGGAGACACAATTTTGGGGTGGAAGAGCCCATTCAGGCAGAAACTGGGGTTCAGAGCTGGAAATTCCCTGTGCCAATTGCTGGGACACCCTGAAAAGCTCTGCCCCTTCAGGACCTGCATGCCTCTGGGTGCTCACGGGACCAGGCACATCTCCCCATGAGTCAGCGACACCTACTGTGGGGTGAGGTCCTGGCACCATGTCGGTCCTGGGGCATGGACCTGGGGGGTACACAGGGTCACAGTCCACTTGTAGGGTCAGACTGTGTCCTCTAGCCATGGTGTCCCCAAACAATGATGACTTCAAACCTTGGTGTTCCCAAATCTTGCTGTCCCCAGACATGGTGTCCCCCAGTCTCCATGTCCCTAAACCTCAGTGTACTCAGACTTTGGTGTCCCCAAACTTCTATGCTCCCAAGCATCAGTGACCCCATGTTTTGGTGTCCCCAAGCCCTGATAACCTTAAACTTCAATTTCCCCAAATCTTGGTGTCCCCAAGCTTTGATGCCTTCAACAGTTGGTGTCCCCAAACCTCAGTATCTCCAAGCTTTGGGGTACCCAACCTTTGATGTCCCCAATACTTCAGTGTCCCCAACTCCTGATGTTCCCAAACCACAGTGTCTACAAGTTTTGGTGCCCCTAAACCTTGGTGTCCCCAAGATTTGGCGTACCCAACCCTTAATGTCCCCAAACTTCAGTGTTCCCAAACTTCAATGTCCCCCAATCCTTGGTGCCCCTAAACTTCAGCACCTCCAGTTTGGCATGGTGACAGTTCCCCCACCCAATGGGCTCACTTTTGGGGTCTGCCCCTTTTGGGGAACTACGGGGTGGGCTTGACCCCCCAGCACATGGGTGCTCATCTCCCACAGAATGGCGAGCGCTGAGTTTGGGTTGGCAATGGAGTGGGGAACACAAGGTGGGGTTGGGGTATTCTGGGTGAAAAGCCATGGCCATTGTCTCAAATACTGTGCCCCATCCCAAACCACCCCCTCCCCCCCTCCCCCAATCCCAACCCCCAAATACCTCCCCACCCCAAACTGCCCCCCCTTCCCCATGCCTCAGTTTCCCCCTGAACCCTTTCCCACTGCTCCCCTTTTCCCTGCTAGGTGGCACCTAGCAGTGACCCCTCTCTCACCACCACCCGTTTCCTCCCCCCACCGTGCCTCCAACCAGCACAGGAGGGTCCCTGGGGACTCAGCACCCCACAACCCCATTTTCTTTTGGGGGGGAGATCCCCAAAAGAGTTAGATTTGAGGGGGTGTATTCTTAGGATGCTGGAGAAAAGAGGGGAGTCAGGAGCTGGTGGGGGGGTTCCCCAGCTCCACCTCACGTTGGGACCGCGCTCCTCTGCCGCCCCCCAGCGTCTGCAGCCCCAAAATTCACCCCAAATTCGGGGGGGGGCTGAGGGCGCTGAAGGAGGGGAGAGAAGTGGGGGGAGTTCCAGAGGAGGGAGTCATGGGGGGGAAGGGGGATACCCAAGGACCCCCTGTGCGCTCGGTTCCCCCCCCCCCATATTTACTGTTTCGTTGCATCCCCAGGGAGGATCCCAAGTATCTCTCCCCCCCAAAACTGATCTCCTTCCCTTGGGGTCTGGGTCACCTCTAAAGGCACGGATTCCCCCCCCGGGAGCCCGCAGGGACCCCCCACCCCATGGAGCTATGATGCGGGGGGGGGCGGGGGGGGGGGCGGTTCTGGGGGTCCCCTGGTGGTTATTGAGGCTCCAAACCCCTCCATCCCCCGGCACTGCACCCCTGTGCAGCTCCCGCGCCCCCATATTAAAGGGGGTTGGGCTGTAGGCAGGTGGGGTCGTGCCTGAAGTGCAGGGCTGGGGGGGGCGCGTTAATTAGCTCTAATTGGCAGCGGTAATTGGAGTGAGGTGTGCGGCGCGGACAGTAGGTGTCACCTGCGGATCAGGAATGGAGTCCACACCCCAACGCAACGATGAGGGCACCCCAAATCTCGCCCCCCTGAAATAAATACAACCCCGAAAGTGGGGGGGAGGGGAGGGGGCACGACCGCCAGAACAGCCCCACACGAGACAGCAGAAAGTCCAAAATCCTTAGTCCCACCCAGCCCAAAATCCCCCAAATGCCTCCAAAATCCTATTCTTTCCCCAAAGTATTCAAATCCCACCTGCTCCCCCCAGCAAAAAAAAAACCTTGCCCCACCCCGAACAAATCCCACCCTGTTCCCCCTCCCCCCAGACAAATCTCACCCTGCCCCCAAATCCTATTCTGACCCCAAAATCCTACCTGGTACCCTCACCCCACACAGGACAGGTCCTGGCACCCCATGGGGATCCCGGTACCCTAAAATGAGTCCTCACCCCCAGGAGGGACCATGGGTGGGTGTTGGCCCACATGGATCTTGGTACCTCAAAACCTGAAATACTGAGATAGATCCCGGAATTTGGGACCCCCTGCACCCCGAAATGGGTATTGCTACCCCAAAACTGAGCCCGATGACCCAAGGTGGGCAATGGCACACCAAAATGGGTCCTGTCACCCTCAGTTGGACAATGGCACCCCAAAAGTTGGTTCTGGCCAACCAAAATTAATCCTGGTACTGCAGGATAGACAGTGGAACCCCAAAATAAGTCCTGGCACCCCAAAGCAGAGCCTGATATGCCAGGGTGGGCAATGGTACCCCAAAATGGGTCATGGTGCACCCAAATGGAAAATGACACCCCAAAATGGGTCCTGGTACCCCAAAACCGATCCTGATGGTCCAGGATGGACAATAGCACCCCAGAATGGGTCTTGGCAAGTCAGTGATGACAATGGTACCCCAAAATTTGTCCTGGTCCCTCAAAATCAAACCTGATGGCATCCTTGAATGGGTCCTGACACTCCAGGATGGACAGTGGTACCCCCAAAAAGTCGTTCTGGCACCTTAGAATGGATCCTGACACTTCAAAATGGGTTTTGGCACCTCAGGGTAGGCAACAACACCCCAAAATTGGTCCTTACACCCCAGAATGGGCAATGGCACCCCTAACGTTGGTTCTGACAATCTTAAATGGGTCCTGATACCCTAAAAATTGGTTCTGGCATCTCAGAATGAGTTCTGGTGCCCTGAAACAAATCCCAATGGTCCAGAATGGACAGTGGCACCCCAAAAATTGGTTCTGATGCCCAAAAAAATGGATTTTGGCATCCAAGGATGAGCAATGACACCCCAAAATAGGTCCTCACATCCCAGCATGGACAATGGCACCTCAAAAATTGATTCTGGCAACCCAAAATGGGTCCTGGTAGCCCCAGATGGACAATGGCACCCCAGAACCCTGGTGCCCCCAAATAGGTCCTGGCAGCCTAAAACAGATTCTGGCACCTGAGGATGGATTTTGACACACCAAAACATTCCCTACCCCCTCTCATGGACACCACCAGCCTCATCCCAGAGGGTGCCCCTCCCTCCAGACCCTCCAATGCGGCCCTCCCTTTTCCCCCCACCCCCCTCTCATCCCCAGGTGGGCACATCCACAGTTGGGGGCTTCATTGGGTTTATTTGGTTTATTGTGGGACCTCAACACCATCCACCCATGCACCAGAGGTGCGAAGGGTCTTCACAGGGTGGGGGGCACCCCAATAGCCCCCACCCCATCCTGTAGCTTGGATAGAGACACTGGGACAGGGGAGAGGCAGACGAACAGCGGGGTGCTGGCTCAGGGAACTGGTGCAGAACAAGGAGGGGGTCCTGGGGGGGTCGCATTTCTTTTGGGGTCTCTGCAGGGGGGCTCAGTTGGTGAGGACATCGGCGCACTCAGACACCAGCTTGCCATCACGGGTCTCGATCTTCTTGATGACAATAGCACGAGATTTGGGGACAGCTGCGCTCTCCAGTACCGGGGGGGTCACGGTGTAACCAGTGGAGAAGGAGCTCCCAAAGCCCCCCCCGAACCCTCCTGCATGGAGAGGGATGGTGATGAGTGCTTGGTGGGGGGGGCAGTGAGTCTGCCCCAGGTGTCCCCCACTCTTACCCGAGTACCCCATGGTCCGGGTGTGGATGCTGAGGTTCTGCATTCCTGATTCCAACCTGGAGGAGAGTAGGGGGTGGGATTTAGGGAGGTGGGGTGGAGATGGAGGGAGGGAGGGAGGGAGGGAGAATGGAGAGAGGGAGGGAGAATGGAGAGAGGGAGGGAGAATGGAGAGAGGGAGGGAGGGAGGGAGGGAGGGATGGATGGGTGGAGGGTGGGAAAGAGGAAGGAATGGAGGGAGGGAGGGAGGAAAGGATTGGGGGGAAGAGGGAAGGAAGGATGGAGGGAGGGAGGGAGGGAGGGAGGGAGGGAGGGAGGGAGGGAGGGAGGGAGGGAGGGAGGGAGGGAGGGAGGGAGGGAGGGAGGGAAGGAGGGATGGGTTGGATAGATGACAGGTTGATGAAAGTACTGGGGACACAGTGGTCTGGATAGGGGCTGAGGACAGAAGATGGTCCCGGGATCTGGGGACACACTCTGGGGGCTCAGTTTAGGGTCAGAACTCGGGGTAGCACAAGGAAACACAGGGGCTGAATTTGGGGTTGATGTGGGAAACAGAGACATGGCATGACCCCTCTGACACAGGAGCACCACCATCCCCACAGCATCCCACAGCACATCCCACAGAGCCCCCAATCCCGGGGCAGTGTCCCACCTGCTCTCCTCGCCCTCCAGCAGCTTCCTGTAGGTCGCTATTTCGATGTCCAGGGCCAACTTGACGTTCATCAGCTCCTGGTACTCACGCAGCTGCCGGGCCAGGTCCTGCTTCGCCTTCTGCAGAGCTGCCTCCAGTTCGGACAGTTTGGCTCTGGCATCCTTCAGGGCCATCTCACCACGCTCCTCTGCCTCCGCGATGGCCGTCTCCAGGGTGGCTCGCTGCAGATCAGGATGTTAGGGTGGGGGGCTCACCTTGCATGAGGGTTTGGGGAGCCCCTGGACCCCAGCATCCTCCTCATTGCATCCCGTGATACTCCGCATGCACCCCAGTATCTCTCCATTGTATCCCAGCATCCCCCCATTGCACTCCAGATTCTACCGTTGTACCCCAGCATCCCTCTCTTGTATCCCAGCTTCTCCAAATTGCACCCCAACATCCTCTCATTTGCACCCCTTCTTCTACCATTGCACCCCAGCTTCCCCTTTGGAACACACCATCCCCCTATTGTACCTCAGCTTCCCCTCTGTGCACCTCAGCATCCCTCCTTTGCATGCCAACTTCTCCAGATTGCACCCCAACATCCCCCTGCTGCTCCCCACTTCCCCCCATTGCATTGCAGCTTCCCTGGAATGCACCCCAGCATCACACCCATTGCACCCCAGTTTCCACCACTGCACCCCAGCTTCCCCTTTGGATCCCAGCATGCCCCCCTCGTACCCCAACTTCTCCATATTGCAACCCAGCATTCTCCCAGTGCACCCCAACATTCCTCCCATTGCCCCCACTTCTCCCCATTACATTGCAGCTTCCCCCCTTGCATCCCAGCATTCCCCCATGCACCCCAGCATTCACCTCTTCACTCCAACTTCTCCGAATTACACTCCAGGATTCTTCCCTCTTCTCATCCCACTATTTCCCCCCCTTCTCCACAGTTGTACCCCAGCTTCTCCCCATTGCACACCAGAATCATCCCTGTGGAGTGCAAAGGGGCTGGGAGGGCTTGGGGGGCTGAGATCATGAAGCAGTCGGGGGGCGGAGGAGGAATAATAGGTGGAAGAAGAGGAGGAGGGAGAAGAGGATGAAGAAGAAGAGGAGGGAGAGGAGGAAAAGGAACAGGAGGAGGAAGAAAAGGAAAAGAGAGAGGAGGAGGAGGAAAGGAGAAAGAAGAAGAGGAAGAGGAGGAAGAGGGAGAGGAAGAAGAGTAGGAAGAGGAGAAGGAGGAATAGGGGAAGGAAGAAGAGGAGAAGAGAAAGGAGGATGGAGAGGAAGAATAGGAATAGGAGAATGAGGAAGAGGAGGAGGAAGAAGAGGAAAGAAAGGAGGAGGAGGGCGAGAGGAGGAGGATGAAGAAGAAAACAAGGAAGAGTACGATGATGAAGAGGAGGAGGAGGAAGAGAACGAGGAAGAGGAAGAGTAGGAGGAAGAGGAGGAGGGTGAAGGTAGGGCGCAGCCGGGCAGGATCCAGACCTGGTTCTTGAGCACCTCGATCTCAGCCTGGATCCTCTGGATCATCCGGTTGAGCTCGCTGATCTCACTGCGGGTGGTGCGCAGGTCGTCGCCATGTTTGCCGGCCGTTGTCTTCAGCTCCTCGTACTGTGGGAGCACGGAGTGGGGTCAGGAAATCAGGGTGGTGGGGTCAGGGGATCACGTTATGGAATTGAAGGATCATAAAATCACAAACTCATGGGGCTATGAAGTTTCAGGATCCCAAAATCAAGTGGTCACGGGATCCCAAAATCATGAAACCACAGAGCTGTGGGATTCTGAGTCTCGGAATCATGAAATCATCGAATCATGGAACTGCAAACACACCATCACGTGGGACCGCAGCATCTCAAAATCACAGAACCACAGAAATCACAAAACCACAGATCTGTGGGACCGTGAAACCTCAGGACCCCAAAATCACAGAATCACAAAACCACGGAGCTGTGGGACCAAGAGATATCGGGATACCGTGGAATCACAACCTCATGAAACCGTGGGCTCTCAAAATCATGAATCCACAGAAACATGAGAATGATTGAGACACAAAATCATGGAATATTGGAATTGCAGAGCCCTGAAATTACAAAATCCTGAAATCACAGAATCCCAAAATCTTGGCCCTGCAAAACTACAGTACACTGGAGACAGGGATGGCCCCGTGAGCTTCTCTTGCTCCTAAAATCTGGGGCAAAGAAGCCACGGTGAGCCTGTGCCCAGAGGAGTGCTCGGGGCCAGGGCTGCGTCACACGGGGCCAGGCTGGGACTCGCCCACGCCACAGACACCACAAGCAGCACCCGTCCCTGGGGCTGGGATGTGGGGCAAGGGCGGGAGCGTGGGGCTGGCGAGACGGCGGTGGGAAGCGGGACAGGGAGCAGGATGGGTAGTCTAGGGCACGGGGCAACCCCAGGGCAGGGAGGGTCATGGGGGTGGAGAGTGTTGGGGGATGGGTGAGGGTCCTGGGGAGGGAGAGTGCACTGTAAGTTGTGGAGCATCCCAAGGGATGGAGGATCCCAGAGGGATGGAGGGAACAAGGGATGGAACAGGTAGGGGCAGGGATGGAGTGTCCCAGGGGATGCAGCATTCCAGGTCATGGATCGTCTCAAGGGATGGAGGATGGTTGGGGACAGAGTATTCCAAGTCATGGAGGATCCCAAAGGGATAGAGAATTCCAAGGCATGAAGAACCCCAAAGGGATGGAGATCCCAAGAGATGCAGAATCACAAGGGTTGGAGAACCCCAAAGGAGTGGAGGACCACTCTGAGGGACAGTGCCTTCGGAGGCACATAAGAACCCAAAGGACAGACCATCCTCTTAGGAAGAAAACATCTTGAGGTACAGAACATCTCAAGGAACAGATCGGAGGATGCCAATAGGAAGGACAGAGCACCCCGGGGCACAGAGCATCCTCCCACCCCCTAACCCCTACCCCCCAAACCCTCACCTTGCTCTGGTACCAGGTTTCTGCCTCCAGCCGGCTGCGGTTGGCGATGTCCTCATACTGCGCCTTCACCTCAGCAATGATGCTGTCCAGGTCCAGGCTGCGGTTGTTGTCCATGGACAGCACCACGGAGGTGTCAGAGATCTGCGACTGCATCTCCCGCAGCTCCTGCAATAGGGTCAGGAGTGGGGCTGAGCTGAGGGGGCCAACCCCTCCCCGGTGCTGTGGTCCCACTGGGGGGGCTGCTACAAAGCCCCTACCTCATCGTAGAGCTGCCGCAAGAAGTTGATCTCGTCTGTCAGGCTCTCCAGCCGTGACTCCAGCTCCACTTTGCTCATGTACGCTTCATCCACATCCTGGGGTGAGGCAGCTCTGGGTCAAGTCCCACTGCTCCCCAGCCCCATTGCCCTCCATCCCCATTGTCCCCCAGCCTCACAACCCTCAGCCCCATTATCCCTATTCCCATTACCCCCAGCCCCATTGCCCCATCCCCATTACCCTTGGCCTCATTACCTTCTCCCCACTGTCCCCCCACCCCCATTGCCCTCATCCCCATTGCCACAGCCCCACTGCCCCACAGCCCCACCACCCCCAACCTCATTGCCCCTGGTCCCATTGTTCTCAGCTTCATTACCCCCAGCCCCAAGACCTTCAGCCCCACTTCCCCCTGGCCCTGTTGCCCTCCAACCCCACTGCCCCCAGCCCCATTACCCTCAGTCCCATCGCCCCCAACCCCACTGCCCCCTCACCTTTTTCAGCAGCACAAACTCATTTTCCTTCTCAGTGCGGTGGTTGATCTCTTCCTCATACCTGCAGGGTAGAGGGCTTGGTGTGGGGTCACGGGGACAAAGAGGACCAAGATCATGGGGACATGGGGACATCGGGACACAGGGACATGGAGACATGCAAACATGGGAACCCAGACGTGCCAGGACATGAGGACATGGGGACATGAGGACACAGAGGGGCAGGGAGCTGAGGAATGGGAGGGGTGGGAGACATAGGGGACCCAGGGATGTGAGGACATAGGGGACATGGGGACTCAAAGATGTGGGGATATGGGGCATGGGGAAATGGGATCATGGATGTGGGAATGTGGGGCATGGAAGGAATGAGGACAAGGGGACCTGGGGATACATGGGGATGGGAGACAGGGACACGGGGATGTAGGGACCCAGGGGCACGTGAGAGAGAGGGACATAGGGACATGGGACACACAGAGATGGGAGCACAGAGACACAGAGTTGTGGGAATTTGGTGGATGTGGGGGTGCGGGTAGTGAGGACATGGAGACACAGGGGTGCAGAACCCCAAGTACTGGGAGACAGGGACAGGTGACATGAGGACAGGGGGATATGTGGACATGGGGATGGAAGAACAGCAGGACAAGGAAATAAGGTGACATGGGGACAATGAAACATGGGGACATGGGGATGTGGAGACAGGGAGACATGGAGACAAAGGGACGTGAGGACATAGGGACATGGGGATATGGAGAGAGAGAGAGACATGGGGACAGTGGGACAATGGGACAAAGGGACAAAGGGACGTGGGGACAAGAGGATGTGGAGACACAGGGACATGGGAACATGGGAACAAGGGGACATGGAGACAAGGAGGACCTGAGGACATGGGGAGAGGGGGCAGTGAGGACCCCCTTCCCAGAGCATTAGGTCAGTCGCCCCATAAGCCAAAACCACTGCAGCATTGCTCGGGTGAGGACAACCCAGCCCCATCCCACCACCCAAGGGCCACCTGAGGACCACCTGAGGGCCACCCAGCTGCCCCCTCCTCACTTGTTCTTGAAGTCTTCCACCAGCCCCTGCATGCTGCCCAGCTCGGCCTCCAGCCGCAGCCGCTCCTGGCCCAGCCCCTCTAGCTGCCGCCGCAGGGACCCCACGTAGCCCTCGAAGAGCCCCCTCAGGTCACTGCGCTGTGGCTGCTGTGACTGCAGGAGGCTCCATTTCGTCTCCAACATCTTGTTCTGCTGCTCCAGGAACCGGACCTTGGAGAGAGGGTGACACGGGGGGGGTTGCCGTGCTGTGTGGGGTGCAGGGATGGCGACGGGGGGATGCAGGGTGTAGGGTTACAGAGGCATTGGGTGTGGGGATGTGAGGATGTGGGGGATGTGGGAACACGGGGATACGGGGACATGGGGATGCGTGATGTGGGGTCATGGAAGCATAGGTTATGGGGAAATGGGGATGAGGGGTTGAGGTTATATGGGGACATGGGGACTGGGATGTGAGTATATGGGGGATGTGGGTATTTGGGGACATGGGGACACTGAGAAATGGGGATGTGAATATATAAGGGCATGGGGACAAGGGGCTAAGGAAACATTGGATACGGGGATGTAGGGACATGGGGATGTGGGAACAACACCATGGGGATGGAGACATTGGGATATGGGGACACAGGGACATGGGGACCATAGAAGCCCAGAGATGCAAGGACATGGGGACACAGGACACGAGAGGAACGGGGGATGTGGGGTCCCAGGGACACAAGGAGATGTGGGGGTTGTCACCCACTGTGCTGCGGGATGTGGGGTGGGGATGTGGGGACATGGGGATGTTGGAAGTAGGTAGGTGGGTGCATGGGCATATGGAGTTGGGGACACTGGGATATGGGATGTGGGACATGGGGGTGTGGGGTTATGGGGACACTGGGGGGGTGGACTGGTGGCAGCAGAGGGTGACAACAAGGGGGCAATGGGACAGAAGGAGAATGCCACTGACCCCCCAGGTCCCACCCCACACCAATCCCCACTCCTCAGCTTTGCCACCATCTGGCACTGGGATGGGACATAGGTGTATCCCCAGAGCGTCCCCAAGGGGCACAGCAGGTCTCTTTGAAGGTCACAATTTCCCCAGGGGGGGGTCCAAAATGGGTCTAAAATGTGTGCAAAGGGGTCAGGGGGTTCCAGAGGGGGAAACAATGTCCCCAAGGGGATCTCAGTGTCCCCAAGGAGTTCAAAACATCTCCAGGATGCCCCCAAGGGGTTTAGAAGGTCCCAAAGAGGACAAAGACGTCCCCTGGGGGTGTCCCAATGTCCCACAGAGCCTTGGGGTTTGGCTGAGGAAGCTGGGGAGTCCCCTAAGAGCTCAGGGGGTCCCAAATGAGTCAGTAAGTCCCTAAGGGGGACTCAATGTCCCCAAGGGGTTCAGAACATCCCCAAAGGTGTTTCAATGTCCCTAGAGGACTAAGAAGGTCCCCAAGGGGCTCAGAAGTCACAAGAGGGTTACAATGTCCCTAAGGAGGCTTCAGTGCTTTTAAAGGGCCACGGATGTACCTAATGGGGGTCTTAATGCTCCCAAGGGGATCTCAGTGTCCCTAAGGGGGTTCAGGATGCCCCCAAAAGGGTCTCAATGTCCCCAAGAAGGTCTTAATGTCCCTAAAGAGGGTCTCAGTGTCCCTGAAGGGGTCTCAGCAACCTCAAGGGGGGGGGTCAGGATGTCCCCAAAAGTGTCTCAATGTCCCTTAGGGGATCAGGAGGTCCCTAAGGAGGTGTCAATGTCCCCAAGGGGGTCACGATGTCCCTAAGAGGGTCTCAGGCCCAGAATTCCCCAGCAGATCCACAGCCCTCACCCACTACACCCCCAGGGGACTTCGGGACCACTACAGCTCAGGAAGCAGCCACCACCCCCTTCCCTTCCCCCAGTCCCACTCCGGCACAATGGGGGCATCTGTGGGGTGGCCTCACCTTGTCGATGAAGGAGGCGAAGCGGTTGTTGAGTGTCTTGATCTGCTCCTTCTCCTCCTTGCGCACCTGCTGGATGTTGGGGTCGATCTCCAGGTTGAGGGGGGTCAGGAGGCTCTGGTTGACGGTGACAGCCGCGATGCCACCCCCAGACACAGCCACGGGGCCTCGCTGCGGTCCCCCGACCCCAAAACGACCCCCACTGAGGGCACCAAAAGCTGAGGCCGCGCTCATCCTCACGGCAGGGCTGGCAGTGAAGGAGCGAGAGCTGAAGGAACGGACCGGGACAGCCGAGCTACTCCGCACAGATTTCCTGGTGATGGTGACAGACATGGTTGGGTCAGGAGGTTGTAGGGTTGGAGGAAAGCTGGAGGAAGGTCGTAGTGTTGGAGGAAGGTTGTAGGGTAAGAAGAAGGTTGTAAGGCTGGAGGAAGGTTGGAAAGTGGTTGTGGGGTTGGAAGATGGTTGGTAGAAGATTGGAAGGAGGTTGTAGGGTTGGAGGAAGGTTGGAAAGTGGTTGTGGGGTTGGAAGATGGTTGGTAGAAGGTTGGAAGAAGGTTGTAGGCTTGGAGGAAGGTTTAGAAGGAGATTTATAGGACTGAGAAGAAGGTTGGGAGAAGATTGAAGTGTTGGAAGAAGGTTATAAGGTTGGAAGAAGGTTGGGAGAAGGTTTTAGGAAGGCTGGAAGACGATTTGGAGAAGGGTTTTGGGAAAGGTTACAGGAGAGCTTTGGGAATAGCGTCGGATCACTGCGCTGTGCTGCGCAGGAGGGAGGGAGAGAGCTGTGGGGCGGGAGGTGGGCTGGGCTATGGGGCGGGCTGTGCCGTGGGGCTGCAGGAAGGGCCGCGGGACGGGTTGTGGGGCGGGCAGGAGGACGGCTGTGGGGTGGGTTGCAGGACAGGTTGCAGGATTGCGGTGCGGGTTGCAGGACGGGTTGTAGGATTGTGGTAGGGGTTGTAGGACAGGACAGGCCGGCTGTGGGGCGGGTGAGTGGGGCTGCATCCTGCCGCACAGGGGAGGAGCACAGTGCTGCTCCGTTAACCCCTTCAGAGCAGCCGTGATCCAGTGCGGCTCACTGGGATCCACTGGGATATGCTGGGATCCTTTGGGATTGCTGTGGCACATCGGGGCCACATTGTGCTCATTTGATGTGAATTCAGTGCTCAGCCCCAAATGCAGCTCCCGTGTCCCCCTGCACTGCCACCCACCATGATATCCACCCACAGGGGTGTCCCCAAATCCCAGCCTCAAATGGTGTCCCCAAAGCCTGTACCCAAATCCTAAACCAGAGTCCCCAAAGTGTGTCCCCAAATTCCAGCCCCCCCCCCCCCCATGTCCTCAGCCCACATCTGCACCGCTGTGTCCCAACACATCCCTCCATCCATGTGGAGGAGCCACAGGGAGAACATCCTATGGGCAACAGTGGTGGTCCCACCATCCCATCCCTGTCCTACCATGTACAACAACCCAACCCCATCCCATGATGGCCACCTGTCCCTGCCCCACGATGGCAACCAGCCACTGTCCCACCATGGCCACCAACCCATCCCACTATGGCCACCTTTTCCTGTCCCATGATGGCCACGCATTCTTGTCCCCACGTGGCCCCAGATCCATCCCTGTCCCATCGCAGCCACTTCTCTCTTTCCCACCATGGCCACCAACCTGTCCCTGTCCCATTATAGACTCCTGTAAATGTCCCACCATGGCCACCAACCTGCCCCCATCCCACTGTGGCCCCCAACCATTGTCCCACCTTGGCTACCAACCCACCACCATCCCAGCCCCCGCTGGCCTGGCCAGGAGCAATCCCCTCCCACCCCCAGTCCTCCAAGAGAAGCCCCCATCCCCCTCCCCAGCCCTATGGAATGTCTCCCCCCACCCCACACAGCTCCTCCTAGAGCCGCCCTTATCTCAAAGGAATTCCCAGTGCCCAGCGCCGGCGGGACGGGATGGGAGGGGGGGCCGCGGGGAGGGGGGGGTGGGGAGGTGGGCAGGAGTTTTTGGGCTGTGTGAGACACCCCCCATCCCTGCAACCCCAGGATGGGGTGGGGACTTCCCTTAGAGACCCCCTTCAAATGGAGAAAGTGAGGAACAAGAAGTTGGGGGGGGGGGGAGGGGGGTGCAATCCTATGACCCCTGCTTACAATGGGGAAACTGATGCATGGGGAGACAGGCACGTCCTCATAGGGCAGCCCCAGCCCCATAGTACAGTGGGGGTGCCTGCCTCCAGTGCCCAAAAATACCACACACACACACACCCCCACCCACAACACCCCGACCACATGCAAACCCCGTCACCTAAGAGACAACAACCCCCCAGACCCTGCGTGTCACCCTGAGATCCCCACCTCAGTGTCTGTCCATCCCCACCCCCAGCCCCCCAACTTGGTGACCCCCCTGTTGTCCCCCCAGGGTGGGGGTTGGGGCGGCATTTTTGGGTGAGGGCCAAAACTCTGCGCCCGCCTTTGTTTGCACTGGGCTGGGCTGGGTTTCGGTGACGGGGACAGCGCTGACGGGCTGGTGGCCCCCACGTCATCACGTCACCGTCACCTGCCAACCCCCCCACCCCCCCCACCTGGACATCTGTGGGTGCTGCAACACCCAAACACAGACAGAGATTGCGGTGTGCAAAAGGGAGAATCTTGGGGTGGGTCCATGGGGACTTCAAGTGGCACTTTGGGGGCTCAGGGTGACAATATGGGGTCATGAGGAGACACTATGGGGGCTCCGGGTCACACTCTGGGAAATCAAGGTGACACTAAGGGGACTTCAGGTGGCACTCTGGGGTCATGAGGTGACACTAAGGGGGTTTCAGGTTACACTAAAGGGGCTCAGGGTGACAATATGGAGTCATGAGAAGACACAACAGGGGCTCCAGGTCACACTAAGGGGACTTCAGATGGCACTCTGGGGTCATGAGGTGACAATAAGGGGGCTTCAGGTGGCAGTCTGGGGTCTCGAGGTGACACTTTGGGATCGTGAGGTGACACCCTGGGCTCTCCAGGTTGTATCATGGGGTCTTCAGGTGGCTCTCTGGGGCTCAGGGTGACACCATGGGGACTTGAGGTATCACTATGGGGTCGCGAGGTGACACCTTGGGGGCTTCAGGTACTATCATGGGGTCATCAGGTGGCATTGTGGAGTTGAGGTGACCTCCTAGGGGCTGCAGGTGCCACTCTGGGGTCATGAGATGGCACTTAGGAGGTTCAAGGTGACAATATGGGGCTTCAGGTGGGATCTTGAGGTGGCACACTGGGGGCTCAAGGTGACACCTTGGGGTCTCCAGGTGGCACTTTGGGGTCATGAGGTGACATTGTGGGGTTGAGGTGACACTGTGGGGTTGAGGTAACACCTTGGGGTCTTCAGGATGCACTATGAGGTTCAATGTAATGTGGGGTCTCCAGGTGGCACTTTGAGGTCGTGAAGTGGCACTATGGGGCTTCAGCTCATGCAAAGGTTCGTGCTCGTGCAAAGCTGTGTGCTCGTGCAAAGGCCCATGCTTGTGCAAAGGTGTGTGCTTGTGCAACACAACAATTTGCACTCAGAGGTCCCATTTGTGCAGGGGGGAGTGCTTTTGCAAAGGTGCATGCTTGTGCAAAGTGTGCAGTACTGCAAAAAGTACAAGGCACACGCAGACATTTTTATAGCAGAGAGTGCTTTTTTCCAGCGTGTGCTCATGGAGAAGCGTGTCCTTGTGCAAAGCGTGTCCTCGTGCAAGGCTGAAAACATATTCTGGCTCTGAAGTGCCCATTTTTGCAGCAGGCAGATGCTTGTGAACGCTGCACGTTTGCACAGGGATGTGCGTGTTTCTGCACACATCCAGTAGTGAGGGCTCATGCAAAGGCACGTAGTCGTGCAAAGTGCACGACTCCCCCCTCTCCCTCCTACCCCCCCCCCCCCCCCACGTACTTTTGTGGGGCGGTGATGGGGAGATAAGGGAGGAATGTGACGCTGATGCAGCTCTGAGACAGGAGATAAGGGAGGGGAGGGGAGGAGAGGGGACGGGATAGGGGGGAGGGGGTCCTGCAGGAACATGGGGGTGGGAGACTGGAGTGTCCCCAGAGTGTGCCCAAAGAGTCCCCAAAGTGTCTCCATGGTGCCCCCAAAGTGTCCTCAAGGTGTTCCTGGCATGTCCACTAACTGCCCCCAAAGTGCCCCTCAAGTGTCCCCAAAGAGACCCCAAGGTATCCCCAAAGTGTCCCTAAAGTGTCCCCAAGGTGTCCCTGCGGTGATCCCAAAGTGCCCCCAAAGTGTCCCCAAGGGGACCCCTGGAGTCCCCCAGAATGTATGGGGCTGAGCCCTGTCCCTAAAACAAGTGAGGACTGAGTCCTGGTGCCCCACAATGCACAGTACTGAGCTGTGTCTCCGTGGGGCTGTGTCTCCGTGGGGCAGTGGGGCCATGGTGCAGTGGGGCCAAGGGGTTGTGGGGCAGTGGGGCCAAGCCCTGGCCATGCACACCCTGCCCCCCCCCTTTGTTCCTCCCTCCCGCTACCCTTCCCAAAGGCACAGGATCCGGCCGCACCTTCCAGGGATCGGCATAGGGCCAACGGCTCTTTGGGGCCGCCCCCTGCCTGGCCCTCCCTATAAATCTCCACCGCCATCCCTCCAACCATCCACTCGTCCGTCTGCCCATCCATCCGTCCGTCTGTCTGTCCATCCATCCGTCGCCATGAGCTTTTCCCGCAGCACCACTTTCTCCACCTCGTCCCGCTCTGGGAGCGTCCGTCGCCTCGTGCCCCATAGCAGTGCAGCCAGCGTCTACGCAGGGGCCGGAGGGTCGGGGTCACGCATCTCCATCACCCGCACTGCCAGCACCTATGGGGGGTACGGGGGCGGCTATGGAGCAGGCGCTGTCGGGGTCTGGGGTGGTGCAGAATGAGAAGGAGACCATGCAGGACCTGAACGAGCGCTTGGCCACGTACCTGGAGAAGGTGCGCAGCTTGGAGCGCGACAACCGGCGCCTGGAGGTGCAGATCAGGGAGAACCTGGCCAAGAGGGGACCCAGCACCCGTGACTGGGGGCAGTACTGGGACACCATCCAGCAACTGCGTGACAAGGTGAGGGGGGATGGGGGGAGATGGGGTGGGGTGGAGATGGGGTTGGGGTAGGAATGGGAATGGAGCTGGGTTGGGATTGGGTTAGGATGGGGATGGGAGTGGGAATGGAAATGGAGTTGGGGTTGGGTTAGGATAGAGATGGGGTGGGAATGGAGATACGGGTGGGGATGCGGATGAGGTTGGCTATGGGATGGGGTGAGATTGGGATTGGGATGGGGTGGGCTTGGGGTAGGAATGAGAATGAGTATGAGGTTGGATTAGGATGGGGATGGGAGAGGAATGGGATTGGGATTGGGTGGGATGGAAAAGGGAGTGGGATTGGGGTTGGGATGGGATGGGGTTGAGGTGGGAAGGAGGTAGGTTGGGGCACTGGCACCACGTCCCCTGGGCCCTATAGGAGTGCCCCTAAGTCCTGGCAGCGCATCCCCAGGGAGCCGCCAGCAGTGGCCTCAGGGTTAAGCATTAACCCACGCGGCGTCAAGAAAGGGTGGACTTTGCACCCGGAGCTGAGCCAGGGAGGAACAGCCCTATGGGGCGGGAACGGTGTGGGGCACCCAGTGGGGACACCTTGTGGAGCTGTGTCCAAGCCCATGAGGGCTGGGGAAGAGGGGGTAAATTAATTAATGCTTCTTTGTTAAGCACATGAGCCCCAGATCCTCCCCACAGTGCAGAGGGGTCATTCCTTCCTGAAGTCACATGGGGATAGGAATAGGGACAAGGATGGGGACACAAGGGTGGGATAAGGATGGGGAGAAGGACATGGACGGGCTCACTGCCAGCCCCCACGGGTGACAATGTGGGGAGAGGAGTGGTCTTTGCTGGAGGGTCCCTGCATCCCATGACCCGAACTGGCCCCACAGATCTATGACAGCGCCGTGGAGAACGCCCGCACAGTGCTGCAGATCGACAACGCACGTCTGGCGGCCGACGACTTCAGGGTGAAGTGAGTGTGACGGGGTCAGCGGGGCAGGCAGGGGATGGAGTGGGGTGGGGGCATGGATGGGGATAGGGCTGGGATCCGGGTAGGGTGGGGACAGGGCTAGGAATGGGATGAGGATATAAATGGGAATTGGGATGGGATGGGAATGTGGAGGACAGGTGTTGGAATATGGTTGGGAATGGTGGGATGGGATAGGGTGGGATGGTGGGATGGGATGGAATAGGATGGGGTGGGGTGGGATGGGATGGGATGGGTTGGAGTGGGGTGAGGTGGGATAGGATGGGATGGGGATGGGTTGGGGTGGTGGGATGGGATGGGATAGGATGGGGTGGGGTGGGATGGGATGGGGTGGGGTGGAATTGAGATTGGGACTGGGATAAGAATGGGATAGGGATGGGGTGGACATGAGATGGGATGGAGACAGGGATGGGATGGGGATGTGATCTGTGGAATGGGGATGGGATGGAGAAGGGAAAGGAGTGGGATGGGATAGTGGACTGGAGACGGTGCCACATAGGTACGAGGCGGAGCTGGCTATCCGCACGTCGGTGGAGAGCGACATCACAGGGCTGCGCAAGGTGCTGGATGACACCAACATGGCGCGGCTGCAACTGGAGGGGGAGATCGAGGCACTGCGCGAAGAGCTCATCTTCATGAAGAAGAACCATGAGGAGGTGGGGTGGGACGGCGAGGGGAGACACATCAGGGACACACTGGGGACACACTGAGGACACACGTATCAGGAGCACACTGGGGACATGTTGGGAATGCGTTAGGAATGCATCTGAAAAGGGTTGAGAACATGTTGGGTATGCATTGGGAAGATCTTGGGGACACACTGGGGGACACACAGGGGAAACATTGGAGCACGTCAGATGTATTGGGAACGCATTGGAGACACATCAGGAACACACTGGGAACACATAAGGGACACATTAGGGACATGCTGGGAACACATTGGGTACATATTGAGGATACATTTGGGAACACACTGGGGACTTGTTAGGGACACAGTGGGGACATGTTGGGAGCACATTGGGTACATATTGAGGACACATTTGGGGACACACTGGGGACTTGTTGGGGACACAGTGGGGACATGTTGGGAGCACATTGGGTACATATTGAGGACACATTTGGGGACACACTGGGGACTTGTTAGGGACACATTGGGGCATATCAGAGATACACTGGGAATACATTGGAAATACATCAGGAACACTCTGGGGACACATAAGGGACACATTAGGGACTTGTTGGGAACATATTGGGTACATATTGAGGACACATTTGGGGACACACTGGGGACTTATTAGGGATACATTAGGGACACACTGAGGCACATCAGAGATACACTGGGAACGCATTGGAGACACATCAGGAACACACTGGGGACACATAAGGGACATGTTGGCTACATGCTGGGAACACACCAGGACCCACTGTCCCCTGGCAGGAGGTGAGCGCGCTGCAGGGCCAGGCGGCTGCCGCGGGGCTGACGGTGGAAGTGGATGCGCCGCAGGCACAGGACCTGGGCCAGGCACTGGCAGAGCTGCGAGCGCAGTACGACGCGTTGGCCAAGAAGAACCTGGAGGAGCTGGAGAAGCAGTGGGGGCAGCAGGTGGTCCTACAGTCCTTGTAGCGGTGGTCTTTGGGGTCTTTCAAGGGGTCTTTGGAGTTTTCCTATAGTCCTTGGGGTGTTCTGGTGGTCTTTGGGGTGTTCCTACAGATCGTGGAGTGTTCTTATAGTCCTTGGGATATTCTTATAGTCCTTGGAGTGTTTCAGTGGTCTTTGGGGTCTTTCAAAGGGTCTTTGGGGTGTTCCTATAGTCTCTGGGGTCTTCTGGTATTTTTAGGGGTGTCCCAGTGGTCCTCTGGGTGTGCCAGTTGCACATGGAACACATCCCTTGGGGGACACCCAGTCCATAGAGGACACCATGCCCACAGTGGGGACATCTCCCAGCAGTGTCCTTACCCAAAATTGGGGACATCCCCCAACCAATGGGATCCTCCCAGTGGGAAGGTCTTCCAGCGGGGTCTTCACCCAACACGAAGGATGCTCCTTACAGGATCTATTTTTCTGACCCCCTCTGTCCCTATTTGTGTCCCCCACTTCCCTTCCCAGATCACGGAGACCACGCTGGAGGTGACACAGAGCACAAAGGAGGTGGACACGGCACGAAGCCGACTGCTGGAGCTGCGCCGCTCAGTGCAGAGTCTGGAGATTGACCTGGATGCCCTGCGCAGCCAGGTGACCCCGGGACACAACCCCACAGCCCCCTGCTCCTATAGAGAGTGACCCCACAGCCCTCTGACCACATAGAGTGACCCACAGCACCTTGACACCATAGAGTCACCCCACAGGTCCCAACCCCACAGAGTACAACCCATCGGGGTCCTGTAAGCCACCTGGCCCCATAACGTGAATCTCCCAAGGGGTTCCCTGACCCCATGAGCCCCCAACCCCATAGAGTGCTGCCCAAAGGGGGTACCACAAGCCCCCTTGACCCCACAAAGTAAAACTCCATAGGGTTTCCAATAACCCCCAGTCCCATAGCACATGACTCCATGGGGATCCCACCAGCCTCCCCAGACCCATAGAATACAACCCCATAGGGATCCAGTCAGACACCTGACCCCATAGAGGGCAGCCACACGGGGATCCCACCAGCCCCCTGACCCCATAGAGTGCAACACCATGGGGGTCCAGTGAGCCACCCAGTCCCATGAAGTGTGAGTCCATGGGAGTCCCTGATCCCATAAACCCCCAGCCCTGTAGAGAGCAACCCCATGGAGGTCCCATCAGCCACCTGACCCTAAAAAAGGGTGACCCCATGGCAGTCCCATAAGGCACTTAGCCCCATAAAGAGTGACTGCATGTGGGTCTCTGGCCCCATGATCACCCAACCACATAGAGGGTGACTCTATGGGAGTCCCACAAGCCACCCAGCCCCATAGTGATTCCATGGAGGTCCCTGACCCTATCAGCCCCCAACCCCGTAGCAGGTGACTCCACTGGGTGAGGATGCGAGGGGGAATTTCCAGACCCCTTACTCCCACTGAGCTCTTGGGGTCACGCTGCAGAACGCGGGGCTGGAGAGCAGCCTGGCAGAGACGGAAGCGCGATATGGGATGCAGCTGGAGCAACTGCAGGGCCTGATCCTGCGTGGGGAGGAGGAGCTGGCGCAGGCACGGGGGGAACTGCAGCGGCAGAACCGGGAGCACTGCGCCCTGCAGGATGCCAAGAACAAGCTGGAAGCTGAGATCGCCACATACCGCGCACTCCTGGAGGGAGGAGAGGGGTTCAGGTGGGACAGGGGGGGTGGCACCGCAAAGGGACCGCTCTGGGGCTACAGGGACAGTGATGGCATCAGGGTGGGGTGAGAGACATTGTTGGGATGTACAGGTCCTGATCTGTCCTGGGACAGCGAGTGGACAGTGGTGGCATTTAGTGGGGTGAGCCATGGTGTTGGGATGTCCAGGACCTGACCTCCATGACCCTATAGGGACAGCAAGGGGACAGTGGTGCTGTTCAGTGGGGTGAACCCCAGTGCTGGCATGTGCAGGTCCTGACCTCTGTGACCCTACAGGGACAGAGAGGTGACACCCAATAGGGATCCCATAGGGACAGCAAAGGGACAGCAGTGACACCCAGTGGGGATTCTATAGGGTAAGCAAAGGGACAGAGGTGACATCCACCAGAGATGAGCTATCAGTGCACACATATCTGTGTCCTATCTCCTGGGACATTTGGGGACAGCAAGCAGACAGTGGTGGCACCCAGCAGCCAGGCAACCCAACCCGAATGTCCCCCCCAAGTTCCTTGGGGTGACAGTGGGGACGGGTGGCATGGGGCTGAGTGACACAGGGGTGTGTGACACATAGGTGGGTGATGTGGGGGTGTGTGACATGAGGGGTGGGTATAATGGGGTGGGTGACAGGGATGGGTGACACGGGGGTGTTTGACACGGGGACACCCACTGCCCCACAGCCTGCAGGACGCTCTGGGACCAGAGGGGACGGTCACCACACAGCGCAGCACCCAGAGGACAGTGGATGGCAAAGTGGTGTCCGAGAGCAAAGAGATCAAAGTGCGCAGCTACTGAGGGGAGGCAGTGCAGTGCCACCCCCCACCTCATAAATAAAGGAGCAAAGTGACAGAGATGGGGCTCAGCGCAGTGTGTGTGGTGCGGAAACTGAGGAATGGGAGAGGGAGGGAGGGAGGGGTGGAGAGATGGAGGGGGGGTTGGGAGGAAAGAATGGAGGAAGGGATGGATGGATGGATGGATGGATGGATGGATGGATGGATGGATGGATGGATGGATGGATGGATGGATGGATGGATGGATGGATGGATGGATGGAGGAAGGGAGGGAGGAAGGGAGAGAGGGAGAGAGGGAGAGGTGGAGACAGAGGCAGGAGGAAGGATGAAGGGAGGAGAGGGAAGGAGAAAGGGAGGGAGGGAGGGAAGGAGGGAGGGAGGGAAGGAAGGAAGGAGGGAGGGAAGGAGGGAAGGAGGGAAGGAGGGAAGGAGGGAGGGAGGGAGGGAAGGAGGGAAGGAGGGAGGGAAGGAGGGAAGGAGGGAAGGAGGGAAGGAGGGAAGGAGGGAAGGAGGGAGGGAAGGAGGGAAGGAGGGAAGGAGGGAAGGAGGGAAGGAAGGAGGGAAGGAGGGAGGGAAGGAGGGAAGGAGGGAAGGAAGGAGGGAAGGAGGGAAGGAAGGAGGGAAGGAGGGAGGGAAGGAGGGAGGGAAGGAGGGAAGGAAGGAGGGAAGGAAGGAGGGAAGGAAGGAGGGAGGAAGGAGGGAAGGAGGGAAGGAGGGAGGGAAGGAGGGAGGGAAGGAGGGAGGGAAGGAGGGAAGGAGGGAAGGAGGGAGGGAAGGAGGGAGGGAAGGAGGGAGGGAAGGAGGGAGGGAAGGAAGGAGGGAAGGAGGGAAGGAAGGAGGGAAGGAAGGAGGGAAGGAAGGAAGGAAGGAAGGGAGGAAGGAAGGGAGGAAGGAAGGGAGGAAGGAAGGGAGGAAGGAGGGAGGGAAGGAGGGAGGGAAGGAGGGAGGGAAGGAAGGTGAGGGAGGGAGGGAAGGAGGGAAGGAAGGAGGGAAGGAGGGAAGGAGGGAGGGAAGGAGGGAGGGAAGGAGGGAAGGAGGGAAGGAGGGAAGGAGGGAGGGAAGGAGGGAGGGAAGGAGGGAGGGAAGGAGGGAGGGAAGGAAGGAGGGAAGGAGGGAAGGAAGGAGGGAAGGAAGGAGGGAAGGAAGGGAGGAAGGAAGGGAGGAAGGAAGGGAGGAAGGAAGGGAGGAAGGAGGGAGGGAAGGAGGGAGGGAGGGAGGGAAGGAGGGAGGGAAGGAGGGAGGGAAGGAGGGAGGGAAGGAAGGAGGGAAGGAAGGAGGGAAGGAAGGAGGGAAGGAGGGAAGGAAGGAGGGAAGGAAGGAGGGAAGGAAGGAGGGAAGGAAGGAGGGAAGGAAGGAGGGAAGGAAGGAAGGAAGGAGGGAGGGAAGGAGGGAAGGAGGGAGGGAAGGAGGGAAGGAGGGAAGGAGGGAAGGAGGGAAGGAGGGAGGGAAGGAAGGAGGGAAGGAAGGAAGGTTAGGAAGGATAAATGGAGAAATGGTGAGAGGGAGGGAGGAAGGGAAGGAGAGAGAGAAGGAGGGAGAGAGGGAGGGATGAATTGAGGGATGGAGAGATGGAAGGAATGACCCCACATTGCACAGAGGGGCAGTGCACAGGGGGAGTGCAAAGGTGCACTGTATGTGGCCAGCAGGGCATGGAGGTAGGGTGGGCGTGCATGGCACAAGGACGGGTGCTGCACAGGGGAGAGTGTGGTCACTCACTGCACGGGGCTGGCAGCACTGCATTGCACAAGTGCCAGCAGTGCACAAGAACCAGAGATGCACAGAGGGGGCATCACCATGCGTTGCACGAGGGTCTGCATTGCACAGGGGCGTGACTGCATTGCTCGTGGACTGGTGGTGCATGGGGGGGGGGGGGGGGTGATGGTGAATGCACGAGAACCCGCACTGCACCGGGACGAGCGATCACGCGTTGCACGCGGATTGGTGGCACACGGCGGCGTTGCACGGGGACTGGGACACGCACGATACCGCACATCAAAGCAGCGCTCGCGATCCCACCGCGCATGCGCCGTTGTGCCCTCCCCCCCCCTCCCATCCCCAACCCGAATTCCCCACGCCCCGCCCTCCCGGAAGTGGGCGTGGCTCCGTCGCTCACGTGACCGCTCCATCCGGGTCCTTCGCCCTCTCTCTGCCTCTTGCCAAGATGGCGGCCTCAGGTGAGCGCCGCGCGGCGGCTCCGGCCCCACACCGCCCCACACCGCCCCACGGCCCCACCCCCAGCGGCCCTTCCCCACTCCCCGGCCGCACCGCTGCCTCGCGACGGGGTCGGGAGAGGGGTTGGCAGCGTTGCGGGGGCGGCACGGCAAATCTGCGGGGCCTTCAGGGCCGGGAGCGGCCTTCGGGCCCTGCCCCCCCACCCCCCCCCCCCCCCACCCCACACACACACACACACACACACACACACACAGCGCCCGTGGGGGGGGGGGAGGGGGGGGGATGGGGAGGGGAGGGCCGGGCGCGGCATTGCGCACGCGCGGAGCCCGGGGGGTTGGGGGGGGGGGGTCCACGTGGGCCGGGAGCGGCGTTGCGGGGAGCGGGGGCACCCGAAACGCTTCTGGGCACCGCGCAGCGCGGGGTGACGTGTGTGTGCCACGCAGCACCCGCGCGGTGCTCCGAGCCCCGCCGGCGTCCGGATCGTGCTGTGCACCGTCACCGCTTCTCTTGGGTGCTGCTGGGCTCTGTTGCAGTGCGCGGTGGCAGCGCGGTGGTGCTCGCCCTGTGCGGTGCGCAGTGACATCGGGGTACTGCTGGCCTAACCGACACCACCCCCGTGCGCTGCTAGGGGTTGTGCAGTGCGCCGTCATCGTGTTCGTGCAGTGCTGGGCCCTGTGCAGTGCGTGGTGGCAGCGCGGTGGTGCTCGCCCTGTGTGGTGACATCTGGGCAGTGCTGGCCCCGCGCAGTGCGCCAGCAGCACCCACGTGCTGCTAGGGATGATGTAGCGCACCATCACGCATTTGTGCACAGCTGGAGCTCACGCGGTGCACCATCATTGCTTCTCCGTGCAGTGCTGGGACTCACGCAGCGCAGTGGTGTTGGCTGTGTGCAGTGACATCTGGGCAACGCTGGCATACTGCAGTGCACCAATGGCACCCCGTGCGCTGCTGGGACTCGTGCAGCACTGGTGGCAGCGCTCTCTGGCTGCCCTTGTGCAGTGTGCAGTGACATCTGGGCACTGCTGACCCCGTGCAGTGCACCAGCACCTCACCACGCACTGCTAGAAATCGTGCAGGGCACCATCATCATGTTTGTGCGCTGCTGGGAATCGTGCAGTGCGTGGTGGCAGTGCTGTGGTGCTGACCCTGTGCAGTGCACAGTGACATCTGGGCGCTGCTGGCTCTGTGCAGCGTGCAGTCACATCAGTGTACTGTTTTTGGTGATCCCTTTGCTTATCTTGGGGACCTCTTCATTATTTTGGGGTCCTCCGTGTGTTTTTGGATATCTTCCTGCTGTGACACTCCCTTTTTGGGTATCTTTCTGTGCTTTTGGTGACCCCCCTCCCCGTTCCAGTTTTGGCAACCCCTGTACCAATTTAGGGGTCCTCTGTGCCAGTTTTGGTGACCTTTCTGCTGATTTTGGTGACCTGTGTGCCGGTGTTAAGGATCTCTGTGATTTTGAGGTGCTCTATGCTGGGTTTGGTGACCCCTGTGCCCATTTTGTGGAGCTCTGTGTGATTTTGAGGGCCCCTGTGCCAATTTTAGCGATGCCTGTGCTGATTTTGAGCAACCTTTGCCAGTTTTGATGAACCTGCTCCAGTTTTAGTGACCCCTATGCCAATTTTTGTGACCCTGTGCCGATTTTGATGAGCTCTGCACCAGGCTTGGTGACACCCATGCCAGTTTGGTGGAGCTCCTTGCTGATTTGAGTCAGCTGTATGTGAACATGGGGAGCTCCACGTGCTCCCCTTGCCCCCAGCCCCCCTCCCCACATCCAGTTGCCACCAGCGGGAGGGGTGTCATGGGGTGCAGACAGATTCCTGGTGCCGATCTCGCCGCCCCCCAACCAGCAGCAGCCAAGAAGAAGAATAAGAAGGGGAAGACCTTGACCCTGACCGACTTCCTGGCGGAGGATGGCGGCAGCGGTGCGCCCACCTACATCCCCAAGCCGGTCAGCTGGGCTGATGAGACCGATGACCTGGACGGCGACGGTAGGGGTGAGAGCGAGCCTAGGGCGGCTACCGTCCATCTTTGGGGGGCCACTGTCTGTATTAGGGGGCTACCATCCAAATGGGATGGCCACTGTTTGCACGGGGTGACCACCATCTCTGTGAGGTGGCCACTGTCAGCATGGGGTGGCAGCTGTGCGTAATGTGGCCACGATGTGTGTGGTGCATCCACCACCTGCAGCACATGGCTACCGTCTTCATGATGTGGCCACCACCTCCAGGCTCTGGCTATCCCCTGTAGTCCATGACCGCCACCTCCACGCTGTAGCCATCCTCTTCAGCCCATGACCACCACCTCCATGCTGTAGCCATCCTCTTTACCCCATGGCCTTCACCTCCACGCTGTAGCCATCCTCTTCAGCCCATGACCGCCACCTCCACGCTGTAGCCATCCTCTTCAGCCCATGGCCACCACCTCCATGCTGTAGCCATCCTCTTTACCCCATGGCCTTCACCTCCACGCTGTAGCCATCCTCTTCAGCCCATGGCCACCACCTCCACGCTGTAGCCATCCTCTTCAGCCCATGGCCACCACCTCCACACAATGGCCACCCTTTTTAGCCCACAGCCACCACCTCCACCTTCTAGCCACCCCCTGCAGCTCTCGGCTACTACCTACATGATCTGACCACCACCCTCACACTGTGACAACTCCCCACAGCCCATGGCCATCACCTCCACACTGTAGCCACCCCCTTCAGCCCACGGCCTTCCCCTCCACGCTGTGGCGACCTGCTGCAGCCCGCCCATTCTCTCCCACAGTCTCCACTGCATGGCACAGCAACGATGATGATGTGTACCGGGCGCCGCTGATCGACCGCTCGCTGTTGCCCACCGCTCCCCGTGCCGCACGCGAGCCCAACATCGACCGCAGCCGCCTGCCCAAGTGCCCACCCTACACGGCCTTCCTGGGCAACCTGCCCTATGACGTCACCGAGGACTCCATCAAAGACTTCTTCCGGGGTCTCAACGTGAGTGGCATGGGTGGGAAACAGAGCAGTGAGGGGATCTCAGGGTGGATTTGGGGGGGTTCTGTGGTATTTTGGGGTGAGAGCGTTTGCGTTGTGAGCCATGGAAAGGAGTGTTACGGTCCTTGGATGTGTCTGCAGTGGCAAAACGGGGTGAAGGTCTTTGAAGACTGTAGAACCATGGGATAGTTGGGTTGGAAGGATCCTTCAAGATCATAGAACCATGGGATGGTTGGGTTGGAAGGATCTTTCAAGATCACAGAATGATAGAAGGGTCCTTCAGGATCATAAAACCATGGGATGGGTTGGCCTGGAGGGGTTCTTGAAGATCATAAACCATAGAAGCATGGGTTATTTGGGTTGCAAGAGTCTTTGAAGATTATAGAATCATGGGATGGTTGGGTTGGACAGGACCTTCAAGGTCGTAGAACCATCAAACCATTGAATGGCTTGTGTTGGAAGGGTCCTTGAAGATCATAGAACAATAGAACCGTAGAATGGATTGAGTTGGAAGGGTCCTTCAGTATTACAGAGTCATAGAATGGTTGGCTTGGAAGGGTCCTGAAAGGTCATAGAATGGTTGGGGGGAACCTTGAAGATCATAGAGCAAGCATCCTGAAAAATAATTGTACCGTAGGATGGTTGGGTTGGAAGGATCCTTAAAGATCACAGGACCATCTGGTGGCTTTGGGTTGTACTGAATGGATAAAATGGGGCCGAGAGGTGACACCCAGGGATAGCAGCAAGCCGTGTGCTCATAGACAACCCAATGGTTTTGCATCCCACCACAGGACAGTGGCCCTAACATGCACCTTCCCCTTCCTCCTCCTCTTTCTTCCCCGCAGATCAGTGCTGTGCGCTTGCCGCGGGAGCCCACCAACCCCGAAAGGTTGAAAGGTTTTGGATATGCTGAGTTTGAAGACATTGACTCCTTGTTCCAGGCACTGAGCCTCAATGAGGAGGTGAGCTGAGGACCACAAATGACAGCCCCGGAGCAGGCATCACACAGCCTGGGAGGCTCCAAAGTGGCATCACCAAGCATGGGGGAGGGCTGAAATGGGCAGAACATTGGTCTTGGGGCACCCAGAAGAGTGGAACGTTGCCTTTAGGGTCTTCAGAAGAGCAGAACATTGTCTCTGTGGCCCCCAGGAGAGCTAAATGTTGTCTTTAGAGCACCCAGGACAGCAGACCTTCTGCTTTAGGATCTCCAGAAGAGCAGAGCTTTGGCTTTAGGTTCTCCAGGAGAGCCCCCGTGATGCACAGGCCACCTGGTCCGTGCTCAGGCATTGCCCCAACATTGGCTATCGCCCGTCCCTTGCAGTTGTGGCCAATATTTTAGGGTTGGAGCCGATTCCTTGGGACTGATTCCTCACTTTTTTTTTTTTTTCCTAGTCTCTAGGAAACAGAAGGATACGAGTGGATGTTGCTGACCAAGCTCAGGATAAAGGTGAGCTCCTAGGACTCAGCCAGGTTTGCACACAGCCTGGCTGCACTCTGATGAAACTCCACAGCCCATGTGGGTCAGAAATGGTGGATTTGGGGTCTTTTGGGATGAAGGCTGTCTTGGAGGCTGGCTTTGGGCAGATCAGGGGTTCAGTGGTGGGGGGACACCCACCAGGCAGCATCCCCATGCCCATTTCCCTGTAGCACGATGACACAGCTGCTGTGTGGTTTCAGAGCATCAGTGCTCCCTGCCACATGCAGGTTGCCACACTGCGCTTTGTCACCAGCCCCAGTCTCATGCTCCCCCACTTCTCCTCCCCTTCCCCTTTTCCTGTTCCCTTTCCCCTTCTCTTTTCCCATTCCTGTTCCTCTTCTCCCTCCCCTTCTCTTTCTTGCATCCCTTTCTCCCCCTTCCTATTTCTTTTTCCCTTTCCCCTTCCCCATTCCTCTCCTCCTCTTGCCTTTCTCTTTCCCTTTCTCGTTTCCCTTCCCCTTTCCCCTTCCTTTTCCCTTATCTTTCCCCCCTTTCACCTTTCTGTTCCCCTTTCCCTTCCCTCTTTCATTCCTCTTTCCCCCTTTTCCCTCCCTTTCCGGTTCCCCATTGCCTTTCCCTTCTCTCCCCTTTTTCCCCTTCCTTGCCCTTTCCCCTCTCCCTTTTTCCCCCCTTTTCCATTTCCTCTTCTGCTTTCCCCCTTTTCTTTTCCTCTTTTCCCTTTCCTTCCCCTGTCCCGCTCCCCTTTTCCTTTTTTCTTCCACCTTCCCCTTTCCCCCTTACTTTTTCTCATCTCCCTTTCCTCCCTCATCGCCTTTTCCCCATCCCCATCCCGTCCCTCAGACCGGGACGATCGCTGCTTTGGACGGGACCGCGACCGTTTCCGGGACTCGGAGAGGTTCGAGAGCGACTGGCGCGCACGGCCTGCCACCTCCGACAGCTTCGATGACTTCCCACCGCGCCGCAGAGACGACGCCTTCGGGGACAGTGAGTCGGGGTCGGATTGGGGATGGCACCCCATGGGCACGGGGTGGCATGAGCCCCAACCCCACTGGCGGCCCCGTCCCTCAGGGTATCGGGATCGCTACGACGATCGGTACCGCGACGGCCCGCGGCGTGACATGGACCGCGGCTTTGGTGGCAGAGACCGCTACGATGACCGCAGCAGGGACTATGACCGGGGTGAGGCTGTACTGCCACGTGGGAACTGGGAGAGGGGGCAGCAGAGGCCTGGGAGAATCCCAATGACAGGGGGGAACCGCAGTGTTTGAGTGGATCCCAGTATTTCAGAGTGAATCCCAATAGCTGGGGGTAAATCCCAATATTTCAGACTTAATCCCAACAGCTGAGGGTGAATCCCAATATTTCAGAGTGAATCCCAATAGCTGAGGACAAATCCCAATATCTGAGGGTAAATCCCAGTATTTCAGAGTTAATCCCAACAGCTGAGGGTGAATCCCAATATTTGAGAGGGAATCCCAATACTTGAGGGTAGATCCCAATATCTGGGAGTTCATGCTAATACCTGACAGTGAATCCCACTGTCCGAGGGTGAATCCCCGTAGCTGAGTGTGAATCCCAACATCTGACAGTGAATCACAGTAGTTGAGGACAAGCCCCCATATCTGAGAACAAAACCCAGCATCTGAAGGTGAATCTCAAAACCTGTGAGTAATTATCTGAGGGTCAATCCCAGCATCTGAAGGTGAATCCCAGTACCTGTGAGTTAATCCCATTATCTGAGAGTTAATCCCAATAGTTGAGGCTGAATCCCCAACACCTGAGGGTGAACCCCAATGTCTGAGAGTTGATCCCAATATCTGAGGTAGAATTCCAGTATCCAAGGGTGAATCCCAACACCTGATGGTGAACCGCAGTATCTGAGATTTAATCCCAGTAGCTGAGGTAGAATCCCAATATCCAAGGGTGAATCCCAACACCTGAGGCTGAATCCCAATAGTTAAGGATTGATCCCAGTGTCTGAGGCTCAATCCCAATATCTGAAGGTGAATCCGAGTGCCTTTGAGTTAATCCCATTATCTGAGGGTCAATCCCAATACACGAGAGTGAATCCCAATAGTTGAGGTTGCATCCCAACACCTGAGGGTGAACCCCGATATCCGACAGTTAATCCCAATACCTGAGGTAGAATCCCGATATCCAAGGGTGAATCCCAACACCTGAGGGTGAACTCCAATGTCTGAGAGTTAATCCCAATACCTGAGGTAGAATCCCCATCAGTCAAGGGTGAATTCCCATCAGTGGAGGATGATTCAGTTGAAGATTGATCCCAGTATCTGAGACTGAATCCCAGCATCTGAAGGTGAATCCCAATACCTGAGGTAGAATCTTTGTATCCAAGGCTGAATCCCAACAGCTGAGGCTCAATCCCAATATTTGAGGGCGAATCCCATTACCTGCGGGCGAGTCCTAGCAGCTGAGGCTGAATCCCAACATTTGGGGGCGAGTCCCAATATTTGAGGGCGAGTCCCAATGGGCAAATCCCAGTAGCTGAGGGTGAGTCCCAGCACCTGAGGGTGAGTCCCCGCACTGCGGGCGCAGGGGGGCTGAGCTCTGCACCCCCCAGGCTACAACTCGCGCATCGGCAGCGGCCGGAGGGCCTTCGGCAGCGGGTACCGCCGCGACGACGACTTCCGGGGCGGCAGCGACCGCTACGACGACCGCTACGAGCGGCGCGACGACCGCATGGAGCGCTGGGGAGCGCGTGACGACTACGGCCGGGACGACTTCCGGCGTGAAGACAGGGGTAACGGGGAGGGGGGTACAGGGTGGGGGGATGTGGGGGAGTTTGGGGGGTGGAGGTGGGATGGGGGGTGTATGGAGATGAAGGATTTGGGGTATGGGGTGGGGGTGTTGGGGAATTTGGGGTGTGGGGTGGGATGGGGGTGTAGGGAGATGAAAGATTTGGGGTATGGGGTGGGGGTGTAGGGGAATCTGGGGTGTGAAGTGGGATACGAAGTGTAGAGAGATGAAAGATTTGGGGTATGGGGTGGGGGTGTAGGGGAATTTGGGGTGTGGAGGTGGGATTTGGGGTATGGGGTGGGGGTGTAGGGGAATTTGAGGTGTGGGGTGGGATGGGGGTGTAGGGAGATGAAAGATTTGGGGTATGGGGTGGGGGTGTAGGGGAATCTGGGGTGTGAAGTGGGATACGAAGTGTAGAGAGATGAAAGATTTGGGGTATGGGGTGGGGGTGTAGGGGAATTTGGGGTGTGGAGGTGGGATTTGGGGTATGGGATGGGGGTGTAGGGGAATCTGGGGTGTGAAGTGGGATACGAAGTGTAGAGAGATGAAAGATTTGGGGTATGGGGTGGGGGTGTAGGGGAATTTGGGGTGTGGGGTGGGATACAGGGTGTAGGGAGATGAAGGATTTGGGTATGGAGTGAGGGGTGTAGGGGAATTTGGGGTGTGAAGTGGAATACGAGGTGTAGGGAGATACAGGATGTGGAGTATAGGGTGGGAGTGTAAAGGAATTTGGGGTGGGGGTGGCATGGGGGGTGTATGGAGGTGAAGGATTTGGGGTATGGGTGGGGGGCATAGGGGGAATTTTCGGTCTGGAGTGGGATACGAGGTGTAGGGGGATGCAGGATATGGGATATGGAGTGGGGGGTGTAGGGGGAATTTGGGGTGTGGGGTGGGATGGGGGGGTGTTGGAGGATGCAGGATGTGGGGTATGGGGTGTAGGAGAATTTGGGGTGCGGGGTGGGATGGGGGGTGTAGGGAGATGAAGGATTTGAGGCATGGGGTGGGGGGGTATAAAAGAATTTGGGATGTGGGGGGGGATGTAGGAGGATGTGGGGTGAGGGTGTTGGGGGATGCAGGATGTGGGATATGGGGTGGGGGGTGTAGGGGGATTTGGTGTATGGGGTGTGGGTGACTTTGGGGTGCAGGAAGCAGGGTGCTAATGGAGGTCACGGGATGAGGCACGTGGGCTGAGAGCTGCAGGATGCATTGTGTATGGAAGCCCCCCAGACCCCACCCTCCCCCTCACCCCCTCCCAGGCCCCACGCAGCGCCCCAAGCTCAACCTGAAGCCGCGCAGCGCTCCAAAGGAGGAGGAGAGCACGGCGGCCCCCGCGCCACAGTCCAGCCGCGCCGCCAACATCTTCGGAGAGGCCAGACCCGTGGACACGGCCGCCCGTGAGCGTGAAGTGGAAGAGCGGCTGCAGAAGGAGCAGGAGAAGCTGCAGCGGCAGCTGGAGGACGACAAGAGGCTGGAGCGGCGGCCCCGGGAGCGGTGGGGGGATGCGGCGTTGGGGATGTGAAGAAGTTGGGGGGCAAAAGGGGGGCACGGCTCTTCAGGGTGCCACACTGAGCTGAATCCCCCTCCCCTCTGTGTCCCCACCTCCAGGTACCCCAGCAGCCGCAGTGAGGATAACCCCGAGCGGTCGCGGACAGGCAGTGAGTCCTCGCAGAGCGGAACCGCCGGACCCCCCGGCACCACTGCCGGCACTGGTCCCACCGGCAGGAGTAGGTGTCGGGATGGGGAGGGACTGTGGATGGTGGGAGGGGGCTCATCCCCAGCCCTGCCCACCACTGTGTGTCCCCCCCGCCACACACACACATAGCCACGCGGAGGAGGGAGAGTGAGAAGTCAGTGGAGGGCGACGCGTGCGGCCGCGAGGAGGAAGGCCGTGAGGAGAAGCAGCCACTGAAGGTGATGCCCGCACCGCCCCCCAAGGAGAACGCGTGGGCCAAGCGCAGCGGCAGCGCCGCCGGGCGCTCCCCGGGCTCTGACTCTGAGCAGCACTCACCCAGCAGGTGAGCTGGGGGAGGCTCAGTGTGGGGCTGGGACCCCTATGAGGCTGATGAGGAGGTTGACCACACCGTGCATTCTTGACCTATGGTTGGCTGCCCTTATCTGACGCCAGTGGCCAACCCCAATGGTTGACTCCCGTATCTGACCCTAATACCCAACCCCATGTCTGACCCCAATACCCAACCCCAGTAGTTGACCCCCCATATCTGACCCCAGTGGCTAACCCCAATGGTTGACCCCCTATATCTGACCCAGTGGCCAACCCCAGTAGTTGACCCCCTATATCTGACCCCAGTACCCAACCCCAGTAGTTGACCCCCTATATCTGACCCCAGTACCCAACCCCAGTGGCTGACCCCCCATATTTGGCCCCAGTACCCAACCCCAGTAGTTGACCCCCGTGTATCTGACCCCGGTACCCAACCCCAATGGTTGGCCCCCCATATTTGGCCCCAGTACCCAACCCCAGTAGTTGACCCCCGTGTATCTGACCCCGGTACCCAACCCCAATGGTTGGCCCCCCATATTTGGCCCCAGTAGCCAACCCCAGTGGTTGACCTCCCGTATCTGACCCCAATGCCTGACCCCACACCTGCCCCCCTCTCTGACCCCCATCTGACCCTGTTCTGACCCTGCTGTGACCCTCTGTCCCCCCAGCAGCCAGCTGGCTTCCCGCCCACCTGCAGAGAATGGGGCCGCCCCAAGGAGCACCCACCGGAGAGGTGAGGGGGTGGGCAGTGGGGTTGGGGGTGGAACTGTCCCCTCATTGGGGATCGGTGGCTTTGGGTTGTGGGGGGGAACATGTCCTCAGCTCACGGCTGTTTCCTCTCCCCAGGGGATGAGAACAAACCCGATGGGGGCCGGGATGGCCCGAAGGCGCGCAGTGGGAGCTCGGCCGAGAGGTGAGTTCTGCTCATTAGGGTTAATGAGGGGACACCACCCCGCATCGCCCCACTCACTGCTCCCCCCCCCACCCCGTCCTTCCCCAGGAAAGACAGCCGCAAGGAGCACGAGGCGAGAGCTGCGCCTGAGCCAAAGAGACTGGAGGACAGCCCGGCCTCCGTGAGTGGAGTGGGGGGACCTGACAGGACCTGGGGCTGACCCTAGTGGGACCTGACGAACTGGGGGTAACCCCGGAGGGACTGGATAGGACCTAGGTCTGGTGCTAATGGGACCTGACAGGACCTGGAGATGACCCCAGTGGGAAGGGGTGGGACCTGACACGACCTGGGAGTGACCCCAGAGGGATGGGGCGGGACCTGGGGGTGACCTCAGTGGGATCTGACAGGACCTGGGAGTGACCTCAGTGGGACCTAGCAGGACCTGGGGGTGACCCCAGTGGGACCCTGTGGGGCTGGTAGCGGTGCCACTCAGGCTGAGCTTTGGGGCACAGCCTTGGGGTTTGGGGATTTGGGATCTTTTTATGGGTTTGGGGCTATCAGGGGTGGGTTTGCCTGGTTGTGGGGCAGGACCTGGCCCCAGCCCCACAGTGCTGGCGCTGTGCCCCACAGTTCAGCCACGCCAGCAAGTACGCAGCGCTGTCAGTGGACGGTGAGGAGGAGGAGTGCGGCGAGTGATGGCCGTCCAGAACCCAACGCCGAAATGGAACCGAAAACCCAGCGCCGCCCCACCGAAATCAAGCCAAGAATCATCGGAAGGAGAGAAATAAAGGAGGAAAACCAATATCACCGGGCCCTGCCGCTCTGCCCTGCTTCATTTGGGGTTTTTTGGGGGAGGGTGGGGGTCTTTGGGGGGGGTCTGGCCCCACATCTGCCCTCCATCTCCCTCCCTGCTCCGTTGCTGTTGGGGTGGGAGCACTGTGGGGTGTGGGGCCAGGCGCTGTTGGGTTTTCTCTTGGTTTCCTCCAATAAAGGTGATCGGAACGGCTGTGCCGGCACTGCGTGGTGGGGGAGGGGGGTTCTTCTCAGCTGCACCCCCATCCCATTCCCATCATATTCCTATTCCCCACTCCTATCCCATCCCTACTTCATCCCATTCTCATCTCCATCCCAATCCCATCACATTCCTACTCTTCTCCTCTGTCCCATTCCCACCCCGATCCCATCCCATTCTCATCCACACCCCAAAACTATCTGAATTCGATCCTATTCTCATCTCTTATCAGTCCCAATCCCATCCCTAATCCCATCCCATCCTATCCTCATCCTATCCTTATCAACACTGCCATCCCCATCCCCATCCCCACCCCAAACACTGAGATTCCCTCAGTGGAAGGACATGGGGACACCCAGAAATAAGGAAACCCCCAAACTGGGGCGATTCTAAAAGTGAGGTGCATCCAAACTGGGGACACCCAATACTGGGGGGGGATCTCCCACTGCAGGAGGTGACTTCTGAGCACCCCAGAATACTCCGCAGAACCCAGTGCCCTCGAGGTCCTCTCTAGGTCACAGAAAGCTTTGCAAGGCACCCCACAGACCCCTGTGTCACCCGTGTGCTCCAGGGCACGCCGATGGACCCCCACCCCCTGCCCGTGCCCCCCAGGCTTCGCAAAGCGTGTGTTTGTGCGCATGCGTGACGCGTCCTGGAGGACTGAAGACCATTGAGATTGGCGGAACTGTGACGCAGAGCGGTCATGGCCTTCTGCGCATGCGTGCTACCGCCCGGAGGCCCAGATAATCATAGAGATCGGAGGCCTGGGAGCGCAGAGCGGTGAAAGCAAAGACACACCACTTCCGTGTTTGCCTGCACATGCGCAGTACAATCGCGAGCCCTATTATAGGTATTGGGGACTTCGCAGCGCGGAGAGCTCTGTGTGTGCCCACGCATGCGCGTTACTGACTGCATGACCTATTACCATAGAGACACAGAGCAGGAGAGCAGAGCGACGCTCTGCGCACCTCCAGGAGCGTTCCGTGCGACGATGCCGGCGCCGGGGAGGTCCGGACCTCTCGGAGCAACCCTGATCCGCACCACCCCATAAGAACCGCCTCTAAAAGTACCGTCAAAACCCCATAAAAGCACCTCCACCGCCTCCTCTAAAAGTACCATCGGCCCTAAAGCCGCCGCCGCGGAGCTCCGCCGTCCCCGAGCGCCGCTCGTTGCAGTTCCTCGCGTTGGCCACACGGTGGCAGCAGAGACCGAGGAAAGAGCGCGGGTGGGTCCGCAGCTCCGTGGGGTTTTTTCCATTTGATTTCGGATGAAGAGCGCAAAGCTGGAAAAGAAAAATATAAAATAAAATAAAATAAAATAAAATAAAATAAAATAAAATAAAATAAAATAAAATAAAATAAAATAAAATAAAATAAAATAAAATAAAATAAAATAAAATAAAATAAAATATAAAATATAAAATAAAATATAAAATAAAATAAAATATAAAATAAAATAAAATAAAATATAAAATAAAATAAAATTCTCCAAACCCGGGGAGATCTGTGTTAACTGCTAAAGAACGCGCGCCCCAAACAGTATCACTCGTTACGTTTGTCGCTTAAACGCTCCCTTACCGAGATGTAATTACTAAGGACGCGTAGTGGCGGCGACGGAAGGATGCAGGGATGGATGCGCTCTCAGGTGAGAGCCGCTTTTAGCACCCAGCGGGTCTCCCTGGAGGCCAAAAAGCGATCGGGGCACCTGGGGGAGCCCCCGTCCCTCCCCCACCCCCTGTCCCCTCCCCTCGTTTCCCTCCCGTTGCTCCCGCACTCCCGTGTCCCTTCGCCGGGGCGGAGCCGCCGTCCGCTGTGTAAACCCCGCAACCGACAGCCGCCTCCTCCCGCTGCCGCCATGCACCGCAGCCCCTCCCCACCCCGGGGCCGCTCCGTCGACGCTCCGCCGCCTCCGGTTCCCGTTCACGGGCGTTCGGCGGAGCGGACGGAGCTGGCGGCTCTCAACGATCGTTTCGCCGCTTTCCTGGAGCGGGTGCGGGCGTTGGAGCGGCAGAACGGGACGCTCCGCTCCGCCCTCGGCCGCGCCGCCGCCGCTCCTCGCGCTGCGGGGTTGGTGCGGGGAGAGCTGCGGGGGCTGCGGGAGCGGCTGCAGCGCCTCGGCCGGGAACGGGAGAGGCTGCAGGGAGAGCGCGATGGGCTGGCGGCGGAGCTGCGGGGGCTGCGGCGGCGGTGCGAGGAGGGGAAGGATGCGCTGGGGATGGAGGGAGGGAGGGACCGGGAGTGATGCGCTGTGAGGAGCGGGGATGCACCGGGATGCGCTGGGGAGGGAGGGGTGGGTGCCCTGAAACGCGTAGGGGAGGGCTGGAAATGAAGTGAGGAGCGGGGATGCGCTGGGGAGGGACTGGGAGTGATGTGGGGTTGGGGACTGTGGGGTGAACCGGAATGCACAGAGGTGGGGAGTGGGGGCTGCACCGGGAGCGATAGGGGTGGGTGGTGGAGGGTGGTTTGAAATGGAGACTGTGGGATGAACCGGGATGCGCTGAAGAGGGACTGGGTGTGGTTTGGGGGTGGGGACTGGAGGTGAGTGGGGATGCAGCGGGATGCGGACTGGGAAGTGCATCGGGGGTCATAATAGGGATGGGCAGCGGGGGACGCATGGGGAGGTGATGGGAAGGGATTTAGGATGCGCTGGGATGCACTGGGGATGGGGAATAGGAAATGCAATGGGGGGCATGGGGGTGGAGATTGAGATGCACTGGGATGGGAACCAGGAAATATACTGGGGCCATAGGGACGGGCAGTGGAGAACGAGCTGGGATGTGTTGTGAAAGGATGGGGGATGTATTGGGATGGGGATCAGGGGTGCAGTGGGGAGGGGGACTCCAGGATGAACCAGGGAGGGACCGGATGTGGTCAGGTGGGGAAGTGCTGTGGATGTGGGGTGGGTACTGAGATGTGCTGCAAAGGACCCGGGTGTATTTTGGGGAGGGGACCTTGGAGATGCAGTGGGGTGGGATCAGGGGATACCCCTCAAAGCCCTTCCAACCCAACCGCTGCCATGGGCTGGTTGCTCCCCCACACACACACCTCATCAGGTTGCCCAAGGCCCCACACAGCTTGGCTTTGGACATCTGCAGGATGGGGAATCCACAGCTCCTCTGGGCAGTCTGTGTCAGGAGCAGAGAATTTCCCCCCCATTACATATCCCCTAAAACGGGGTCCTGTGCCCCTCCTCCTCCACTCTGACCTCCCTCCCGTTGCACCCCAGGCTGGAGGATGAGATGCAGAAGCGTGAAGATGCAGAACAGACACTGGTGCTGTTCCGCAAGGTGAGATGGAGGGGTCCTATGCACACACACAACCCCCCCCATACATCCCACACCAAGAGGCAAGGGGCTCGGGGACACCCCATGGGTTGGGGTGGTCCAACGTTGGGAGGCGGGGGGTTCCCATCCTCTTTGCAGTCCCCACAGCTCTACCCACTGCAGGACATGGACGATGCCACGCTGTCCCGCCTGGAGCTGGAGCACAGGATTGAGCTGCTGATGGACGAGATCGGCTTCTTGAAGAAGCTGCACGAGGAGGTTGTGGGGTAACCCAAGACGGGGTGGGGGAAAGGGGTGTCCCACGTGGGGGCTGCACAGTGATGGCGTACCGTGGGTAACACAGGAGCTGTGGGAGCTGGAGGTGAACGCGCAGAGCCAGCAGGCGCAGGCAGGGGCGCGGGTGGAGCTGCAGCAGCCGGATCTGAGCGCTGCACTGCGCGACATCCGCACGCAGTATGAGAGCATCGCCGTCACGAACCTGCAGGAAGCTGAGGAGTGGTACAAAGCCAAGGTACCCACGGATGCAGAAGTGGTATAGGAACGCCACCACGAGCGCTGACCCCCCCCATACTCCAGCGTTCTGTGGGGCTGCGAGGATGATGGGGGCACCTCCACAACGCTGACCTCCCCCCACCCCACCCCGGTGCTTTCAGTTTGCTGATCTGTCAGATGCTGCCAACCGTAACTGCGAGGCGCTGCGGGTCGCCAAGCAGGAGATGAACGAATCCCAGAGGCAGATCCAGAGCCTCACCTGCGAGGTGGATGGGCTGAAGGGCGTGGTGAGCAATGGGGGACTGTTGGGGTTGGGGGGAGGGGTACAAGGAGCCCCCCCAGCCCCTGTGCCATCCCCCTTCATTCCGCAGAATGAAGCACTGCAGCGACAGATGCAGGAGATGGAGGATGAGTTCGGCACAGAGATCAGGAGCTACCAGGAGGAGATGGGGCGGCTGGAGCAGGAGATCCGGAGCATGAAGGAGGAGATGGCGCGGCAGCTGCACGACTACCAGGAACTGCTCCGTGTCAAGATGGGCCTGGACATGGAGATCGCCACGTACCGCAAGCTGCTGAACAGCGAGGAGGGATGGTGAGGTGGGGGGCTGCCCCACGGGGTGGGTGGCACTGGGGTGTGACCCCAAGCACAGGCAGTGGATGTGTGTTTGGGTGCTGGGAGACCGAGGGGTGAAGACCCCAGGTATCAGAGAAGGTCCTCCTCCCATCGAATTCCATTCTTATGGGATTGAAGTGCAAAATCAGGGTCAGCTTCCCCTGCACCCCGCTGTCTCCATCCTCATCAGAAAAGCGTGACCCAGCTGTGCCCTCGTGCCCCCACCCCAAAGCTTTGTCTGAGTGGGGAGGGAGATGGGGTCTGGTGGTTCCTCCCTGTCCCAGTGCTTGAACCAGCACTGAGCCCTGCATGGAGGACGGTGCCATCAAAACCATTGCTCTGCAGATAGGAAGATGAGCACCATGCCCTCCCCAAATGGGCCTGACCCCACCCCAATGAGGGCTGCCCCCCTTTTCTAACGGGTTAAACCCCACTAATGAGGCTTACCCCCCTCCCCCCATCCTGATCTAGGCTGGGTTAGCCTTAGAGACCCATACATTCATTGAAGGATTAATACATCAGCTCAGCGAAAGGAATCCACGAGTGCTGGTTATAAAACCTCCCGGTTTAGCTTTGCTTGGTGTGTGAACAGCTTTGTCTTCCTGAGCAGTCACAACAGTCTGCGTTTATCTTTGCATCCTCCCGGGTGCAAGGACTTTTTTGCTTGGGTTTCTCGTGCATTGTTTTGGGTTACAGCACACTGAGATACGACGTTGGTCATTGCGGCATAGCAAGCAAGGGAAACTTGCCAAACTGGGGGAAAAAAAAAAAACAGCTAAAAGATCCTCCAGGAGGGGGAGAGGGAGGGGGGGTCTGACCTTCCCACCCCTTCCAGAATGAACGGGTATGACCCCTCCCAACGGGGATCCACCCTCAAATGGGTTCTGACCCCCTCCCCATCCCTTCCCAAAGGGGTCTGACATACTCTCTCCCCCCACAGCAGGTGGTGATGGAGCGAGTAGAGTCCAAGTGATGGAGAAGCTGCTCCCCCCCCCCCTCCCCGACCCCCAAGTGCCATCGGGCACCCCCGGTGGAGGATTGGGCCCCCCCGGCTGCCCCCCGTGTTTGTGCCTTTATTTATTGCTATTTGCTGCTGATTATTTTCCTCTGTCCCAGAGCCATGCGTGCACTCAACGCTGTAGCAGGGCGAGGGGGAGGGGGAACCTATTGCTGACCAACCCCCCCCCCCCCCAAAACTCTTCAGTCGCAAATAAAGAATGGAGCTTGGAGGAGGCGGAGTCACTGAAGGGGCGGGGCTGGAGGGGGGGTGGAGCCGTCTGTGTTGGGGTCCGCTGCTCTCCCCCAGTCCGCACAGGGTCAATCGGCCCTACCCCTCCTCGACGTGGTTCCTCCCTTCTCTCTATGCTTCCCCCCCACCCCCCCGTTCCTCCCCTCTATGGTGCCCTCCCCCACCTCCCTATGGTGCCCTCCCTCTCCTCTCTATGGTTCCCTCCCCCTCCTCCCTATGGTGCTCTCCCCCTCCTCTCTATGGTGCTCTCCTCTCTATGGCACCCTCCTCTCTATGGTGCTCTCCCCTCCTCCCTATAGTGCCCTCCCCCTCCTCCCTATGGTGCCCTCCCCCTCTTCTCTATGGTGCCCTCCCCCTCCTCTCTATGGTTCCCTCCCCCTCCTCCCTATGGTGCCCTCCCCCTCCTCCCTATGGTGCCCTCCCCCTCTTCTCTATGGTGCCCTCCCCCTCCTCTCTATGGTTCCCTCCCCCTCCTCCCTATGGTGCTCTCCCCCTCCTCTCTATGGTGCTCTCCTCTCCATGGTGCCCTCCTCTCTATGGTGCTCTCCCCCTCCTCCCTATAGTGCCCTCCCCCTCCCCTCTATGGTGCCCTCCCCCCCCTGTTCCTCCCCTCTATGGTGCCCTCCCCCTCCTCTCTATGGTGCCCTCCCCCTCCTCCCTATGGTGCCCTCCTCTCTATGGTGCCCTCCTCTCTATGGTGCCCTCCCCCACCTCTCTATGGTCCTCCTCGCTGTCCCCGCCCACAACCCCGGCGCTGCGCCTCATTCGCGCGACGTCACCCAATCCGCGCTCTGCGCGATTCCTATTGGCCTCGCGGGGACCAATGGGCGGCCGCGCTGAGTTCGGTAACGGGCGGCGGGAGGAGCGGGCGGACTTAAAGGGACAGCGCAGGATCGGGGACGGCTGCGGGACACCATGGTGGTGAGCGGCTCATCCCGAGAGAAGGAGAACCGCTCTCCGGGGCCGAGCGTCACCGTGAAGCTCTTCCCTTACGGCCGCGTCCCCGTGCGGACCCGCTCCCGCCGCGCGGAACCGGGAGATCGCCCGACCGCTGCCTGCACCGCTCCGACCCGCGGGTACTGCCGCTGGAGGGGGAGGGGAGGGCTCCGGGGGGGGCGGATGGGGCGACCTTGAGTTTGTGCTGGGGGGGTTGCAGACATCTTGGAAGTGGGCACGGGGTTCCCTTCCCCCCCCCCCCCCCCCTTTGTCATTATCCCCTCTTTTCTTCCCCCTCCCCTCCCCCCTCCCCCCGCATTCTCCGGGCTCCTCACTCTTTTTGGGGCGGGTGGGGGTCCTCACGGTGCTGCTCTGCTCTCTGCAGCTGCACGGAGGTGGAGCAGCCCCCGCCGACAGTGGAGGATGCAGGTGAGTGCCGCCCCACCCCCCTCCACGGTGGCACCCGGGGGTTGGGTGCGCCCTCTGCGTGACCGTGACCCCCCCCCCCCCCACACACACACACACACACACCACCCATGACTGTTCTTCCCACAGAGACCAACGTCACCCCCTCTCCCGTTGCCACCCCGGTGGTGGGGGCTGTGGGGGGCGGGCCTTGCTTGGCCCGCAGGGTGCCCGCCCGTGCCCCCCCCTCAGCCAAAAGATCCTCCCCTCTGGGCGCAGCAGGGACCCAAACCACGCTGCCTGGTCCCCTCCGTACCCACGAGAATGCATCCATGGGGCTGAGGGTCCCCAAGAAGAAGGGCAGTACCCCAGGTACATCGTATTCCCCTCCACCCCACTCTGGAGGGGGGGCCATGCTGGTGCTGAGCCCCTTTCCCCACCCCCTGCAGGCTCCTCCAGCACTGGCTTGACTCTCCGTGTGGCTGTCACTAAGAACATGGTTTGTACGGGAGAAGCTGGGGGTAGGGAGGGGCAAATGGCATCTCTGACCCCCCTCCCTTCCCCCTCCCCCCTTTTCCCATCCCCCAAGCCTCCATCCTGCTCTGCTCTGCTCTCTTCTTTCGCTCCACAGCGTTCTGCCCCAACCTCTCAGTGCTCCTTCCGCACGCCGTGCTTCACCCCTCGCAACTCCCAGCTGTGTGCCCTGCAGGTGGGGGGCAGCTCGAGCGCTGGGGAGGGGTCCCAGCCTGTCCCCCCAGCCCGTGCAGATGGCACTGTCCCCTCGGAGACCCCCCTACGCTGGCGACCAGCTGTGACCCCCCAGCCTGGCCCCAACACAGACACTGCTGAGTGCAATGAGCTGTCCCCAACCTGGGTGAGTGTGTGCTGTGGGTGCTGTTGCACCCCCCCCCCCATTGTTGCATGCATTCCTCCCCCCTCCTCAGCTCAAGGTGGGAGCAGTGGGGGTGCTCTGACTGTGGGGACCATCCCCCCTTTCCCCCTCCCCAGGACAAGGTCGTGGTGCAGCTCTTCAAGGGGAATGAAGGCCAGCAGGATGCTGAGGTGACAATGGCACTTCCCAGCAGCACCCCATGCCCCAGCAAGGCACAGGTGTGTGTGTGTGGGGGGGGGGGGGGGGGCTTGTGGGGTCCCTGGCCTCAGGGCTGGATCCTTGGGTTGATGGGGTGGGGGTTTCCCCCTCAAAGCCCCACACCCAGGCTGTGTCTCAACAGCGTGCGGCCCTACTCCTGCGGCAGCTGCTGCAGATGGTGCAGGATCGGCCGGACGCTGTAGCGGTGCTCACAGAGCTGTGGGAGCTCACGGCCGAGTGGGGGGTGGACCCCATGCCCCGGGACCCCCCAGACAACCCACACAGCTTCGACTCATAACCGCGACCCAGGGTGGGGATGGGGGTGCTGAAAAAACTGTGAATAAAGTATTTTTCTGCTTTGCCTTGCTGTGTTGGGGTCTTCTCGGTGCCTCTGGGGGCTGCCCCCGTCCCGCGTGCTGTCCCCTCGGCTAAGTGGCAGTGCCACGCGATGGCCACGCGGTGACAGCATCGCCCCACAGTCCCCACAACGTGAGAGTGCTCGCGTTCCTTTGGTGTCCCCACGGATCCGGGAGGAGAGGTCATGGGGCCGTGACCATGTCCCCGTGGGTATGGGGGAAGGTCACCGTCCCCATCCTGGTGGCATCCAGCACAGTGGGGCCACATTAGTGCCCCATTTGTTACTGCTGTGGTGATGGCAGAGTCACAGGATGGGGTCACAGCTCTGTCCCCGATGTCCCCTCCCCGCTGCCCCCATGGTGAGGCCGAGGCAGCAGCTGCACCTCCAAACTCAGTATATTTTATTGGGGGGGAACATAGAGTGCAACGAACGGCTGCAGGGTTTGGGGGTGGGGGCTCCGGGGGGGGGACAGCACAGCACTGGGACACCCCGATGTCCGCGGGGTGCTGACATGCAGGGAGCGTTCACACTTGTGAGTGAGGTGTATGGGGAGGTGCGGCGAGCGCACACGCGTGTGCAACGTGGAGGAGGTGCGCGAGGACCGCGGTGAGCATGCACGCACGCGTGTGACGGGGAGGGGGTGCTCGGGAGCTGCTGTGCGTGTGCAGAGGAGCTGCGAGGTATTGGTGTCTGGGGCAGAGGTGCAGAACGGCTTTCCCTATAGGCATCGTCACCTCAGGGCCTGGGATGGGGGGATGGAGGGTGGGGAAAGGGAGGGGACAGTGCCCCACGAGGTGCCCCCCCCCCCCCCCCCCCCCGCCCCAGCGCTCAGTCAGGGTAGATGATGAAGCCTGAGAAGGTGCTGTACTTGTTGGTGTTACCGCCGTGCACCTTGCCGCCGTCCAGCTTGACGCACACCTCGTCGCCCACGTCCAGGTGCAGGATGACGCTGTTGCTGGCGTAGTCATAGTTCTGGTCCGCGTCCTGCGCGATGGCGCTGGCCCGCACCTGGGGGACACAGCTGTCAGGGACCACCCCACCCCCCACCCCCAATCCCAACCACCACCCCGGGAGTGGTTTGGGGATGGGGTGCTGAGCTGCTCTGTGCCCCACCCCCCCACGCACCCCTAGATCCCCTCGTTCCGCCATCCACTGCTGCTCAAGGTCGTGCTGCCTGCCTGCGGCAGATGCTGTGGTGCCAGGAGGTGGCAGCAACAGAGCCTCCCCCCCCCTTCCCACCCCCCCCCACAATGTCCCTCCAGTTTGGTGACCCTGCTGTGTCCCTGTCCCGCCCGGTCCCATGGATCAAGGGGACTGGAGAGCCCTGGTGATGGAGCCATGGCCGCCCTCAGTCTCCCCCTCAACCCATGGCTCCTGGGGGGCAGATCCCAGTGGGGCGGCGGATCGATGCTCTTTTATCCCATAATAAACAGAAAATGTCTGGGGCAAGGTGGGGAAGGGCTGAGCTGTGTCTCTGTGAACAAAGGGAGCGGGTGAGGGCACAGGCAGACCCTCCTGGTGGTGGCCAGGTGGTTATTGGGGGTACAGCCGGACCCCCACAGCAGGTAGACCCCGCTCCATGCGGGGCAGCGTGCGTCCCTGACCCCCCAGTGGGAGTTCTGGGCACAAGGGAGGGGGACTGATGCCCCAGATAAGGGTGGTGGGGATGGGTCTAGGGGCTGTGGGGCTCCACTGGTCCCCCCCCCTCCACCTCTGCAGAGGGGAGAAGAGAAGGGATAGGAGAAAAAGGATGAAGGGAATAGGATCTGGGGAACAGGGACGGAAGATACGGGATCGGGCAAATGGAGATGGAGTGGGATGGAGGGAATGGGACTGGGGATGCAGATGGGTGGAGGGGAATGAGGATGGAGGGAATGAGAATGGAGGGAATGGGGATGGAAGGAATGGAACTGGGGAAATGGAGATGGAGATGGGTGTAGGAGAATGGGGACGGAGGGAATGGGGATGGAAGGAATGGGACTGGGGAAATAGGATGTGTGGAGACAGGTGTAGGGGAATTGGGACAGGGGAATGGGGATTGGGGAAACAGCATGGGTGGAGATGAGTATTGGGGAATAGGGAAGAGGGAAAGGGGTTGGGAAGCAGGATGGAGGACTCGGATGGTGGAAACAATACGTGAGCTGGGATGGCAGGAATTTGGGACAGGAGGCTGTGGAGAAAAGGGGGGAAAGCTGAACTGGAGAAACGAGGTGAGAGGAAACAATGGGAAAACCAAACTGGGGGAACCAGAATGGGAGAGCAGGGATGGGGACAGCAGGCAGTGGGAAGAGGACTGGAGGAGCCGGGTGGAAACACGGAGAGATGGGGCCGGGGGGACTAAAGAGGGACACGGGGGCCCAGTGGGAGCGGCTGGGGGTCCCATCTCATACCTGCCCGTTCTTCATGAGGTCAGCCCACATGCTGGTGCCGTCGCCGCCGCGCATGAGGACGTGGTAGGTGAAGAAGTAGATGCCGGGGAGCGGGCAGGTGAACTTGCCACTCGACGGTTCATAGTAGTTGCCCACGTTGGTCACCACATCGTCGAAGCGCAGAACCTCGTAGCCCTCGTGGGGTTTCCGCAGCCCCGCATAGAACGCAATCTTGGGGCTATAGAAGGAGGGTATGTACCCCCCAGGACCTGGCCCCGGCGGTCCTGGTGGCCCGGGCCGACCCGGTTCACCCGGCGGTCCCCGCGGTCCCGGTGGTCCAGGGGGACCCCGAACGCCGGCACGTCCTTTGCGCCCCGGTTCTCCCTTTGCCCCCGGTAGGAAGGGAGGCGGGGAGGCGGGAGGCAGCTCGGGGTAGGGGTCGCAAACCATGCGGCAGCTGCCCAGCATCTCGTAGTGCGCGGCCGCCTTGGAGCTGTGCACCAGCAGTGGGATGGCCACCAGCAGCACCAGCACCATGGCCACGCCGACGGCCGCCCCGGCCACGCGTTTCCTGCGGCTCAGGCGGGAGGCAGCCAGTGCCAGCAGGTCCTCGTCACCCTTGGGAGCGATGGTGGAGCCGGGGGGGTGGACGGCGGGGGGCCGCCCGCTGAGCCTCACGGCGCGGCCGGGAGCGGGCTGGGAGCGAGGATGGGGCGGGATGAGGACAGCGGTGGGGACGGGGACAGCGGTAGGGATGGAGCTGGTGGCAGCGAGGGAGGTGGGAAGGGGGATGAGGATGGGGACGGCAGGAGGGATGAGGACGGGGATGGGGAGAGCAGAGGAGATGGGGATGGTGACGGAGATGAGGATGGGGTTGGAAATAGTGGTGGGGATGGTGACAGCAGCGGGGATGGGGACAGGAATGGGGACGGAGATGGTGGTGGGGACAGAGATGGGGAGAGCAGGGGGGCTGGAGCTGGAAGCAGGGACGGGGATGGGGTCGGGGTTGAAGACAGCAGCAGGGATAGGGACGGGAATAGGAATGGGGACAGGAGTAGGGCCGGCAGTGGAGCCAGCAGCAAGGACGGGGATGGGGCAGGTATGGGGCTGGGGCCGATGGGATCAGGAGCAGGGGTTGTGGACAGCGATGGGGCTGGGATAGGGGTGGGACCAGGAATAGGGACGCACGGATGGGAACGGGACCGGGGCCGGGGACGGAGCAGCGGGGCTGGAATTGTTGCTGGGACCGAAGCCGGGAGCGGAGCTGCGGGTGGAGCCGGGACTGGAGCTGGCAGAGGGGACGAGCGCAGAACCGGTGGCGGAGCCGGGAGCGGAGCCGGGACCCGAGCCGGGAGCGGAGTCGGGGCTGGAGCCGGGAGCGGAGCCGGGAGCGGAGCTCCCGCTGCAACCAGGACCGGAGCCGCTGGCGGAGCCAATGGTGCAGGCAGGACCGGAGCCGGTGCTGGAGCTGGTGATGTAACCGGAGCCGGGATGGAGCCGGGACGGAACTTCTCGCCAAGTTCCCCGAGAGCGGCACCCCCGTACCGGCATCGGCACCCGGGGGCGTCCCCGCTCTCCCGGTGCGCACCGGCGGCGGCTCTTGGGGCGGCTGCGCGGCGCTGTCGGGGCCGCCCCGCCGGGCCTCGTTCTCCCCCCTCCTCCCCCCCCGGGACCCCTCGGTGCCCGCCGGTGCCCACCTGCCGCCCGCGGCTGCGGGAGCCACGTGCCGAGTCCGCCGCCCGCACCGCACCGCACCGCGCCCGCAGCTCCGCTCCGCCCGACGGCACCGGGCACGGCAGGGGCGGGGGAGGGCGGAGGGGTGGGGGGGGGGGGTGGGGGGGGCGAGGGAGGGAGTGGGAGAGGGGGGGTGCAGGGAGGGGGATGAGTGCGTGTGCAAGGAGGTGTGCGTGGGAGTGCATGGGCGTGCGGAGCTCTGCGTGTGTTCGTGGGGTGTGCACGGGAGGACTCGTGTCAGCGAATGAGAACGGGTGTGCAGAGCCGCGTGTGGGCAAGGAGTGCGTGTGCAAGGCTGAGCGGGATGCACGGATGTGTGCGTGGGGGTGCGTGAGCAGGGGGGGTGGTGGTGCGGGGCTGTGTGTTTGCACGGGTGTGTGAAGGGCTCAGCGTGTGTGTGCACGGGGCTGCGTCTGCAGTGGGGAGTGCACAGGACGTGTGTGTCCACGGGGCTCTGCGTGTGCACAGAGCTACGTCTGCATCCATGCGTGTACAGAGCTGTGCAAGACGTGGGTGTGTGTTTGCTCGGCTTTTGCTGTGAGTGTGCATTTCTCTGTGTGTGAAATGGGCGCAGTGGGTTTGGGGGTGAGCTGTGTGCACGCATGCGGGGCTCCCACGCAGCCCTCCCTCTCCAGCCCTACTCGGGGTCCCCGCGTGCAGGTGACCACCTGCATTTCTGGGGGGGGATGGCTCACCCACATCGGACCCAGCAGGACCACAGCACCCCAAGGCTGCCGTTCCCTCCATGCAGTTTGGGGTCAGGATGCAGCCCACAGCCATGGGTTGGGGGGGGGGGGGGGGCAGATTTACAGCTGCTCTTTTCAAACCCTGACAGGTTCCACCGCTCTGTGCACAGCCAAATCTCACCCTCCTCCCTTGGGGGGGCAGGGCTGCCCCCCCCCCCGTGGCCTCACTGCTGCAACTGTGGCGGGGGGGGGCAGGTAGGGGGGACACAGCCCTAAGTGGGAGCGCTCTGGGACAAGTGGGGCCCACGCATGTCCCTCTGCACCCACGTGTGCATGCAGGGTTGCAAGCTGGGGGGGCAGCAGGTGTGCACGCACACGTGTGAGCACACGAATAGTGTGTATGTATGAGTGCATGCGTGTGTGTGCTTGCATCTGTGCACGCCTGGTGTGTGTGTGGGTGCACACACGTGTGCAGATGTCCGCTGGCACGCGGGCGGTGGGAGATGCTCCTTCCTGCGTAATTTATCCGGATAGTTTTTAAATTTGCAGGCTGGGCCAGCTCCCTCCAAAGGGCGCCGATCCATCAGCCGGGCTCCACGACGGATTTATGGGCCCTTTATGCCGGAGGATCAATGCAATCCTGAAACGCCCGGCGCTGTTTGTGCAACAAATTACAGCAGTGGGAGCAGCTCCCGCAGCGGGGATGGGGTCCGGGCGCGATCGATGCTGCCCGAGCTGTCCCCTGAGGGTGGGGACATCGGAGTCCCACCGCCGTCACCGCCCTTCTGTTGGCTGATCTTAATGAGCAGCAACAGCGAATTAATTAGGGAGGCCGGGAGGGGAAGCCTGAGCGCTAATTAGCGAGAGCTGGGGGCATGCGGGGAAAGGGTGCTCAGCGGAGAGGTCCCACTCACGGGGACGTGGGGGGTCCTGGCTGCTCCCAGCAGCCGCAGTCCCACTGGGGACCCCATTGGCGGTGCTGCACCCAGGGGCAGTTGCAGCCCCCCAGACCGCGAGGAAAAGGGAGTGCAGAGCAAATACTGCCGGTAAAAATAGCGGCAGCGCGGAGGGAAAGGTCAACCCCGGAGAGAGCAGAAGCGGTGGTGGTGGTGGGGAGACGAGGGAGGGGGGGATGGGGGCTCGGAGATGGATCCTGCTCACGGAACGCCGCAGCACCGGTGGTGGTGATGCCCCCACTTTGTGGCGGGGGGATGGGGGTGTAGGGGCCGCGGGTCCCCACGCCACGAATGCTGCCCCCGAAGAGAAGTGGGGACGATGCTTCCGGGGGCTACGTGGGGACGGCGGTGATGGACGTGTCCTGCAGCGCAGAGCTGCGGGGACGCTGCGGGGCGCCGAGCCCCGCCACAAGCTCAGGGCTGGCAGCGGAGCTGGGGAGCAGAGCATGAATAAATGCATGATCCGCAGCCCCGGGGCCGCGAGTGGGAACGGAACGGGGAAGGGGGGTGAGGAGATGGGGGGGGGGGGGGAGGCTGTCTGGCGGGCACCAAAAGCACGGTCACCATCTGCCTCCGCAGGCAGGGTCACATCCTGGTCCCCAAAGCCCAGCGTGCCCAGCGCCTTGTGCTCTGTGCACGGTTTGTGATGCACCGTGGTCCTCCGCGCCCGTGGTGCACTCGTTGTGCACGACCCCTGTTGCCCTGCGTGCAGTCCGTGGTGCACAGTGCACCGTGCGTGGTCCTCAGTGCGTGGCACGCAGTGCACACTCATTGCGCACGGTCCCCAGTGCACAGTCTGTGATCCACGGTGTGCAGCCCACGGTCGCTGTGCGCGGGTCACGGCCCCCCTGTGCACGCTGTCCCTCTCCCCGTGCCATCACCGAGGCACTTCCCTCCCAGTTTCAGCGCTGCACTGGGACCAGCAGACAGATTGGTGTGTCAGCACCCGGCACGTGGTATCGGGGGAGCCTTGTGCAAATGAATATAGATTGGCCAGAGGCGCCCGGGCGCTGCGCTCCATCCAGGGCGTGTTTGCAATAAAGCCAGGCCGTGCGCCGGGCCCAAATTGGATGAAAATTGTCCTTGAATGGAGACAAATAAACCAACAGCAGCAATGTGGGGGGGAGACACATGGCCCGGGGGAGCTGTGGGAGGCTCAACAGGTCCTGAGGGTGGCAGGAGGGTGATGCTGCCTGCGTGCATGGTGACAGATGGAAAGTGTCACCCGTTGCTTGCATTGGAGCCTGGCACCTTGTCTTCCCCCCACCCCAGGATGAGGCAGCCCCCGTGCTCTGTCCCCAGTGTGCACCCATCCCTGATTTGTGCCTCCCCAGTGCACACCCTTTGTGCCCCAGAACGTCCTGGGCACTAGCACCCCTCCCCCTGCTGCCCACCCAGGTTCATTAACATCTGCTGCTAATTGCTGACGAGGCAGTTGGGGGGTTATTAATGGAGCATGGCCCCCACACACTGTAGCTGTGTTGGACTTAGAACGGGGTGAGTTGTGGAGTGGGTGACACCAGGGGGGGAAAGGACCTTGGGAGCCCCCAAGTTCACCTGCACCCTGTGTTCCTGGGGGGGGGGGGGGGGAGGTCCCCATGGCACCATGGCCCCATTTTGAGGAGCAGAGAGATACCAGCGGGGGGTGGCAACCCTGAGGTGGGGGGGCATCCTCATGAGAGCTCCCAGAGTTTGGGTGGGGTGGGGGGGATCATGCCCCCCCCCCCCCCCCCGGGCTGAGTCACTGCTGGAGCGGCAGCGGAGCCGTCCGTCACCACATGGCAGCGCGTGATGAGATGGATGGCTGTGGGCTGCCCCGGATTAATTCTCTGGACAAGCAGCATTTATTAAGGATTCAGAGGATGTCGGGTGGAGAAATCCATCCCAGCCGGGCTGCGATCGAGTGGGGGGGGGGGCGGCTGGGGCGCGGGGTCCCACTGCCCCCTGCTGTACAGCAGAACTCGCAGACCCCCACCCTGTGCCCCACTGTCCCCTCGTGCCACCATCCCGGTGCCCCCCCCAGGGCTCACCCCCACCCCACGGGGTCGGGGGGGCTCATTGCAGATTCACCTCATGCCTACCTGAGGCGCCCGCTGACAAATAGACATTTAAATCAGACAATTAGCTGGCCTCCACTGCTGACATTTTTAATGTATTAATGTGCATCAACAGCTAATACATATAAAATTCCCCTAATAACAGCACTTGGGTAAAGGGGCTGCTCTGCAGCCCGGTGCTGGCAGTGATGTACGAGTCCAGAGGGACTCCGGCCCCGGAGTTTGCATTAATTACCAGCAAACTGACAAGGCAACGTGACATTCGGGAGCGGCGACGGATGCCTTCAACCAGCGCCGTGCGTGTGTGATGGTGGGGCGTGCACACGCGTGTGTGGATGGGTGCGTGGGGGAGGTTGGGGGCTTGGAGGTGTGGGAGCTGTATGGGGGAGTGTGTGCATCCTGGGGGTAGTGTGGGTGTGAGGGCACGATGCGTGTGCGTGGAAGTGTGTGTGCAAGGAGTGTGTGTGCATGGTGGGGACATGCGTGTGTGTGAGGTTGTGTGTATCATAGGGGTGTGTGTGCATCATAGGGGCAGGTGTGCAAGGGGATGTGTGTGTGCATCACAGGGGCACGCGTGTGCACGAGGTGTGCATCATAGGGATGTGCATGAGGACAGGATGCACGTGCACAGGGGTGCGTGTGCATCATAGGGGCACAGAAGTGCTTGTGCAAGGGGAGGTGTGCACAGTGGGGTCATGATTGTGCACAGGGGTGCGTGTGCATTATGGGACACGTGTGTGTGTGGTCGTGTGCATTGTAGGGATGTGTGTGCATGAGGATAGGACGTATGTGCACAGGGGTTTGTGCGCACAGAAATGCACGTGCAAGGTTACATGTGTGTACACAGGGGTATGTGTGCATGATGGAGACCACGCATGTGCACGAGGTCGTGTGCATCTCAGGGACTCCTTCCTCATTCCCCCTCACGTATCGTTGGGGATCCGGGCGCACCGTGACGAAAGCCGCTCGTTACGGCCTAACGAGCGATGGAGATCTGCCAGGTTTGGGGAAGCAGCTCAAGGTGCGCAAAGAACCGCTCCCTGACCCCGCAGTGCCCTTAGGGAGAGTCATCTTCCCCCGCTTGCAGACAACAACACGCGTGTGCGTGTGATGTGCATACGTGGGGCAGACACGCGTGCTCTGGGGACGCGTATAGCGGCCATCCCATGCGGGGCAGCCCCCGGCTGGACGCCCCCAAACGAGGCGATGACAAATGCTTCAATTAGCGGGAAGGTTCCACAAATCGATGCCTTAAACGCTGCCGGCCGGGGCTGATCAATGCCTCCAATTACACCGGAATGGGGGGATACAGCACCCACCCAACAGCAGCCCCCCCACCCCTGGCCCTCCTCCCCAGCTCCCTGGTCCCCACAGACCCGTGGTGAGGTCCTGGCTCCTCGTGCCTGTGCTTTGGGGTCCCCAAGGCCTGGAGGGGGAGGTGGGGGTCTGCCCACCGCAGTGGGGCTGAGGCCCCTCCTTGCCTCCCAGAGCCAGATTTGACATTTTTAAATCCAGATACTTTAAGAAATCGATCCAGCAGCGGAGCACCTGGCCTGCCCCCCCCCACCCCCCCCAACTAGCATCGATCCCGTACTGCAGCATGTGGGGGGGGGGGGGGGGGAGGGAGGGTGAAGGGGGGCACAGCAGCCATTAGGCAGCCTGGAAAGGGGTTATCCCTCCCCAAAATAAGGTGTGACCCCTCCCAAAAGGACTCTGCCCCACTTCCAGGTGCATCCCCCCCATGCATCCCCATCCTAAAGCAATTCCAACCCCCCCCTCACCCCCCTTCCAGGTGCAGCTCTCCCCCCATGCATTCTCATCCTAATGCAGCCCCCCCCCCCAGGGCGCAGCTCATCCAAGCATGGCCCCACTGGGAGCCGCTGTCAGGGAGGCAGCCAGGCGGGGTGGGCAGCGCGGGGGGGCCGCTGTCAGCCCTGATGGGCAGCTGGGCCAAGGGGGGCTGCAGCATCTCCCCCCACCCTGTATTAGTGGGATCCCATAGGAGCCAGGCTCCCAGCATCCCTGCATCCTGCTGAGCCGCAGTATTTGAGGGGGAGGGGGGGTTGTTGCCTATGAGGGGGCTGCGCTGAGGAGGGGGTCACAAGGAGGGGATCACTACCCCCCCCCCGGCCCCCAACCCCCCCTTCTAGTCCCCACTCCAGCAGTGACTGTGTCAACAACACGGCCGGCCAGGGCCGTTAATAATGAATGAGACCAAATTGGAGGCCAGCAGCGGCTAAGCCGAGCAAACACAGCGGCGGTGGCGAGGGTGGGGGCTGCGAGAAGGGGAGGGGGGGGGTTGGGGGTGGGATGGAAGCTGCTGGGGGGGCACAGCACCGGTAAGGGGCACAGCTCTGGCATTGCCTGAGTATAGTGTGTTAGGGGTGTGTGGTTGAAGGTGATGCCATGGGGCTGGGATGGGGAGGTTATCATGGGTCTGGGGGTTTCTGCTCACAGGTGGGGAGGGGTCTTCCCCTATTAAGGGCTTTATGACCCCACCCCACAGCAGAATGTGGTGTTCTGCCCTTTGCCTGGTACTGTCAAAGAGGCAAAGTCCATGCTGAGGGGGTGGAGAGGAGCTGTCTGTGAGCTCTGTGGGGCTCTGTGCAGAGGTGGGTTGGGGGGCTGAGGGGGTCCGCAGAGTCGTGGGTGGGTGCACGTGATGCTGGGAGGCTCAGGGGGACCCTGGGCGCACAGATGTAGGTGGTCTTGAGTGGGCTTAGGGGATCTTGGATGGGGATATGGAACTGGGGCGGGGGGGAGAGGGGGGAGTGGATCAGCTCTGGATGGGTGCAAAAGGACTCTGAGTGGGCTCATGGGGTCCCCAGATTGGTACGGGGTTGGGGACCTGGGTGGGGACATTGGGACCTTGGTGGGCGCGAAGGGGCTCTGGATGGGTTTGTGGGATCTCATATGGACACAGAGGGCCTGGGGTGGGCATGCAGGGTTCTGAGTGGGTGTAAAGCAGGTCTGAATGAGCACTGAGGGTCCTGGGAGGGCATGAAACAGCCCTGGGTGTGTACAAAATAGCTCTGGGTGGGCTCATGGTGCCTCCAGATGGGCATGGGGGTCCTGGGTGTGGGTATGGGACCTGGGTGGGGATAACCCAGCCCTGGGTGGGCAGGGGCACTGGGGTGGTGGGTGTGTGCTAGGTGGGCACACATGACTGCGGGTGGTGGGATCCATATGGGCACAGGGCAAGTGCCCCCAGCCATGCCTTCCCTCCAACAGGACTCCAGATGCCAGTGCCACACCAGTGCCATACCACAGCCGTGAGCCACCCAGCATGGCCAAGCGGCTCCTGGTGGCCTACGGGCTGTGGGCGCTGGGGGGGCCACTGGGGTTGCACCACCTCTACCTGGGCCGGGACAGCCACGCTCTGCTCTGGATGCTGACATTGGGCGGCTTCGGTGCCGGCTGGCTCGGCGACCTCTGGCACCTCCGCCGTTGGGTGGCCAAGGCCAACGGCACCAGTAGCCAGCGTGGGGGGGCCGTGCCAGCGCTGAGCCCCATATGCCTGGTGGGGCAGGTGGCCGTGGGGACATATTTCGGGCTGGTGGCAGCGCTGGCGCTGCCCTGGCTGCCACAGCTGCTGGCCCAGCCGCTGGCCGTGGGGTTGGGTGTGCTCCTGGTGGCCTCCGCAGGGGAGCAGAGCACCAAAGCGCACCGCGTCCTTACCGCAGCCTTCCTCACCTCCCTCCTCTTCCAGGCTCAGCTGCTGGCGGTGCTGCCCTCCAGTTTGGCTGCAGGGCTGGCAGCCCAGCGGCACTGCCGCTATCAGCATCCCGACGGTCCTCCGCTGCGGCTCCGCGCCCGTCTGTTCCGCCTGGGCATGGCTTATTCGGCCTTTGCCATCCCGGTGGGATACAGCCTGCTGCGTGGCACCGCTGGGGCCGTGGGGTGGGTGGGGGCCATCCCGATGTGGTCCCTCCAAGGCCTGGCCAGGCTGGTGGGGCTCAGAGCTGGAGGATGCGATGAGCGGCAGCAGTGGGCCTATCAGGTGCGAGGTGCAGCACGATTTGGGGAGGAGTGGGGTTTGGTTGCCCTTAACTGTACAGAAGGGTTGCACGGGTGATTCTGGGGTGCTGGGGGGGAAAAAAGTTTGCGGAAAGGGAATGCCTTTTGGCGGCCCCTAGCGTGTTGAGGGGTGGTGTAGGGGGTATATGGCTGATTTGGGCGGCAGAAGCTGGGGGGAATGGGGTTTGTTTCCCTTTAGCCTGGAGGAGGGTAGCACAGGGTGCACGTGGCTGATTTTGGGGTGTTCTGGGGTGAAAGGAGGAGGCTGCTACAGCACCCCATCGTATCCTTTTTGCCTCTCCCAGGTTCTCGGCATCCCATCCGGCTCTGGCATCGAGGAGGTACAGAGGAGCTACCGGGAGCTGGTGAAGGTCTGGCACCCCGACCACAACCGACAGCGGGCTGAAGAGGCCGAGCAGCGCTTCATCGAGCTGCAGGAAGCCTACGAGGCACTGGGGGGACCCCGCAGGGCAGCAGCTGCAGGAGGCTGAGCCCACCGTGCGGGGAGCAACGACACTGAGGGCGATTTGTAACGTGGGGTTTGTAATACAAGGCTTGCTGCTGGCCGTGCTTTGTTTCTTTGCTCGGTGTCATGCGGAGCTGGGGCCGGGGGTATGCACCGTGCAAAGCAAAGCACAAGGTATTGTGCAAACTCTTGCGTGGTGTAGGGCAAATAACCCCCAAAAATAGCACCCAAAAGAAATAGTGCCAAAGCTGGTATATTTTTGATAGGCTTAAGTAGATATGTACAGATGGTTAATGGTTAATAAGAAAAGAGTGGATCACCTTTAAAGATGGTCGAGGCTCGCCAATAACTCCACTAGGGAGGGATCTCCAACCAGAGATCCTTCCCTGGTGGTGGTCAGCCCTTAAATGGGGTCTTGGGAGAGGTGGAGTCAAACTCCACCCCTTCCAATCACACTCACTTGTGCCCCTGCGGCTGACCCAGTGCTCGCCTCAGGTGATCAATCAGTGGTTCAGGCCGTGATTCAACAGTTCCCATACACGTGGGGATGGCTGCGACCGATGGATGGGGAGGTCGTGCAAATCATTGCACGGGGATCCATGCGGACCCTTGCACGAGGACTTGTGTAGATGGTTGCGTATAGGCGTGTGCAAACCGTTGCATTAGGCTCCATCCGTGCACGGCATCCCCTGAGGATTCCCCCGTCCATCTCCGAGCCTCCGGGCTCACAGCATCCCAGGTCCGGGACGGTTCAGGTGGGACTGCGCCTCGAACCCACGCTCAGTCTCCTCCTTTCCGGCGTTCGGCTCTTTCCGGAAAGGATTCGGGTGTTTCCGCCACAGGGCGGTGGCTTCTCGGCAGTTTCCGTCCACGTTCGGCACCCGCTGCCCCACCTTGCTCCGCCCCTCAGGGGGCGGTGAGGCGTGGCCTCTCCATCGCCGGATCCGATTGGTCCTCGGCAGATATTAGCCCCGCCCCTCCCCGACCTGCGTCTGCGCACGTTAGCGGACGCAGCTCTCCCCTCTCATTGGCCATAACCCCTCGTCCCTCCCCCCTCCTCGCTTCAGATTGGCTGAAAGCTCAAAGAGGCGGGCCTCGCCTCCCCTCCTCCGCTCTCTCATTGGCTGCGATCTCCGAGAGCAGCGCCGCGCTATTGGCTTTCGCTTGGCGTCCTCGGAGCCGATTGGCTGGCGGAGGGCTGAGGGCTCCGGCCGGGCCGCGGCCCCCACCCCCTCCGCGCTGCATCCGCGGCGGCCCGAGGTGAGCTGAGGGGCGGGGGGAGCGGCGGCGGCGCGACGGTGAGAGGGGGTCGGGGCAGCGGTGATGGGGAGGGGGCGGCTGAGGGGGGTGTTGGAGTGAGAGTCCCCTGTAGGCCTCGGCGCGGGGACGGGGGGCGGCGGTGGGCAACGGTTCCGTGAGGCCTCGGGATCCGGGCGCGGGGAACCGCCCGGTGCTGGGCGGTACGGGCCCACCGGAGCCGGGGCTCTGGGGTCGGCTGGGAGGACGAGCCCCCCCAGCTGGGCTCTGGGGCCGGCTGGGATGACGAGCCCCCCCCAGCTGGGCTCTGGGGCCGGCGGGGAGGATGAGCCCCCCCAGCTGGGCTCTGGGGCCGGCGGGGAGGATGAGCCCCCCCAGCTGGGCTCTGGGGCCGGCGGGGAGGATGAGCCCCCCCAGCTGGGCTCTGGGGCCGGCGGGGAGGATGAGCCCCCCCAGCTGGGCTCTGGGGCCGGCGGGGAGGATGAGCCCCCCCAGCTGGGCTCTGGGGCCGGCGGGGAGGATGAGCCCCCCCAGCTGGGCTCTGGGGCCGGCGGGGAGGACGACCCCCCCCCCAGCTGGGCTCTGGGGCCGGCGGGGAGGACGACCCCCCCAGCTGGGCTCTGGGGCCGGCGGGGAGGATGAGCCCTCCCAGCTGGGCTCTGGGGCTGTCTGGGAAGACGGCCCTCCCAGCTGGGCTTTGGGGTCAGCTGGGAGGATGGCCCCCCCAGCTGGGCTCTGGGGCCGGCCGGGAGGACGAGCCCCCCCAGCTGGGCTCTGGGGTCGGCTGGGATGACGGTCCCCCCAGCTGGGCTCTGGGGCCGGCGGGGAGGACGAGCCCCCCCCAGCTGGGCTCTGGGGCCGGCGGGGAGGACGAGCCCCCCCCAGCTGGGCTCTGGGGCCGGCGGGGAGGACGAGCCCCCCCCAGCTGGGCTCTGGGGCCGGCGGGGAGGACGAGCCCCCCAGCTGGGCTCTGGGGCCGGCTTACCCCCCCAGCTGGGCTTTGGGGTCGGCTTGTCCCAAACACTCTGTTGCTGTGGTACCACCTGAAGTTCTGTCTATAGGGCTTTCCAGGCCCCGAGTGCTGTCCCACCAGCACGGCTTCCCAGTAGTGTTCCCTTTAAGGAGCGTTTAAATGTTTTATGGTTGTTCTGAGCTGTGAGCCCTCAGCGGAAGGTTCTGGTTGGATCCCGGACAAAGGAGCTCAAGAGGTGACCACAGGAGGATTTGTAGGTACTGCATTACTCTTAAGAGAGCTGACAATTATAACGTAGAGCTTCCATTTAATGGCATCCTCAGGCTCTGGTTTAAAGGTTGGCTGAGGTCAAAGGGAAAGCTGAGAGGAGACAGCAGGAGCAACCTCCCCCTGTAGTGAGCTTGGGGCCGTGCAGGAAGTCCTCACCACACAGCAGCGGGGCAGGGGGAGTTGTCTTCTGTTGATTTTCTCGTCGGATTTCTGCTTCCTTCTTCTCAAAAAGTTGTGATTTTTTTTGGTAGATGCTTTGGTTAAGAACTCAACCCCAATCTAAAGGGCGTTCACAATCTTAGCTACTCTTAGCAAATGCCTGAGACCTTTCTGCTCAGAAAGGTAGCAGGTAATACCTGAAAGCAGCGGTGGTGCACACCATTGCTGGGACAGATGTGTGTTCCAGGTCCCTTGGCATCATGCTGAGGGTTTTGGAGTACTTCAAGCCAAGGGGTCCTGGCATTTGGGAAGCAGGAGGAGGTTCCCATCTCGAGGCATAGGTTGTAAAGCATCAGGAAACCTTCTAACGCTGCTGTGTTTGGAAACTGAATGTGGAAAATGCCCCAGGAGGGGGAACTGAGCCTTTTTTCTGCAGCAGCCACCGGTGGGGGCTGCTCCTGTGCTTCACTCAGCGTAGGTGAACTCCTGTGTGGGGTTCTGTGGGGTCGGGGGGGTGAGCACAGGAGTGTTTTATCAACCGAAGGACGGAGCTTTACTTCCTTGCACTGATAAGTCTGGGAGAGGTCCACGTTTGTGGGAAAGCTCACGCTGAGTCAGGGCAGAAAAAGTAAAAAGCAGAGGGGGTTGAGGCCTCTGGGCTTGGTTTGGGCTGCTGTCACTTAGTGGGCTTTGGCTGATTTTATCCTCAGAACTCCAGATTTCTCAACAAAATCACCTTTGGTAGATTAATAAAAGTTCCCAGATGCATTTCTCTCCATTTATCTTTAAGCAGGGAGCTCTTAAGTTTGTAAAGTTCACTGAAATACTCCATCTAGACAGGGCAGGGATGGCCTGGAAAGTGAAACGCCACCAGTAGGGTGTTCTGAAGTCATTTCTCTCTCGGTGTGCTGTCTGTAAAGCTGCAAATGAGTTTTCCTTATTTGAAAATGAGCCGGTTTGTGCTTAGCTCCCGTTGTGACTCAGGAAGGCCACGTGCCACCTGAGATCAAGGAGAGTTCCTGTCACTCTTATCTTCAGCACTGGGTTTCTATGGGTTGTTTTGTGCCCCCTCCGTCCCATTCAGTGTTTTATTTTAACGCTGCTGGTCGCTTTTTCACTTGTTTTGTGTTGATTCTCTGCTGTTTCTGTGGACGTGTGGATTTGAGTTGTTTGGTCCCACCTTTGGGGGGGAGGGGGTCTGTGCAAATTCTGGAGGATTGTTTGCTTTTCGGTGTTTATTTTATTCCCCACTCTGCTGCTTTTCCACTTAGTGCACAGCCAGCTTAGAACGGAGCTTGCCAAAGAGTGTCCGGGAAGCTGTGATGCACTACCTGCTTCTCTCCACAGATTTTAATTACTGCTCATTTTTCTACCTCTGAAGTGTGGAAAAGCTGATAACATGCACTTGCTCCAGATGTTTGGAGATCTCCCATTAACTTTTCAGGCAGCTTTCTTACCTGGTGTCCCCTCAGGTGCAGAGACGGCTTCAGAATGTTCCTTTGCTGAGTTCTGTTCGTAGGCAATCACTTTCAGGTTGCCAATATTCCTTCCTTTACTGAGCTGAGTTGGAGACAGGCGGAGGAATCTCACCTCAAGTGCTATGTGATGCCCCAGGTTTGGTGTCTTTCTGCTCTGCGTAATCCTCCAAGTTTGATGTATTTCCATGCTCCCTTCTCATCAAAAAGTGCATTTGTTTGAAGGCGTGGGATTATCAAGGAGGTTTGGGTGCAGACTTGAAGGTGCCCCGGTCCCTCTGCCCTGGGAAATGGAACATGGGATGCATTTCAAATTGTCATCCCCATCCTTCCATGCTCCCTGCTCTCACTTTGGGATTGCAGCTCCTTGTACCACAGCTGTGTCACTGCATTCCTCCTGCTCCTAACCCATATCCTGGGAATGCCCCTGCAGGTAATCCCAGTTGGGATGGGTGGGAGCGGAGCTGATTATTCCTCGAACAAACGAGCTGTGTGTTCCTCAGTGCATTTTCCAAGCGTGTGGGTTTCACTAGAAATGCACAGTGTCTCCTGATTCCTTAATGCTTCGCCTTCAGCCTGTGTTTGATATATTGCATTGGCAAGTTTTGTCTTTTCCTCCTGGATGACGGATGTGGCACAGCTCTCAGGCCGGATCCCCATTGTTCTGTCCCGTTGCTCTTTGTTTAACCTGGCAGCGTCCTGCTCCTACACAGGGGAGCCAGCAGCAGAAGGAAAATCGCTGCACAGGAACCGAGTATCCCTGCTGTGTGCAGAGGGAGCTGTGTGCTGCTGGGATGCTGAGTGCTGACACACCAGGGATCTGATTGCTCGTCGCTCCCCGTCCGCTTCTTTCATTAGCGAATGTTTTATGGTGGCTGTAAACCTCCCTGGTTGTGGGGTTGAAGTCACAGAGTGCCTTGCTTTGAGCCTCTGGAATCCATCCTGAGGCCGTGGGACTCTCGTTGTTTTACGTTTAAGGTTGCTTTCTGCTAGCCACCTTAAACAGAACACAGATTTCACTCTTTAAAAACCGTCAGTAAGATGCATTGACAGGCTGGGGGGTGTGGGGTACACTGTGGGCTAGCTGGGCAGCGATTTCTGACTTCCTTTCTTTCTTTTTTCCCCATTGTTATTTTTTTTTCCCCATTGTTATTTAGAACCCGAGACGACTGACACCAGCAGCCGCGCTCAGGCAACGTGACAAGGAGCTGCTTTCCCCAGGAAGAAGCCGTGCTGCTCTGTCGGGCTGTCAGCTGAATTCTGACAGCTCCAGACCCCGCTTGCCCTCACAGCTGAGATTTTGCCATCCCAGACCAAACACCGTCCTCTCCCTGCCTCGATTCGAGGCCGTGTGTGAATCTCAGCTGCACTGCTCAAGGGCCAGGACTCTTTTTTTTCCCCCCCCAACCCCCTACTTGTATAGCTGCACAAACACACCGAGATGTCTAAAAAGCAAAATCCAAAAGGTAAGATGCGTGCAGATGTGCTACAATCAAATGTCAATAAGCAGCACTATTGATTCCGAAGTTATCAATTAGGAGAGGGGTTAATTGCTTCTGCTGTACTCCTCTTCAGGCTTCTGGCGATGCTTGACAGCTTATTGTCACCATCTTGGTGACATCGTATAACCTGTTGGGTTTTGTGACATTTGTAGCAGCGTTTCAGTTGTCCAGCTGGACAGGTCTGATTCATGGCTTGCTGCATAACATTAATCCTGCCTCACTTTCACCATCAGAAAGCAGCGGAAAAAAGAAAATATTTTGAGTGGTTAAGAGTTACAGAGCCTTGCTCTGCGTGCAGCACCCGTGCAAGTTCTCCCTTTTCTGCTCTTGCACATTAAAGGCAAAGCTGTTCTTGCATCATGCGGCTTAGTGCAGCGAGAGTCTTCGTTTGCTGCACGTGAGATATTAATTCCAAAGCGTGGGGAGGGGGAAGGGAAGGGGTTGTGAAGGTTACGGTTTTCTTTTTATTTGCACTGACTACTAATTAATAATTTAAGGCGAGTGGTTTGACGATTCGTGTCCTCTGCCTCGAGAGAAGCGCTTTTGTTCTCAGTAGATTTTTTTTTTTTTTTGCCTCTTGCAGTTCTGGCACTGAAATGGTGCCTACCTGAGGAGCATTGCTGTCCTTTGACAGCTGTATCCGGTCTGAAGCAATTAGCTTAATTTTCTTAAGGAAAATACTGTGTAGGGTAATTTTTGAATTATTTTTAAGGTGCTGTATCTGTGCTTTTGGAAACCTCGGCGCAGGCCGTTAGGGTAATTGTCTTCTCTCTGCTGCTGGAAATGGAGCCCTGAATGTGTGGGGGAGAAAAGCACACCTAGGAGCAGCAGGAAGGTAGGGAATGGAGAGAGGGTCTGCAGGAGGTGGCAGAGAACCCTGTGGGGCTGGCACTGCTGGGGTCCTGAGGCCAGGAGGGCACTGAGGCTGCCAGTATTCCGTGCTGTGGGCTGCAGTCCTGGCATGCTCAGCAGATGTCACGCAGAGAGCAGATCCTGAGCAGGAAAGGAGTGTCTTCTCAGGTTCTCTGGAAGCCAAACAAAACCCCTTTGCTGTGTAACAAAGGACCAGTAAGGAGTGCTGAGAGGTGCTGAGTGAGAGAGCTGCTTTTAATAATGCAGCAGCTCTGAAAGTGAATCAGGAGCCCGCCTGCTGCTGCATGGGAGTGCTGTGGACCAAGGTGAACATCTGAGCTGCTCAGAAGGGTGTTGGTGAGATTTGGAAAGCGGGTGGTATGTGATTTGGGCCCGGATGAGGAGGAGCCCAAGGGCTACATTGCATCTGGATACATTGAGGACACACTCATTGCAACTTGGTGAAAAGTTGTCCTGTGTGAATCTGGAGAAGGAAAGTGTCCCAGGGAGCCTGCACAAGTGTGGGGGGAATTCCATTTTAATCTCATCCCTTCGTTTAGCAGTGTGCCATTCAAATGGAAGCTCTGCAGAGTCCTGGCTCTATGTGGGTGCCGCCTCCTGGCTTTTATCTGAGAGACAGAGAATCCTAGAACTATTGCGGTTCGAAGGAACCTGTGCAGACCCTCAGTCCAGCCCTGTGCTAAAGCAGGTTCCTTAGAGCAGAGTACACAACAAAATATGGAGGAGGATTTGGATCTCTCCAGAGAAGGAGACCCCCACCTCTCTGGGGGGCAGGTTTGGGCTTAGGGCTATACTGCACACTTGGGCTGTTCAGATCTGTTTGAAACGCCAGCAGTAACACAGCATTTCTTGTCTAAAGCCCCAGGGTGCAGCTGCCACCTCCATGGGCTGCCTCTGCAGCACAGTGACCGCACCACAGGGTGTTCAAATAGTTTCTGCAACAACTGAAGAAGGCACTGAGCCCCAGTTCTGAACTGGAGGTGGAGAAAGCGTGGTTTGTGAGCAGTACAGAGCCCCTTGAGCATCTTCTTGTGCTCAGTGGAGAAAGATGGGCTTGGAGGCATGTGTGGTAGCAGTGTCCGTGTTTCCGGGTCGTAGGAGAAGTGGAAGGATGCTGGAAAATCCTACGGGGACCTTGATCTGTGTTGGTTTGTATCTCAGTGTTAATTTCTACTCAGTGGGTACTGATACACTCGTATTTTTTGTAAGCTGAATGATTTGATTGTTCCTACAGTCCCACGGTGGCAGAGAGGTGTCAGGATCTCCCCTCATGGGCAGGGTTGTCCCAGGCTGCTGTGTTCCTGATGTCCCAGGATGCAGAGTGGATACTTCTTGGGCTATTATTGCATGCCTTTCGTATAATGAAGGATTAGTGGAGTTAACAGGAGGAGACCGAAGTGAGCAGGCAGCGTGGAGCTGGGTAGATCGTATTCTTCCTGGTAGCTTTGGTGCCTCTATTGAAGAGAACAAATTAGTTTATTAAACAGTGCTAAGCCACAGAAATAAATGATACATGGGATGAGCGATTTCTTGCCCCTTCCTTTTTCTGGGAGCTGCAGTTACGAGCACAAAAGCAATTAGGACCACAGCTCTGGAGTTAATGCATCGCAACCCCAGGGCAGCGCTGCGTGTTCTCATGCAACACCATCTGAGTGACGTGGCGTTCCATGCACAGCTACAACCCCACGAAGATGTTCATTCCCCGAATCCTGAAGGCAGTGGCAGCAGCCAGACGTCTGCCCACGAGGACGGAGCATTTTAAATTCCATCCATTCCTGCAGATCCCCGCCACCACCGGCGACCCGAGTGCCAGCAGCCCTTCTAATGATGCTCGGGAGCACTCCTGAGCAATATCACATGTACGCAGTGAAGTCTTCGTTGCATAATTTTTGCATGATCAACGTTTTAGCCACTGGGAGAAGCGCGGGCTGTGGCTGGAAGCTGGAGATGTGGTGGGAGTGAGGTGCTGACAGCTCCATCTGCGTGAGCCCCAGCACAAACACAGCTGTAGGAAGGGGAAGGATTGAGCAGCTGAAAACGCGGTGCAGCAGGGAGCTGAGCTTCATCTTCCTTGGCACCTGGGTCCTCAGTGGCTGCTCTGCAATGAGGGTTTTGAGGAAAGATCACTAATTCTCACTCGGTGATGGGAGTCTGAGAGCCATTTACAAGATGAAGGGCCGAAAAGTTGGGAGCTCAAACCTACGTGAGTTTCAAAAACTGGAGACGATCTCGCTCATGGGGCTGAAATGGGGAAGGACGGAGCGAGGAAGAATTTAAACGTTCATCTGTAGCCCAAATAAGAGCCTGACCTTTCCATCATGTTCACAATTCTGTCACTGCGTTTGGAGGCATCTCAGTTTAAATGCTACATCAATGTCTGGGAACCGCAGAAGTCAATGGTGTGTCTCAAAACCACGTGTGAGTTATTTGGAGGAGGTGAGGGAAGGGACGTGAATCAGCAGCTCAGGGTGTTGGCCAGGGTCACCATACACCCTGCACTCCAGAGCAGGCTGCTGGCTCCTTTTCCTTCCCCAAAAACCCCAAATTTAGACTGCTTGGGCCTTTGGCAGCAAGATGTGGGGGGTGAGTTTGTGGTTCCACACGTGGTGATCCCAGGGAAGGGATGGCAGGGAGTGAACCTGTTGCTGGGGGCTGGCTCAGCTTTGTGTCCCTCTGGAAGAGAAGCATTGCCCTGAAGATGATGAGCACGAGCTGCTGAATCTGCCAACCCGTTCATCAGCCTGGTTGCCATCTTGTGTCTCCAGGTGGGGGAAATAACATGCTGCTTGGAGGCTCCAGGGCCGAGGGGTTCGTTAGCTCTTTGTTACTGGGCTCGCAGAGGAATTGATGCAGAGATATGAGGGTGCAACTGACCTGCTTCAGTTACAGTCTGTGTCACACCAGCCCTGCTGGGGCTGGGTTTCATTCTTTGTGGTTTGGGCTGAGATTGGCTTGAAGCAGAGCTGTGGCTGAGGCAGTTTCATTGGCTCCATGTCACCTGGCAGGAGGAACAGAACCTGTCCTTTACGTAAGGTGGCACCGTGTGCTTTGCTCTCAGCAGCTAATTGCCCTGTGTTTGGTAGAACTACCCAGCGAGCACTGTGACCACCAGAGCTGACCCTGCTCTCCAGATATCTCCCAGCACCCGAACACTCAGGGGTAAGTCTCCCATCTCCTTTGTCTTCACAGATCCATCTGGGTTCATTTTTGATGTGCAGTCCAACACTGTGATGGCCCAAGGAGGAACCTTTGAAAACATGAAGGAGAAGGTAAGTGCATCTCATGGGACATCAGCTTGCCGCGTGCCATGCGAGTGCTTGCATCTTTATCTGCTGTCAGAGGTTAAATATGTTTCTGTCTGGGAGCTAACTGAGCTTCTTTCAAAAGCAGAATTTTATTCAGGCTAAATCATCCTGGCACATGAAAGTTTGATAAGGAAGCCATCGTTTAAGGTGCTCAGACTGCTTGCAGAGGGCTGCAGTGAGGTAAAGCAAATGGTTCAGCCGTCGGTCTCTTCTCTTCCCTCCAGATCAATGCAGTGCGTGCCATAGTCCCAAACAGAAGCAATAATGAGATTGTCCTTGTGCTCCAGCATTTTGACAACTGCGTGGACAAAACAGTGCAGGCGTTTATGGAAGGTAACTGCAGTGGGCTTCTGGGCTCTGTCGCACCTGCTGCATTCATGGGCCTCCCAGAGCCCCGCTCCTGCACAAGGGTCAAAGTGCATACATCCCCCACGTGGCAAGGAGCTTGTGGAGCTCTCAGCTCATCCATATATAGCCTCCACAGCTCATGGATGATTCTATTTCAGCCTTTTTTGGTGTTTGTCCCACTAGAGGTCAAGGCAGAGAGAGGTTCTTGATAACTCTTTGGGTAGCGGGGGTTAGGGACTCAATGACAGAAACCCTTGCTCATGTCTATGAAGCAGGGTATGTCTTCAGCTACACTTTTGCTGCTGTTTGTGCTTTGAAACCTGGCTGGCACGCTGTGCCAGATGGATTCTCTGACCTCAGAGAAACTAACTTGCTGCTGGCACTACATGTGTGCCACCTTCCTGCTCATCCCTGTCTTTTGTTTCAGGTAATGCCAGTGAAGTATTGAAGGAATGGACCGTCACAGGCAAAAAAAAGGTAGCGTTTCTAAGCACACCTTGCAAACATAGTTCTCTCTTTTTGTTTCGTTTCTTTGAGGATGAGGGAGAGCATATATTGAGACTGCCTGATGTTCTCTGCATCCCTCGTAATTCTGATGAGATAAGGAGCCAAAGAGCAAACATGTTCTGTGCCGTTCCGTGCGTGTACACTGCTGGCAGCAGAGCAGAGTGCCAGAGATGATTGCTGTGCTATCAGGTGCCTCGCTGCTCAGGGCAGTGATTTGCATGGGGCCTTCACTGCGAGCAGAAAACATATCCTCATCATGTTGGCGCTCAGTTTCGTTGTCAGACACATTGTGTGGGCTGCAGCGGCTGAAAAAAGCTTCTGGACTTACAGCCCTTGCAATAGCTTTTGTTTTGCTGACCCTCTGCAGGACCCCTAATCCACACACCCAGCCCTACGCTGAAGTAAATCTTTCTCAGGTCTGTTTCCTTCAGCAGAGCTCTGTAATTCACGGCTCAGATGGTCGTGCTGTTCCATTTTTCATCGGTAACCTTTGGAGCTGAACAGTTGCATTTAATGCTGAGGTCTGTGGAAATATTTCTGTGTCATGTAGGCTTCCCTGCCTAGCTCTGCGCTCAGACCTCTGTGAAACGGTTAAAGAAAGATTTGCAAAGTTTCAGAACTTGATATTCTAATGTCCAAATCCACCAGGACAAGGAGAAAATCATAATTATTCAAAAGGACTCCTTTGAATACTTAAAAAGCAGCAGAATGAAATAGAGAGGGGAAAGATGTGACCGAAGAGCCGTGTGCTGGGGATCGAGGGAATTGCTGTCAGAGAGAGGTCTAGGGCTGCACCCCAAGGGGAGCGGGGCTGCCCCCCACAGCCCCTCTGCTTCCCCCGGCCCTCATCCCATGCCCCGGGCTCGCTGGCACACCGTTGGAGGGGATAATGAGTTTGCTCGTCGTTAATGCCGCTGTATCTGTCCTCATTGTGGAATGAATCCCTCCTGCTGTTAACAGGATCAACTACGGGGCCGGCTGAAAAGGCATTTAATTCAGCTACTTTCAGGCAGTAAGCACGAGCTTAATTTTCCCTTCAGGAATTAAGCTTAACGTTTTTATTTTTATTTCTCTCTCTTTGTGGTGTGGGTGCCTAATCCTCAGAACAAGAAGAAGAAAACCAAACCGAAACCGCAAGCCGAGGCGAGCCCTGGCCCCGCAGACCCCAGGAAATTGGTGTCCACTGAAGAGGAGCAGTCAGCAAACTCAGAGAAGGGGGGAATTAACGGTTTCCATGTCAACGGCTGTGCCCACGACACGGAGTCGGTGGACTCGCTCAGCGAAGGGCTGGATGCGCTTTCAATTGATGCCAGAGAGCTGGAGGATTGTGAGCCCGCAGTGCCAGACATGCCTGAGAGAACAGGTTAGTCCCCAGATGAAGCTGCAGGAGGCACGAGCCGGGTGTTTAAAAAGCGGAGGAGCTGCCTCTCGCCTTTTGTGTCCCTCTTTTGACCAGGGTCAGCTTTGAGAGTTGATTTGTTTGTACGGTCCTCCAGGAAAGGGCAGCTCACCCCGAGCTTTGATTTCTGCTGGCAGTCCTAAAGGACTGGCGAGCATTCTGCCATCCTCTTTGTGTGTCCCACCCCTTCACACGAATGTGCTTTGCTCCAGCAGTGCTTCAACTACAGAACGGAATAGCAGACCTCGACACCAAATCTCTCACCGTGCACCCTGCCCAGAGCCCTTCGTCTCTCAGACAGCGGCCCGATCAGCACAGCGCGAGCAGGTCTGGCCCCAGACCCATGGCCCCCACCTCCCTGCCTGCTGCACGCCTGGACAACGTCCCCTTCTCACCTGCAAACAAGAAGCTGGGTAAGGGCCCTGTGTCTGCGCCTTCCCCGGTGTCACAGCGGGTTGCCAGCAGCCAAATTCTCACTGCTTCATCCGCTGCATCGCTGACGGACAGTGCTGAGGCAGGCTGGACGTTGATTTTAATACGAGCTAACATACTTCTTATTATCTGGCCTCTAACTTGCACTCTGCTCCTCCTCTTCCCCGTGCACAGCAGGAATCTTGACAGCAGTTTAGATGTAGTGCCCGGAGCAGCAAACCCGCGTGTGTGAGAAGGCAGGGCAGGAGGCAGCCTCGCTGCATATGCTTAGCCCAGTCTTCTCTGCTCCCTCACAGAGCCTTTGGGTTCTTTCTCATCTGTTGTGAGAATGTGTCAAGAGGACGATAGCTGGGACCAGCCCTCTTACAAGAAGTGACAGCCTCCTGTTACCCGTTTTTTTTTTTTTTTTCCCTCCTTCGTGTGCTTTTCTCCTACAATAACAGGAGAGGACAGGAGGACCTGAGACGGCGGTGGTGGATGTGGTTATCATGCTCATCTCAGGGAGATGAGGCCGTGGCTGCACCCCTAACCCAAAGCATTTGATTACTGTTGTGTATTTGAAACTGTAGAGGGATGTCCCTGCCCACTGAATGAAATCCTTTAAGCTCTGGGAAAGCTTTCCTCAGTGGAAAACCTGCAGAACTTCTGCTGAACCACGAGCCTCTGTAATGGGGGAGGGGAAGGAGGTATTAAAACCAAGCAGGGCATAGTTTAAAAGTAAGAGGGAAAGCGTTCTCCTGATTTCCCCTGCTGGGAGGATTTAGCAGTGTGATTGACATGGCTGTTTAAGTTCTCTGTGTCTCTTGGTAGGTTCTAATATTGAAAAATCAGTGAAGGATCTCCAGCGCTGCACCGTCTCACTGGCTCGGTACCGGGTCGTGGTGAAAGAGGAAATGGATGCTTCCATTAAGAAGATGAAGCAGGTATTTGCTGAGCTGCAGAGTAGGTAAGTAAAATGTAGCAATGGATCCAGATGTGTTGAGGATTAAGATCAATGAATTCAGAATAAAACTTCAGCTCTCCAGTCAGGATAATGACATGCTCGTGCTTGCCCTGCTGGCCAAGCACCGTTTGTCAGCGCTTGAGAGCTCAGCGTGTCGTCAAGAATTAAGCCCAAGTCTGAAGGCCTGTGCTCTGCAATTTGTAGGGGGCTTTTTGCAGGCAGCTGTGCAAAGCCTGAGTTGGAGCCCACTGCCCGTGTGTGCAGTGGGGAGCTCTGTGCCCCACTCAGGGCTTCGCTGCATGTTCGGCTCTTTGGCAGACTTTGATTCTGTGCCTGCATGAGGCAGTTAGCACGGCCTTCGTTAAGTTACATTAAGCACAGAGGGTGGGGGGAACTCACTGTGTGAGGTGCTGCCAGCTGAGTGCTGGTGTTGGCAGTGCTGGGAGCAGGGAGTGCAGCAGTCTGCGCCTTTTCAAAACAAACATTTGTATTTGAAATCTGCAAATTCGGGTTGCGTACGACATGGAAGAGCAGGCTCCTCCTGAAGGTACACACACAGACATTACAGATCATCCTGCAGAACATTCTTTCTTCTTTTATTTTTTTAAGCCAGGCTTTTAATACAGTGCGTGGTGTTCCCTCCGTGTGCAGTCAGATCTTTTTAGTTACCATTTCCATTGCTTTGTGTAAGTGCTTTACGGTGATGTTCCCAAAGTCCTAGCACCAGAGGCACTGGATGTCTTGGCTGATTGGATCTGTTAGTGAGAAACTGTTCTTCTTGGGTATACAAACATGAGTGCATTTGATAAAGAAATGTGAAGAACTGCACAGAGAGTTCAAATCATGTAATCATTGGAGTAGGATCCACAAACTTGAAGAGTGTGTGCTCAATCCCACTGTTAATGTCAGTGATTAAGATGCTGAGGAGCACTGGTCCCAGCACTGATCCCCGAGGGGCACTGCTCATCACTGGTCTCCATCTGGACACTGAGCTATTGACTGCTGCTCTCTGGGTACAATCTCATATCCAGCTGAGCAGTCCCCTATCAAATCCACACCATTCCAGTTTGGAGAGAAGGATTTTCTGGGCGGTGTTGCTGAAGTTTAGATAGATGACATCAGTGGCTCTTCCCTTGTCTGCTGACGCAGTTACGCTGTTATTTTTATGATCAAGTAGGACCTGCCCTTGGTGAAGCCGTGCTGCATGTCCCACGTCACCTTCCTCTCTTCCATGTGTCTTAGCACAGATTCCAGGAGCATCTGCTCCACGATCTTCTCCGACAAAGGGGTGAGGCTGACAGCTTCCCTGGCTTGTCCTTTCTCCCCTTCCTAGAAATGGGTGTGACGTTGCTTTTTTTATCGGTCACCAGGGACTTCACCTCATGGCCACAGCTTTCCAGATATCACTGAGGGTGGCTTGGTGACTGCGTCAGCCAGCTCCCTCAGTTCTCTTTGCCTGAAGTGAGTAATATTTGACAGGTAACTAAAACACTGCTAATCACACCGAAGGGTTAAAGCAGATATTTGGCAGACTTGCCAGTCCGTGTCAGGAGCAATCTGCATCTGAAAACTGCGTGGCAGCAGTGTGTAGTGGCAGTGATGCAGAGCTGGCTGTACTCCGGAGCCTTTTAGCAAAGCTTGTTGCTCAGTGTGAGTTTTATTCCTCGTGTGCGTGCTTGGGTTGAACTTTGCCACCAGGAAGTGCTCTCCTGAAGTGGAATGCTGCCCCGCATTTCAGTTCAGTGTGCTAAAAGTAGTGACAAAAGGTGTTTCTGGATGACTTTTGACCTCAGAGGAGGCCGGACCCACGTGGTTGTGGGTGTCCGTTTGCCCTCAGCTGCATTGCGATTCTTTCTGATGCTCGTGACCTCCGTGGTGTGGAGCTCCCAGCTCTCCTCTCTTGTGTTTTGGGGAAGCTGTAGTGGGGGGTTGGGGGGGGGATGAAGGGGGTATTTACCCCACCAATAGCTGAGGGTTCTGGAGGGAATTTACCCCCTCGGTAGCTGTAGTCCTAGCTCAGTTTGTTTGTGAGTGTTACACCGTGGTTTGTTAGAGGTTTTGTCTATTGTGTGGTGTCTGATGCTGCTTTGGTACCATCTCTTCACACGGTAGGGCTGGTTATTTTTTGTCGACCTCTCGGTGCGTTTACAGCGTCTGTAAAATCCCATCCTCGGGATGGAAAATGTCACTGCTGTGGCTCCGTGTGAGCGCTGCCTTGCCCTTTGGCTCGGCGTTATCGGCTCTGCGCTGCTCACGTCACGTTCTCAAAGGTGAAAGAGCCACGTGTGGCCCTGGGCGCAGGAGGATGCGTGGATCCGCCTGGCGTGGGGCCACCAGAGCCTCCCTTGGCAAATGCCATGCTCCGTTGGCCACGGCTCTGCAGAGTGCAGTCCACTTTCCGTTTCCCAAAAGTGATGCCGTTGAGCTGGAACATAAATTGTACCGTCACATTTTTTCTTCCCCCATCTCCCTTTGCGACCCGGAGAATAATTAGTGTATTTTTAAAGCCTATGACACAAGACAGGACCCGATAGCTAAATCCTCTTGCTGAATCATAGCTCCAACTGGCTTTCAACCAAAGGAAAACCTGATTTAAAGGCAGGTTTGTTCATCTGAAACGGGGCATTTGAGTAGCAAAGTGCAGACTGTTTTCGCTTGTGTGTCACAGATGTGCTTCAGGTGTCCTTTGAACCAGCAAGGCTTCCGCAGGTTTGCACCTTCATCTTCTCTCGCTTGGCAGCGTGCTGGTGCAGGCATGGAGGTGAGGGTGAGGGAGCTCTAAATCTGCACCACGATTTCCAAAATCCATCCTGAGTGTGGGCGCTGGATTCCTGCTCTGTAGGGTTTAGGGACGGTTGGGTAACGTGAATGAGGGAGCCCCAGCAGTCCTGAATTCTCAGTGTATTCTACTGTCTGTGCTGCAGAAAGCACCCTGAGCCTTTGTGGGTGCAGAGGGGAAGTTCATCTTCAGTGCTGCTGTGGCTGTGGGGCTGCACTGAGGTTTGGCACTGATGCACTGTGGGGCTTAAAGGGGGCAGCTGCCCTGCAGGCAGCCCTCAGGACCGCTGCACGGAGCCTGACCTCGAAGCTGGGATCATGCTCGTGCATACAGCACCTTGCAGGAGCCACTGGGCTGCAAGTATCTCTCCTGACAGCAGCTCACAACCAAGCACTCGGTACTGCTTCCATCCTCAGCAGGTTTCAGTTCACCTCCTTCACCTTTTTCTTCCTCCCGAAGCATGCTTTCTCCAAGCTCAGTTTCTCATATTTACATGGTCTTGTCCCAGCACTGAGCAGCCCAGGACTGAGTGCATTCCTGAGCAGATCTGGCAGCTGGAGGGCGGTCTGCTCAGTGATTCCCTAGCATGGGAGACTGCTGGGGTCTGATGGAGCAGCTCCTCACGCCAACATCAGGCATGGCAACATGACCTCTGTTCCTCAGCCAGCCCAGCTGTAAAATTGGGTAAAGGACTCCAGCTGAGCTCCGCTGAGTAAATTAAATGACAAAGAGATGTAGGCTGTAATCTTTTGTCAATGTTCCTGCGGGTTTGCTTGCAGGAGAAAGCCCCACACAGCCCATATAAAGCTCATATAAAGCAGGCGTTGCCTCTTTCAGAGCCAGGGGTGTGTGTGTGTTCAGGGAGGAGGCAGTAGGGGATAGATGTAGCACAGCTGGGCTCTGCCGGGCTCGAGCTCATCAAGGCAGTGCTGCATCCGCACTGGGATCCTGCCTGAGGCAAGCTCCTTACAGAACGTGTGGGCATCTCTCTGTGGGCTGGGCATCTCCCCACACCCTGCCCTTGCTCCACGCTGCAGAGCTGGGCTGAGCCACACGGGAGACAGCTGGAAACAAGGTGAAGCCTTATTAGCGTCGCTTCTGACACGCGTAGTTGTATTTGTGCAGTTGGGCTGCGACTGCCTGACCTGGCTCAGGCCCCTGCTGTGCTACGAGCAGAAACAATCCCTGCCTTGAAAAGGCAGATGGACAGAGAGCGATAAATCAACAGAAGCTGCCAAATGTCAAAGCTGCTGTTCAGAGGGAGTTGTTCAAATTGATCCTGCCTCAGTCCTCTCTGACATGCAGAGGAGTGGGAGCAGTGGTTGGAGTTTGCCTTTCAGATGCCCTATGGTTTCCCTTCCAGGCAGTCGTGAAAGGAAATATTCTTCCCTGTCTTCAGGCAGGCTGTTCTCACTGGAAAGCCTGTGGCCTGGGTTGGAGGGCTGATGTTGCCCTTGGTATAGCTTTGTTTTTGCGTGGCAAGCATTGTAAAGCTAGCAGGCAAAAGGAAGACTTGGCTTTTATCTTAGGAAAACAGAAATTAAGCCTGTTAATGGGCAGGATGTTGAATGCACTCGAGCTGCGGGGGGAAGGTGAGCTGCTGCAGCCAAGCACATTTGCAGGAGCTGCGTGGAGGCAGAAAAGCATCTGCAGGAAGGGTAAACGTGAGGGTCTGAGACAAAAAAAAAAAAAACAAAGCTGAATGCACTGTCTGTCGGTCCTGTGAGGGCACAGCGGTGTTTTCTCACCTGCCGTTGCAACCTGAGTCTTGGTGGGCAGCAGTGTAGCTCTGCTTGTACAGAGGCTGCAGCCACAGCACCCGGGAGAGTCGTGGTTTCATGGCAACAGCCACACTCAGAGCCTGCTGAGCCTCCTGGTGGTGCACTGTGGTCCCTTGGATGCTCAGGTGGCTGAAAAATCCTCGTACCTTCAGAGATGGGTGCACAGTGGGGGCTGTGCCCACTGAAACATTGCATGCTCACACAGCCCTTTGGGATCAGCAGGATGTGCCCTGCGGCAGAACCTCTAGAATTTGGATTCCTAGATGGGCAGGATGGTTTGGTTCATTGGTATAAGCTAAGGGTGAAGCTCTGCAATCAAATGCCTTCACCATGCCTCTCCTGAGAGGCTGCTGCCCGGACCCTCGTCCTGCTCTGCTGCTGGGGGTCCTGTCTTGCTCATGGCTTGAGCATTTTGTGCAGCTCTGCAGACATTGCTCCGTGGCTTTCCTCTGTGGTAAACCCCAGAGCAGTGCAGCTGCTGCTCCTCTCACCGAGCAGCTCTGACTTTATCAGAGCGCAGTGGCCACGCACCCAGTGGGGTTTTAGGAATGCAGTACGGTGCTCACTGAAGCCGTGGTGCCAGAACCAAGGCTCCTGCTGCCCTCTGTTGGTCCCTGCTTGTGGCTGACTGACCCAGAGATCCACCGTGCTTCTGCTGTGGGGTTTTGTGGTCCCCTTTGGTGTTAAATCCTTTCTCTGTGTTCTTCCCCAGCCTCATGGATCGTGAAGTGGCATTGCTGGCTGAGATGGACAAAGTGAAGGCAGAAGCAAGTAAGGCTTCCTCCTCCCTGTGAGCACCCAACCTGTAGATCTGCAGGTGGTGCTGTGCTCTAGGGACAGCCCCATTGGAAGCAGTTTTTTTTCTCCCTTATTTCCTTTTTGCTCTGTATAGAGCACTACATAATTGGGAACAGACCAAACCTGCCCTGTGCTGTATATACCGTGTACATTGTGACTGCACTGTGCAGTTTGAGGCCTGTGTTCTGTGCCCACGTTGGAGGGTGGGATGAGCTGTGCTCTCCTGAGGGCACTGCTGAACATTTTGGCGTTCCTGGGGAGCTGGAAGGGGTATTCACAGCACCAACAGCACTGCACCCTGCAGCTCAGGGGCCCCGGGGGGGGCACTCAGCAGCTAGAACGGCTCGTGGTGCCCATCCCCACGGCTCAGGTTCAGTCCGTCTGGAGATGTACAGGAGGGTGATGCTGGGGCTGCTGTGCAGCTGGCACAGTGCTGACATGGGGAGCCTGCTGCTCCCCAATGAGGGGCTGGGCCAGGCTGCTGTGGCCTCAGAGCTGTGCTCTGTTCTGCAGTGGAGATCCTGGTGAGCCGGCAGAAGAAGGCAGAGGCCCTGAAGAAGATGACTGACGTGGCAGTGCGGATGTCGGAGGAGCAGCTGGTCGAGCTCCGAGCTGATATCAAGGTGAGCTTTTCACTCCTGCATGATCTCACCCTGTCCTTTTCTCATCCAAACTCTGCATGGTTTTGTAACTCTGTTGTGTTTCCCGTGCTTCTGAATGCGGTTTGGTGTGGTGTCGCTTCCGAATTCACCACTGCTGCTCTCTGCAGCCACGCAGCAGGGTGCAGATCCATCCTGAATGTTAACTTTGAATACTTGCTTTGCAAAATACCAACTGCAGCCAATGAACGATCATCCAAACATTAACCCCTCGGTGCCTCCCCTCCAACCTTTGGCCGTTGTGTGCCAGCACTGAGCTGGGAATGTGGCAGAGCCACAGCTTTGTCTTTAGCACAGCCCTGAGAGTCTCCCATGGTGCAGGTTGACCTCTGCCTTTCCACCCAGCTCACAGAGCCTGCCTGCTGCACAGAAGCTGCTTTTATATTCCATGAAACACTTTTATATGCCATAAACCACCTCTGCTCTCTGGCACACTGGCTCCTGCTGCAAGAGGTCAGCACAGAGTTGTGCAAAGGATCAATTAAGCTCCAGACAATCCAGCTGCTGGCACCACAGCTCAGGGCAGGATTGGTGCTGCTGTGGAACGCAGCCTCTGTCAGCATCCAGAGCAGTGCTGGAGCCACCGTGGAACTGAAACAACCTGAGGGAGACTGGTGGAAATCATGCAGAAACCTTTTCCTAATTCCTCAAGTCCTAGCAGCCGCCTTCCTTCCCAGCTAGGCTTTTTTTTTCAGGCAGTACCCACCTCAGATATCATTTATTAGCCCCAAATTGCAGCTTTCTGTCTCCATTCCTGTGCCCTCGTTGGGTGCAGGGGTTGGAATTGATGTGTGTGTGTTTTCTTTTCCACGCAGCACTTTGTGAGTGAGCGCAAGTACGACGAGGAGCTGGGCAGAGTGGCACGGTTCACGTGTGACCTCGACGCGTTGAAGAAGAGCATCGCTGCCTTTGGACAAGGTGAGCAGGGAGGGCTGGGCAGCCGAGGCCCTGCTGTGGCCAAAACTCCCTGTGTGACCCCAAATGGGAGAGCAGCGGGCTGGGAAGGGTTGTGCTGGATGCTTCGTTTCCCCTGAGCAGTGGGGGGAAGATTGGTCTGTGGGGTTCCCATTCCTTGGCCATGGGATCTGTTCTCTTTCCTTCCTCAGTCCCAAGTTCTTGCACAGTCCACAAAACCAAGGAGAAATGTCACCAGAAAAAGCTCTGCTCTCCATCCTTCAGCTCCAGCAGCTCTGCCCCAGGATCCCAGCAGAAGCTGGAGGCTGAGCAGTCAGGATCCCCCCCACACACACACAACACACATTTTGGGGTTTTTCTTTTCCAGTCTCGCACCCAAAGAACAGCTACTCCACCCGCTCCCGCTGCAGCTCCATCACAGCTGTGTCCCCGAGCAGTCCCAGCAGCACCTCTGCTCCCTCCAGCCCCGCGTGTGCCTCTGCCATCAGCCTTACCACAGTGAGCAAGAAGCCCCCAAACTCCGTGGAGGCGGCTGTGGAGGGTGCAGGCAGCCATCCCCCCCAGCCCCACCGGGAGGTACGTGTGCACAGCCATGCTTCTTGGGAGATCCTGGGGTGGGTTTTGCTTTCAGGGAGGGGGGAGTTGTGTGGGCTGTGTATCACACGGGACCTCAGAGTTTCTGCTTTGTGGTTTCTCCAGGGAGCAGGTGGAGTGCACTCTCTCCAGGCTCTGCTTCACTTTTCTCTTGGGGTTTCTGTATTGCCGCCTCCCTGGGGAGTGGGAAGTGCAGGGTACATAGTCTCCAGGTTCTGCTTCACGTCAGATATTGAGGTTTCTGATTTCCAAATTCCCCAGGGAGCAGTATGAGGGCTCACATTTCCCAGGCTCTGCTGCACATCAGGTTTGGGTGGTTTTGTATTCCCACCTCTCGGAGAAGAAGGGGGAATGAGGTGCATCGCCGTTGCAGTCTGTTCCCTGTGAGCTTTCTAGGGTTTTTTTTTTTCTTTCCAAGTTCTCTGAGGAGCAGGACAGCTCTGAGAGTGCACAGCCTTCTGGGTTCGAATTCATAGAATCACAGAATCACAGGGGTTGGAAGGGACCTCAAGAGATCAAATCCACCCCCATTTCACACCGCATTTGGGATTTTTCGCTTTCCCAACCCTTGGAGCAGCAGGTTGCACAGAGCACATCATCTCAGTGCTGCCGCAGCCCTCAGTGTGGGATCTCTCTCCCTTCTTTCTCTTCCAGGCTGCCCCAGGGAGCAGGCGACCGGGACCACCACCACCGGGACCGCCGGGCTCCCGGCCGCAGTGCCACGCCGCTCCTCCCCCCACCAGGCGTCCCGGTGGCCCCCGGCACCGCAGCGGAGCAGGGCCGGCACTTGGCTGCCACCAGAGCACCCCAGGCAGCCCCCACCCTCTGCAGCCCCCGGAGCCCGGACCCTCTGCAGCCCCACACACCAAAGGGCTCCCTCAGCGCAAGCCCCGCACCAGCCGCCAGGAGGGAGCCAGCTCCTGAGGCTTTCCCCACTTGTGCCCTGAGGGGATGAGACTGTAGGAAGCTCCTAGCTAGAAATATTAACAAAGGAAAGTTTACACTTCTCAGTTCTTGTGCCATTATTATTGGGTTTTGTTTCTTTTTCCCCCTGATGTCTTCTTTTTCCCCTGATGTCTGCTTTGTGTTTTTCTCTCACATCTACTGCACCTCCACCCGGGCTCAGGCCCCTTTGCTGCTCTCACTGTTGCCTTTTTCTTTCCCCTCTAGAAAAACCTCCATGGCTCTGATGTCACTGTAGGCAGAGGGGGCCCCAACGCAGCCCCCAGCCTGTTGTTTTTTTTTTCCCCACTGTGCCCTGACCTGGGGTCAGGAAGTAACAGCCCCAGGACGGCCCAGCCCTCGTGCTGGCAACGAGGACATGTGCTGCAAAACGGGAGGAGGGGGCACAGTGGGGGAGCCAGGAGGGGCTGGGGTGGGCTCAGACCCCCAGCGCTGTGCCAGAGGGACCCTGGGCACACTGCACCCTTCTCTGGTTTACGTTGAGGGGAAATCTCTTAGTTTAATTCACTTCCCTCTCTTGTCCGGACCCACCCTAAATTAAAACAGAGCAATATCAATTAGCAGAGCTAATCCTAGCTGCTACCGACCGGCGATGGCCGTTACTTAGCATTGTCCAAATAAAGGCGATGTCCACGTCCATTAGTACTGTCCACTAATTAACGCTCTCTGTTCATTACTGCCTCCACCAGCCAGCGTTTTGGGGTGCGGTGGGGGAAGGGATCAGCCCCTCGCAGGGAGGCAGCACGAGGGCAGGGGGTGGGAGGCAGCACGTGAGGTTCTTTTGGCTCTGCAAAACGCGTTCCTGGATACCATCAGCTGCTGCTTCAATGGGACATGTGAGTACGGCGACTCTGCCTTTGTCAATAAAGGACTTTCAAAATATGCCCCCACAGCTCAGGGTCTTGTGTTTTCCGCCCCCCCCCCCCCCCCCCCCCAAATTTGGTGTCTTCCCTCCCTCCAAGTATGCGCCGTGAGCCACAGGTACGAGGGTAAAACACTTTATTTGCAGGCCCAGCAGCCTGGGGATCAGGGGAGGGCTGTCCCTGCAGCTGAGGGGGGGCAGGAGGACTACCCCCACAATCTTTCCTTGTAGGGTTACGGGGGACGTAGCAGAGCAGCCCCCTCTCCTCCTCACTGCTGGGCCATCTTCGCTGCCTCTGTCTTGATGAGCGTGATCAGGTCCTGATTGATAAGAAAGACGAAGCGGAGGCTGGCGATCTGCAGGAAAAGAGGGGAGGTGAGCAGGACCGGACTCCCCCCCATTTATTGCCCTGAGACCCCTCACCCCCCACACGCTCACCTCCACCACGGAATTGTTGTTGAGCTTCCACTTGTTGCCACCGAGCACAGGACGCCCGTCAATGTAGATAGGGCGCCGGCCCTCGTTAGCGATGAAGAAGTCCCCGTTATTCTTCAGCTTGATGACACCTGTAGGGGGAGGGGAGTGAAGCTGCCGTGCCCTACAGCCCCCCCAAAACAGCCCAGCCATGCTCCCTACCCTGCTTGCGGGAGATCTTCCAGGCCGGTCCCTCCAGCGCCAGGTCCACGTCAATCTGGTTGTCCTTGGTGGCTCTGCCCAGTGTGATCTGGAGAAAGGGGAGCATAAGGGAGCTGGGGGAGCTCAGTGGGGTGAGGAGAGCTCTGCTGGGGGGCTTCAGCCCCGCCCTCACCTCCCGTGAGCGCATGAGGTAGCGCACCATGCGGCCCCGCAGCACAGCCAGCGTTTGGCTGTCGAAGTCTGGAGAGTTCATGCCTGAGGGGAGGAGCAGAGAGGAGGGCAGATGGAAGGAAGGACAGACAGAAGGACAGTCAGACAGCCTCCAGCACTCAGCTCTCACCTGTGATGCTGTCGACTAGCACCTGCCACTTGTGCAGCTCCTGCTCCAGCTGACGGATCTCCCTTTTCTGGCGGCGGTCGGCCACGGTCAGCTCTGGAAAAAGGGGGAAAAAGAAGAGTTAGGGAGGAAACGACCCCCCCAGCTCCCCTCCAATTCAGGCTGCGTGCAGCAGAGAGCAGGTTGAACTCACCGTGTTCCAGCACATCATCCCGCACATCCCTGCAGAGGAGGAGGAATATCAGAGAATGCCACCTTGAGCACCCTCCCCCAGCCCTTCCCCCAAACCTCACTTCAGCTTGCTGTCATCCAGCATGTCCTCAGCATCTGAGAAATTGAGCACCTGGTCCCCCTTTGGGAGCGGCTGCACTGGAAGGAACAGGAGGGAAGGGGGTGCACAGGTTGGGGCACACAGAGAGCGAGACACGAGGACAACAAGGGGGCATGGGGAGGGGAGCAGGGCTCACCGGTCTGGTCATCCAGCAGGTAGTACTGCTTCATGAGCTGCCAGTGCAGCTGCAGGGCCTTGGCCGTCCTGGAGGGGTAGAAGACATCGGGGTGCTTGTGGAGGAGCTCCTGGAAGGTGTCAAGCGTGGGCTGGCTCATCTGCAGAGGGGACAAAGGACACGTGGCAGCGAAGACGCCCGTGGAAAGGAAGATGCCAGCATGAATCCCCCTACCTACAACAAGCCCTGGCCCCGCAGGCTCTTACCGATCCCACCTTGTTCAGCAGTTGCTCCTCAGCTTTGCTGAACAGCACCTTGCTCTGGATGGCGGCGATGGCCTCGGGGTGCAGCTGGCGCATGGCCTGGCAGGCCAGCCTGGAGGGGGGGGAATGCAGTGTGAGAACCACCTCTGAGGGCAGCTCTGCCCTCCAGCACCAGACCCAGACTCACTTGGAGATGATGGGGTCATAGAGCAGCGCGTACCAGCGCTCCTGGATCTCCCGCAGGTTGAAACGGCAGCTGAACTTCACACCCAGGTGCACAGACGTGAGGTCGTTGGTCTGGAAAAGCCCTCAGATGAGAGAAAAGCTGCAAACGCCACCACGGCAAGAGACCCCAGAGCACAGCGAGCCCTGGGGCGCAAAGGGGGGGGGGGGGGGGGGGGAGGGGGGTCACACCTGCAGCACGGCATTGATGAGCAGGAGGTCATCAGCAGGCTTCCAGCGACCCAGGTCCTTGGTCACCTGCAGGGGCTGTTTGCTCTTCTTCATCCGCTTGGCAAGGCTGGGGGCTGGGATGGGGCTGGGCGCCACAGGTGTGGACACAGACTTGGAGACCTGGCGGTGGGGTGGTAGGGTCACCCCAGGAGGAAGTGGAGCGATAACAAGGGGAGGGGGGGGGGGGAGGGGTCTCCCCGAGGGGGAGCGGGGTCCCTCTGACAGCGAGTGGGATCTCCCCAAAGGGCAATGGAGGATCTCCCTGGGGGTCTCTGAAGGGCGGTCCAAGGGACTGCGGACTCTGCCTGAGGGCCGCTGGGGTCCCTCAGAGCCCCTTGAGCCCCCCCAATCCCTCACCTTTTTCTTCTCGCTGGAGGAAGGCTCGCTGCCCGAGCAGCGCCCCGGCTCCACCCCCCCCTTGGCCCGGCTGGAGGACTTGGCCAGGCTGCTCTCTACCAACTCATCGTCGAACTTCTTCCGCTTGATGAACCTGGGCCGAGCAAAGCAGCGATGGACCCCGTGCTCCCGCCCCCTCCCCCCTCCAAACTCTCCTCCCCTCCCCCCCCCCCCCCCCCCCGCACCGTGAAGAGCTGCGGCGCTTCGGGACGGCTCCGGAAGCCTGGGCCGAGCTCCGCTTCGGCCCCGCCAGCGGCTCCTCGTCCTCGGAGCGGCTCGCCGCGCCCGACGCCATCAGAGGGGCGCTCCGGAGGGGTCCCGCGCCCGTTTCGGGGCCCCCGTTGGGGACCTCAGCTTCCCCGGCTCCTCCGAGGCCTCCGCCGGGAGGCCGCCATGGACAGCCGCTTCCGGGCGCCGCCGGAAGAGGCTCTGACGTCACCGAAGCCGCGACGTCACGCGCGCGAGGCGCCATCTTGGTTGAGGGCACGGGAAGGGCGGGGTGCCCTCCTCTTTGCGGGACCCACGCGAGGATGGGGACCGCGACGCCACCCGCGCGTGGAAATGGACGTGCACGTCGCGGGGGGGGGGGAGGGGGTCCTCAGGAGGACCGCGCTCATCGCTAGAAGCGACACTGACACCGTGGGGGGGCTTCTCCTTTTATTGGGAAGAGCGGCACTTGCGTGGGGGGTGGGGTGTCCCCGTGGGGCGGAGCCGTTGCCGTGGGGCAGGGCCGTCCCTGGGGGGGCACAGGCAGCAGTTGAAGGACGAGGGGGATACAGCAGCACCAGTTGGGCAGAGCCATGCCCGTAGGATCCTGGGGGGCTGAGCTGTCCCTGTAGGGCACAGCCGTCCTTTGGGGGACAGTGTGTCCTTTTAGGGGCGAGCCAGCCCTCCGTGGGCATGCCTGGGGGACAAGCCCCGTTCCTTGGAGCTGAGCTGACCCTTCAGGGGTAAGCCGTCACTCTGGGGTAAGCCATGCTCATAGGATGGGGTCATACCTATAGGGCTGAGCTGTCCCTGTGCCCTTTGGGGACGTGCCATCCCCTTGGGGTCATGCCCTGTTCAATGGAGCTGAGCAGACCCTTCGGGGGTAAGCCATCACTTAGGGGCAGAGCCGTGCTTATAGGTCATCTCTTAGGGCTGAGTTGTCCCTGTGCCCTTTGGGGACAAGCCAGCCCCTTGGGGCAGAGCCAACCCCATACAATGAGCTCAACGCTGTAGGGGATCCCTTTGGGGATGGGCTGTGCCCCCAGGGCTGTCCCTGTGGCCCTGTCCCACTGCGTGTGCCCATCCAGGGCAGGCGTGGACAGCCACATGTGTGCGTATCCCCATGTGTCACCCAAGGGTCCTTCCCAGGGCACGGCCAGCAGCAGAGGGGGGGACCCTGTGCTCCCTGCGGTCCAGCAGCATGGTGGGGGTCCATGGGGTTATGCCGAGCTGGGGGTGATGTGCCCATCGCTGGGCTCACTCCAGTTCACAGCCCACTCCTTCCTTTGGATGGTGCCCATCTTCTCCTCACGGAACTGCTGCCGCTCCTCCCGTGGGATCTTCACAGCGTGGTACTGCGGCACGGCCGGCGGCACGTAGCGCACCCGGCGGAAGAAGCCCAACTGCAGGGAGCAGCGGGGTCAGCACCGTGGGGACAGCAATGGGGCCACGGGGTCAGCACCGTGGGGACGGCATCGGGGCCACGGCTCGGCCTCGTCAGGCAGCACACAGCCAGGTGGGTTTGGGTACGGCTCCATGTGCCCACAGCTCTGCGCCCACTGCTCCCTCTGTGCTCAGTCCGAGGATGGCACAGGGCAGGGGCTTTACACCAGAGCTGCACCGAACTGTGTGCATCCAAGAGCTGGTGCTGGTACCCTTGCGTGTCCCTGCTCAAAATCCTGCTACAACCATGCGCCAGCACTGCAAACCCTCACACGTACTGCTGCCCTGACGCTGCAGACCCTCCTCCATCCAACCCGATGCTGCAAACTTTGGCATAGCTGTGCACCACACACTGCAAACCCTTGCACAACCATGCAGGACACTGCAAACCCTCACACATCCTGCTGCCCTGACGCTGCAGATCCTCCTCCATCCACCCTGATGCTGCAAACTTTGGCATAGCCATGCACACACACACTGCAAACCCTCACACAACCATGCAGCACACACTGCAAACCTTCACGCACCCTGCTGCCCTGACGCTGCAGCCCCTCCTCCATCCACCCCGAAGCTGCCAACCCTGGCACGCTGGCACTGCAAACCCTCACCCACCCATGCACCAGCACTGCAAAACCTTGCACGACCCCACAGCGGCGGCAACGCAAACCCGCTGCCCCAACGCTGCAACCCTTCCCACCCTGCTGCCGCAAACCCTCGCACAAACTGCAAGCAGAGCCTGCAAGCCCTCGTCCCTCCACCTGGGCACTCAGTACACGCGTGCAGGAGGCAGCACACCCGTGCACACCCGTGCTGGTTGCTGGCGGCCCGGGCTGGGAGCAGCCCCGCGTTACCGCTGGCCCTGCAGCGCCTGTTTGTCCACCTCCGAGGGCTGCAGCCCCCGACGTGCCCGGTAATAGTTAGCGGTGTAACGGGAGGTTGGGCTGCTCCGCTTGAAGAAGCCGCACTGGGGAGGGAAGTGAGAAGGTGAGGACGGGCACGGCCAGCTGGGGGGGAGCAGCACGGCGTGGCACCACGTGGCGTGGCACCACAGTGATCCTACAGCGTGGTGCTGTGTGGGCCAGAAGCGTGGCACGGCACGGCACAACGGGGGTGGCACAGCATGGCACAGTGTGCCCAAAGTAGCACAGCCGAGGTCTGGTGGCACAGCGTGGCACAGCCAGGGTGGCACAGCATGGCACAGTGTGGCCAAATTAGCACAGCTGAGGTTGTGTGGCACAGCCAGGGTGGCACAGCATGGCACAGTGTGGCCAAAGTAGCACAGCTGAGGTTGTGTGGCACAGCACGGCCCAGGTTGTGTGGCACAGCATGGCACAGCCAGGTTGGTACTGCATGGCACAGTGTGGCCGAAGTAGCACAGCTGAGGTTGTGTGGCACAGCACAGCCCAGGTTGTGTGGCACAGCGTGGCCAGGGAGCCCTGTGCCGCAGGGAGGGGACACATCCTGACCTCGCCCCACCTCTCACCTTCCAGAGGATGAAGATCAGCAGTGCCAGGACCAGGATGCCGGCCAGCACAGCCAGCAGGATGACCCACCACGGCACGCCGCCGGCCACCGCCACGCCGGGGTCCAGGTAGATGGTGACAGGGATCTGGTGATGGCAGCACCGGTCAGAGGGCTGCAGGGAGGGTGTAGGGGACAGGAATGGGGGGGCACAGGGCCAGACCTGCGTGGAAGCATCTTTCAGCACCAGGTTCTTGATGGAGGAGGTCACTGAGACGCTGGCACGCACTATCAGCTCCACCGAGGTGACAGCCAGGTACTCCTGCAGCGTGGGATGGGGCATGGGATGGGGTGAACCCCTGCGTGGCCCCAAGGAGCCATCCCTGTCCCTGTCCTACCTCCAGGAAGGTGCTGTTCCAGAGCCGCCCGCGTGCAGTCAGCACAGCAGCGCGCTCGAAGCTGTGCAGCGGGCAGCGAAACGCCAGGCAGCGAGCAGTGCCCTGGGCACAGTCCTGTAGGATGGAGGGGGGAGGTCACAGCACGGCCACGCACCCCAAGAGGGGGAGCACCCCAGGGGTGGGAGTGCCCCAAGAGTGGGAGCATCCCAGGGGTGGGAGTGCCCCAGGGGTGAGGGAATGTCAGAAATGGGAGCAGCCTGGGGAAGCGAATGCCCCAGGAATGGGAAAATCCCGAAAGTGGGAGCATACCAAGGATGGAAACACCCCAAGAGTGGGGGAATCCCAGCAATGGGAGCAGCCTAGGAATGGAAGCACCCCAGGCATGGAAAAAATCCAAGAGCGGGAGTATCCCAGGGGTGGAAATATCTCAAGATATTTGGGATTGCTGAGAACCCAATCCTAGGAATGGAGGTCCCACAGCAGTAGGAGCACCCCAGGAATGGGAACACCCCAAGAATGGGAGAATCCCAGCGGTAGGAACACCCCGGGGGTGGCAGCACCACGGCCCCACTCACCAGAGTGACGTTCCTCCTCTTCTCAGCGGGTGCTGGCACCCACCAGGACCCTGCAGCAGGTTCCTCGGTGACCCCAGCCTCTCCTGGCGGCTCCTGGATGACACAGTCACACGAGGGTAGGGCTGACCCCCACCCCTCCATCCCCAGCACCCCCTAAATCCCCCATATACCAGCACCAGGCGCAGGGGATTGGCAGCAGGGCTGCACGCTGTCTGCAGTCCTGGGGCAGCCAACAGCTCCAGCTGCAGTGGGTACAGCAGCCACTTCCCATTGCTGAGCTCGTGGGGCCACAGCAGCGTGAGGAAGGCTGAGCCTAGTGTCCTCAGCGACGGGCCCCTGTTGGACACCTGTGGGGTGATGCATTACCAGAGGATCCATGGTCCATGAGGGCATCCTGAGACCCCCAGGACCAGCCCCGTCCCCAAACCAGCCCCCTTAGAACCAACCCCATACCAAACCCACCACCCCCAGAACCAGTCCCATCCCCAAACTCACCACCCCCAGAGTCAGCACCATCCCAAACCCAGCATCTCCAGAACCCAGCAGCCCAGAACCAGCCCCATCCCAAACTCAACACCCCCAGAATCGGCCCCATCCCAAACCCAGTACCGTCAGAACCAGCCCAGTCCCAAACTTAGCACCCCCAGAACCAGCCCTATGCCCGTCCCCAAACCCAGCAGCCTTAGAGCCAACCCCCTCCCAAACCCAGCACCCCCAGAACCAGCCCCATCCCCAAACCCAGCACCTCCAGAATCAGTCCCATCCCTGTCCTCTAACCCAGCACCATCAGAACCAGCCCAGTCCCAAACCTAGCCCCCCCAGAACCAGCCCCATACACATCCCCAGAACCCAGCAGCCCAGAACCAACCCCATCCCAAACCCAGCAGCTCAAAACCAGCCCCATCCCAAACGCAGCACCCCCAGAAGCAGCCCCATCCCCAAACCCAGAACCAGCTCCCCAGCCCCACAGGATGCTCATATGGGGCTGAGCCCCCCACTGCACCCCACTCACCGTCACCTCGAAGAGCACGGCGCTGCCCACCTGGCTCTCACGCCGCACCGCGCTCTCACCCCGCACTGTCCCCCCAAAAAAGAGCCGGGGTGGCACCGCCACACTGTGGGGACAGCAGGGTTAATGCTGCCCAGGGAAAAGGGGGGGGGGAAATTGCAGCCCCCACCCTATTTCCACTCACCCCGTCACTGAGAGGGGCAGCTCAATGACCACACGTGCCCGGGCCACCACCGGCTCCAGCGTTGGCTGCTCGCTGATCCTGGGGGCAACAAAGGAGTTGGGGTGCCAGGGGGGGAAAATCGCAGAGCCCCCCAATTCTCCCCCCCAGTGTGGCTCACGTGGACAGGGCCAGCTCCACCGCCAGGTCCGTGGTCTGCAGGGTGATGCCCAGAGTGCTGAGGATAAGGTAGAAGCGCACCTGGGGGGACACAGGGTGAAGGTTGGGGTTGAGGCTGGGAGGGTTGGAGGGAGGTTTTTGGGGGTGCGCTCACCTGGGCTCCGCGTTTCATGGGGTTCCCCAGCTCGCACTCCACCTGCGAGCCGTTCTGGTTGGCGAGGCACACCACTGGTTTGTCCTGGGGGCAGAGAACTGCCTCAGACTCCACTATCCCAGAGACCCCCGGAACCAGCCCCACCCCGGAGCCCAGACAGCACCAGAACCCCCGAAAGCAGCCCTGTCCCTGAACCCCAGCATCCCTGGGAACCCCAGAACCAGCCCCCATTTCCATCCCAAACTTCTGCACCCTGAAAGCAGCCCTGTCCCAAAATCCAGTATCCCTGAGACTCCCGGGACCATCCCCATCCCAAACCCAGGACCACAGAATCCCAAAAACCGTCCCTGTCCCGAATCCCAACATCCCTGAGACCCACACCTCACACCAAAACCAGGACCCCCAGAACCACCCCCATCCCAAACACCAGCCCTCCAGGACCAGCTCCATCATGAACCCCAGCACCCTGGAACCCTCAGGAAAAATCCAGCGTCCCTGGGACCCCATGGTCCAGCCCCATTCCAAACTCAGAACCCCAAGAACCAGCACAAAACCCAGAACCCCAAAACCCAGCACCCCAAGAACCAGCCCCGTTCCAAACTCAGCACACCCAGAAGCAGCCCAATCCCAAACCCAGAATCCTAAACTCCAGCACCCCCAGAAGCAGCCCCATCCCAAACCCAGAATCCCAAAATCCAGCACCTCCAGAACCAGCCCCATACCCATTCCAAATCCAGCACCCCAAAACCCAGCAGCTCCAGAACCAGCCCCATCCCAAACCCGGCACCCCAAAACCCAGCACCCCCAGAACCATCCCCATACCCATTCCCAAATCCAGCAACCCAAAACCCAGCAGCTCCAGAACCAGCCCCATCCCAAACCCAGCACCCCAAAACCCAGCAGCTCCAGAACCAGCCCCATCCCAAACCCAGCACCCCAAAACCCAGCACCCCCAGAACCATCCCCATACCCATTCCCAAATCCAGCAACCCAAAACCCAGCAGCTCCAGAACCAGCCCCATCCCAAACCCACCACCTCCCCATCTCTATCCATCCCAACCCCTCACCCCCCAGGTCCCACCCCACACCCCCACACCCCATATCGCACCGGGGCTGCGCGGCCGTCGTAGGGTCGCACTGCAGAGTAGGGCAGCTCCTGTGGGAAGCGGGCGGTGAGCACGGCCTCGTGGGCATCGTCCCCATCCCTCTGCGGCTCCGTGGGGTCCGAGGGCATGTTGGTGACGTGGATCTCCAGGGCCACGTCCTTCTGGTCGCTCATGGCGAAGATAGCGGTGCCATCCGCACCCCTGCGACAGCCCCCGTGAGCCCCACGCGCCCTGTGGGGTGGAGGACGGCGTGGGGACGGCGCTCACTTGGGTAGGGGCATGAAATCAGCGTCCCCGAGGCGGGTGCAGAACTGGAAGCGCAGTTGCAGGTTGCTCTGGCAGATCTTGTCATCCCCGCAGCCCTGCTTCAGAAAGTGCACCTGCGAAGGGGAAAAGAGTGGGATGGGACGCCCGGAACCGGCCCCATAGCCGGCCCCATAGCCGGCCCCATAGGCGGCCGCTCACCTCGGTGCGGTGGCTGCTGGGTTGCTGCGGGCTGAGCACAGGGGGCAGGGGTGGGAGGGTGGCAGCCCGGCTGTGCCGTGACGCCCCAGCCCCCTGGATGCCATAGGCAAGGGTGACAGTGATGGGGCGCAGCTTGTCACGGATGTTGTCCTGAAGAGGAAAGGAAAGGTGAGTGGGGGGGGACACGGGATGGGGACGGGGGTGGGGGTGGGGGATGAGGATGGGACAAAGATATGGACGGGGATGGGATAGAAATGGGAACAGGAATCGGGATGGGAGCGTGGGGATGCGGGTGGGGATGAGGGGAAGGAGAAGATGGGGACAGGGTGGGAGTGGGGATGGGAGCCCACCTGGAGCTGGAAGGTGGCGGTGGTGCAGGTGCGTGCGTGCTGCCGGGGCAGCTCTGCGGTGCGGGAGAACTGGTGCTCGGGATCCGAGGGCCGGCGGCCCAGGAAGGTGACCCGGGGGGGGTGACCCAGCCTTCGCCGCTCCGTGTCGGCGTCAAACACGTATTCCAGCACTGGTGGGAGAGGGACGGGGCCGTGCTGGGGTCCCCCCCAAACCCGGGGTCCCCCGTCCCCCGTCCCCGTGTGCGCTCACCCAGGGGGGGGCTGTAGCTGGCAGGAGTGGCCGTGTAGCTGAAGCATGCTTGGACGTCCACGCTGTGGGGATGTGGGGTGGGAGGGAAGGAGGGGGAGGTGGGGGGTGAGATGAGGCAGCACCCACCCCTCCGGCTGCATGTGGGGCTGGGGGCTGGGTGGCACCCACCAGATGCCCTCCTGGTGCTGGCAGTTGCTCTGCTCCAGGTCGATGTTGGCTGGGAGCAGGGAGACGTTCCGGGAGATGTAGACCACCGGGCGGGCTCTGTGGGGGGAGCATAGCGGCGCTGGGTGGGAGGAAGACCCCACCCCCCAACCCCGGTCACAGCCCCAGCACCTGCACCCTGCGCGGGACCCCTGGCTGCAACTGGGGACCCCTGGGTCAGGGGGTGCACAAAGGGGGGAGGGGGAGGTGATGGGACCTTGGGGTGGGGGATGTTTGGGGATGGGGTGCTCAGGGATGGGGGTTGGGTTAGGGTTAGAGTGGAGGTTGTTCAGGGATGGGGGTGCTTAGAGTCAGGGGGTGCTTAGGGGTGGGGGGTGCTTAGAGTCAGGGGGTGCTTAGGGGTGGGGGGTGCTCAGGGATGGAGGATGCTCATGGTTAGAGTTAAGGGATGCTCAGGGATGGGGGTGCTTAGAGTCAGGGGGTGCTGAGGGATAGGGGGTGCTCAGAGTCAGGGGGTGCTCAGGGATGGGGGTGCCCTGTTTGGGGCCAGGTGGGCCCGCAGTGGGCACTCACCTGTACAGCACCACGGCGTCAGACAGGGAGCCGACGAGCAGATCGGGGTAGAGGTTCCCATCCACATCCACCCCTCCAGAGAGCGCGTACCCAAAGGTCGTCACCCCCACGCCTTCCCCATCCAGCACCTGGGGACGAGGACCACCACGACACTGGGAACAGCTGGGGGGCAGCGGGTGGCACCCCACACGCCCCACCCCCCATACCACTCACCTGAGCCGGTTTTGCCACAATGCCCAACTTGCTGCCGTGGTAAATATACACCTTGCCAGCACCATCAAACGGGGCCCCCACAGCCAGGTCTGGGGGGGCAGGAACAGTGAGGGGAGGGCACAGCAGCACAAAGGGGGGGGGCACCAGATCCCCCATCCCCCCAGCTCCTCACCCTCAAAGCCATCCAGGTTGAGGTCTCCGGCGGTGCCCAGCGCGATGCCGAACATGGAGCCGTGGGTGCCGGTGAGGCGCAGGGGGGTGGCGGCATCCCAGTGCCCCGCGGGGTTGATGTAGACGTAGGCGGCCCCCCCAATCTCAGCCTTGCGCTCGAAGAAGTGGGGGGCCCCCACCACCAAGTCCATCCAGCTGCGGGCACAGTGGGCGCATCACCCCCTGGGACCACCCCTGGGTGGCACTGGGGCACCACAGCACCGTGGCACTGTGGGTTCAAAGCAGCGTAGCACAGCAGCACCGAACCACCACGGCATTGAGGCACCAAAACACTGTGCTGTCAGTGCACCGTGGCACCGACACAGCGTGGCACCGACACAGCGTGGCACCACAGCACTGACACACCGTAGAATCATAGGGGTTGGAAGGGACCTCAAGAGATCGAGTCCAACCCCAACCCTAACCCTAACCCCACACCAACACACCATGGCACCATAACACTGACACAGCATGGCACTGACACAGCATGGCACCACAGCAGTGACACACTGGGGCACCACGGCACCAACACACCACAGCACTGATGCACCATGGCACCACAGCACCAATGCAGCATGGCACTGACACGCCTTGGCACACAACACTGGCACAGCATGGCACAATGGCACCAATGCACCACGGCACCATAACACTGACACGCCATGGCACCATGGCACCAACACAGCATGACAATGACACACCATGACACCAAGGCACCAACACAGCATGGCACCACAGTACTGACACACCATGGCACCGCGGCACCAGCACACCACAACACCAATGCATCATGGCACCACAACACTGATTCACCATGACACCGTGGCACAGACACACCATGGCACCATGACACTAACACAGCATGGCACCGACATACCATGACACCACGGCACTGACGCACCATCAAACCACAGCACCAACACACCATGGCACCAACCTCGGCACTGACACACCATGATTCCACGGCACTGACACAGCATGACACCAATACACCATGACTCCACACCACTGACACACCATGGCACCATGACACTGACCCACCACCACACTGACACACCATGGCACCACAGCACCAATACAGCATGACACTGACACGTCGTGGCACATGACACTGGCACAGCACGGCACCATGGCACCAACACACCATGGCATTACAGCACTGACACACTGTGGCACCATGACACTGACACAGAATGGTACCACAGCACTGACACACCATAACACCATGGCACAGGCACAGCGTGGCACCACGGCACCTACGCACCATGGCACCATGGCAATGACACAGTAGGACACTGACACATGGCACCACAGCCCTGACTCACCATGGCACAATGGCACCAACACACCATGGCACCAACCTCGGCACTGACCATGATTCCACGGCACTGACAGCATGACAGTGACTCACCATGGCACCACAGCACCAACACACCACGACTCCATGTCACTGACACACCATGGCACCACGGCAATGGTACAGCATGGCACCATGGCACCACAGCACCACTGGCACACGGTGTCACCATGGCACCAACACAGCGTGACACCGCAGTACTGGCACAGCATGGCACCATGGGACCAATGCACCATGGCTCCAGCATACCATGGCACCACGACACTGACACACCATGGCACCACGGCACTGACACACCATGGCACTGACACGCCATGGCACTGACACACCATGGCACCATGACACAGACAAACCATGGCACTGACACACCATGGCACTGACATGCCATGGCACTGACACCCATGGCACCATGGCACAGACAAACCATGGCACTGACACACCATGGCACTGACATGCCATGGCACTGACACACCATGGCACCATGACACAGACAAACCATGGCACTGACACACCATGGCACTGACATGCCATGGCACTGACACACCATGACACCGTGGCACAGACAAACCATGGCACTGACACACCATGGCACTGACACACCATGACACCATGGCACAGACAAACCATGGCACTGACACACCATGGCACCACGGCACGAGGTCATCAAGACACCACAGAACCTACGCACTGCAGCACTGAGGTGCCCTGGTACCGAAGTCCCCATGTGGCACCGCAGCGCTACGGCACCAAAACAACGTGGCACCACGGCACCGAGGCGTCAGCATGGCACCACAGCAGCGTGGCACCGCATCCCCTCCAGCACTCACCCATCGCTGTTGAGGTCCAGCACCGCCAGCGCGTAGCCGAAGGCGGACGTGAGCTGCTCTCCGGTCAGCACGGCCTCGGGCACCAGGCGGTGCGCGCTGTCCCTGCGCAGGATGACCACGGCTCCCGTGTGGTTGGCACGCGGTGCCCCACTGACGAAGCTCAGCTCCTGGCGCCTCGTCAGCCCCGCGCCCGAGTCCACCGAGAATCCTATGGATTAACGGGGTGGGAGAGAGGTTGGTGCCCACCCAGCCCCCCCCCCCCCCTCCCCACCCCACCGGCGCCTCCTGTCCGTCCGTCCATCTGTCCGTCTCTCTCTTTCTCTCTGCTCAGCCCTCCGGGTGTGTTGGTCTGCCTGAGGTGGGGTCTGCCCCGGTGTTTGGATGGGTGGAAATGGGGATGGGGGGGGGGGAGGCCTCGCTTGTGCCTCAGTTTCCCTGCTCTGTGCACCCTGAGTTTTTGGGGGTGGGAGTCCTCCTCCAGCTCTGGTCCAGGGGAAAGCAGAGAGGGGCAAGGAATAGCCCCCTCCCCACATGAGTGGAGGGGAAGATTTTGGGGGCAGAGCTGCTAGACCCAGAGCGCCAGGCTCACCCTCCCCAGTTGCAGAGGCAGAGCCCCCAGGGGAGCCCCCGCACTCCCCATCAGCAGTAGCAGTGCCCGACCCCCCCCCAGCAGCACAGCCCAGCCCATGCCCAGCCCCCTCCCCAGCCCCCCAGGTCTCCCAGCAGGATGCACCCCACATGCAGAAACATCACAGGAGGGGAAAACACAGAGACCTGGACTGTGCGGGGGGGGGGGACACGCCAGGCTCAGCACACAGATGGACCAGACCCCCTCCCCACGGCAACCTCAGCTCCGAGCCAGGCAGTGCCCCCACCCAGCCCCAGCAAAGCGATGGGACATGGGAAGTTCATGAACAGCCACAGGGACAGAGATGGGGACAGGGAACCAGCTGGGCAGGGAGGAGCACAAAACGGACCCAAATGGTCCCAAGCACGAAGGGTGGCATGGGGCAGTACATAGCAATACGTGTGCACGGCTGAGTGTGCAAGGGGCTGAGTGCGCGTGAGATGCTCTCCATGCACTCACATGAGCGTGAGGTGCACGCGCAGCAAGAAGAGTGCAAAGCGAGGCATGCATCATGCACGCACACACACGTGTGCACAAACGTGCACACACGCTTGGGGCTGCAGCTCCACTCCACTCTGCACAGACACGGGGGAGGCTGACATACACACACACACACACACACACACACACACACACACACACACACGCGTGGGTGTGGGGTGGCACACGGGGACGCGGCGTGCTCGGCACTGCCACGCGTACGAACCCAGGTAGCTATTCTGGGGCACATCGCCCGCCGCGCCGGGCACCTTCTCGGTGGGGTCTGGGCTTTTGTACACCAGCTGGTCGGGGTCTGAGCTATCAATGTTTGTCACAAACAACAAACCTGCACGCACGTCGGGGCCGAGAGAGAAAGAGAGAGGGCGTCAGCGGGGGCACGAGATGGGGCAGGCTGGAGCCGGGCGGTGTGCGGTGGGGGGGGGGACGTGGGGGTCCCCCACACCGCTCCAGGCTCCGCCGTGCCCATACCGAAATAGCTGTTGGCAGGCACAGGGATGAGCGAGGGGTCCTGATCCTTCTCGCCCCCCGCTTCGTAGGGGCCGTCGTCGTAGCGCAGGAAATCGAGGGAGCTCTGGTTTAGCAGCTCCACACGCAGGTTCCCTGCGGAGCCGAGGAGGGGTCAGAGAGGAACGAGGAGGGGGCGACAGGGACCACTTGGGGCTGGGGGTGGGGAACACGACCCTCCCAGGGACCACTCAGGGGCAAAGGGTGCGTGGAGTGCTGCGCGTGGGGTGTGGGAGCTGTCCCTGCTTGGGCACAGACACATGGGCACGGCCACGCGCACACACAGCTCCGTGAGCTCACACAGCGTGCAAACCCCTCCGTGCTCACACGCTGCACGTGTGCACACCCACGTGCGCACACCCAGGCACACAAAGCACACACACGTCTCCATACCTCCGTGCTCACACGCCGTGCATCATTGCACGAGCATCTTCACACACAGCACGCAGCCCTCACACGCACCCACATCACACTCACTGCCCACCCCACACCCACCTCCCCCCACATCCCCCCCCTCCTCGCTCACCCTTCCAGTTGTAGGTGCCGGGCGCCCCGAAGAGGACGTAGTGCTGATCAGGGCTGAACGCCGCAGCCAGGCCCTGCTGGCAGAACCCGAAGCGGTCGTGGCCCTGCGGTCTCCCCTCGCAGAATTTCCACTCCCCCCCGTCCAGCTCGTCGTGCACACGGAGGTCCTGGCTCAGCACGAAGCAGCGCCCGATCACATCCCGAGTCTCCAGTGGCTGACGCACGCGGTTCCGCGCTTCGTAGCGGTGGGCACAGGTCTGGGTTGGAGCACTGCGGGCTCAGCGTTGTGCAGCTCCGGAACAAACCCCCCCACACCTTTCCGACACTCCCCCCCCCAACTCCACCCTCTCCCTGCAGTGCTCCGTCTCATGCTCACCACGATCTTGCCGCCGGCGCCCTGGCTCTTCACGCTCACCCCGAGCCACTGGTTCTCTTTGCTCTCTCTCTGCAGATCCACTTTTTGAGGGGGACACGTGGGCAGCGTCACTCTTGTGCCCCCCTCGCCACCCACCCCCCACCTTAGACCCACTGCAATAGGGGTCTGGAGCCCCCCCTCATGCTTGCCCCTCACCTCCCTCGTCAATGGGCACCCGCCAGCAGTCGGAGGGCTCGGGGGTCAGCGGGCAGGCAAAGAGCCCCCCCGTCCTGTTGGCTGCTTGGCTGGGCAGTGCCGGCGCCTGGGGGGCTCCCACCAGCAGCCTGCAGGGATGGGAACCCCACATCAGGGTGAGGGAACCCCTCTCCTCCCCCCTCTAGGATTGCTGCCATGCACACATGCAGCTGGTGTTGCACGCTCGGACCCCCCTCTTTGCACCCACCCCATCGACCTGCTGCCCCCGCACAGCTGTCCCTGGGCCCCCACACTGATTTCATGGATGTAAAGGTTGGGGGGGTCGGGGTGGGGGGGTCATGCTGGCCGGGCTGCACCGTGCATGCCCAGCTGAATGCCAGCCCAGCAGAGCTGTCGTGCTCTCAGCGTGGCAGCACCCAGAACTCAGCGCATCCCAGCCCCCACCCTGACCCCCCTGCAACCCCCCCAGGTCCCATGAGGACAACGCTGGGACGTGTCCCGCTGTACCCAGAGGAGCGCGGCAGCGGTAGAACCCCATGGCCATGGGGCACCCGGGCACCCCTGCGTCTCTCCCCGGAGACCTGTGGCCTCGAGGCACAAGTGAGCCCCAGGAGAGCTGAGCTGGTAAAAATAAACTGGAATTCACTCAAAATAACTCAGCAGCAACATGCCCAAAAAAGGAGGGAGGCAGAAGGAGGCACGGGAGCGGCCCCCGGCACCGGGCAGTGCCCGGGGTGCCCAGGCCAAGGGACCAAGTAAGGAGCTCAGCCCCAGGGGGTGTTGGCATGAAGGGGGGGGGGGAGAGGGGGTGAACAAGCGTGCCGTGCCACGTTCCCACTGCTGCGCCCCATTCCCAGTGCTGGTGTCGTATCCATAGCTCGGCATCAAACCCAGTGCCGTGCCCAGCGCTCAGTGCCCGGTGCCGTGTCCCCGTCCCGGTGCCGTGTCGGATGCTGTTCGTGGTGCTGCCGCCACGCCTGGTGCTACGTCTGCATCCCATCCCGTCGCCACGCTCAGCAGATGATGCCGTGCCCTCTTCTTGGTGCTGGGGCTGTGCCTGGTGCTCCTGCCATGCTTGGTGCCAGGCCCAGCACCGCACTCAGTGCCCGGCTCCCGGTGCTGTGCCCGGTGCCGCGCTCAGTTCCCGGCGCCGTGCCCGCTCCCGGCACGCAGCCCGATGCCAGCACCACCTGCCCGAGGAACTCCGCTACCGGGAGCGAAAATAGCCCCGGGCGGGAGCCAGGAATGCGGAGAGAGGCGGCAGCGGAGCCGAGCGGCTTCGGGTGGAGGCGACGCTGCGTCGGCGCTACAGCGGCTGCGCCCCGGGGCGCTCCGGGGACGGGAGACGTGCGGACCCCACGGAGTGGGACCCCACGGTGCAGAACCCCACAGTGCGGGACCGCACAGTGCGGGATCCCACGGAGTGGGACCCCACAGTACAGAACCCCACGGAGTGGGACCCCACGGTGCAGAACCCCACAGTGCGGGACCGCACGGAGTGGGACCCCACGGAGTGGGACCCCACAGTACAGAACCCCACAGTGCGGGACCCCACAGTACAGAACCCCACGGAGTGGGACCCCACGGTGCAGAACCGCACAGTGCGGGACCCCACAGTGCGGGACCCCACGGAGTGGGACCCCACGGTGCAGAACCCCACAGTGCGGGACCGCACAGTGCGGGACCCCACGGAGTGGGACCCCACAGTACAGAACCCCACGGAGTGGGACCCCACGGTGCAGAACCCCACAGTGCGGGACCCCACAGTACAGAACCCCACGGAGTGGGACCCCACGGTGCAGAACCCCACGGCGCAGGGTCCCACGGCTGAGGGGCCCCACAGTGCAGAACCCCACAGCGTGGGACCCCACAGTGCAGAACCCCACGGAGTGGGACCCCACGGTGCAGAACCCCACGGCGCAGGGTCCCACGGCTGAGGGGCCCCACAGTGCAGAACCCCACGGAGCGGGACCCCACAGTACAGAACCCCACGGAGTGGGACCCCACGGTGCAGAACCCCACGGCGCAGGGTCCCACGGCTGAGGGGCCCCACAGTGCAGAACCCCACAGTGCAGGACCCCACGGAGTGGGACCCCACAGTACAGAACCCCACGGAGCGGGATCCCACAGTACAGAACCCCACGGAGTGGGACCCCACGGTGCAGAACCCCACGGCGCAGGGTCCCACGGCTGAGAGGCCCCACAGTGCAGAACCCCACAGTGCAGGACCCCACGGAGTGGGACCCCACAGTACGGAACCCCACGGAGCGGGATCCCACAATGCAGAACCCCACGGCGCAGGGTCCCACGGCTGAGGGACCCCACGGCTGCGGCTCCGTGTCCCCCCCTCTCCCCCCCCCGGTGCCGGAGGCTCCGGTGGCACGCGGGTGGGAGTTGGGCATCTCCGCGCCGGGCAGCGCGCGCGGGCGGTGGGGCGGGGATGCAAACTGAGCTCACTTTCCGTACCCCACAAAGCCCCGAACCGCACCCCCTCCTCCCCAACACCGCACCGCTCTCCCCGTGAATAACCCGGGGAAGATGGGGGGGGGGGGGGGGGGGGGGTCTCGCTCACCAGCTGGCCGGCTCGGGGCTGAGCTGCCGGTGCAGTGCCACCGAGAAACCGAAGAGGCTTCCCCGGGCTCCGTCCTTCAGCAGAGTGTTGGCAGCGTCCAAGTTGAAGGCTGCGGTGCCCAGCAGCTGCAGGCAGAGCCACGACACGCACAGCCCCGCGGGGGACAGCCCCGCCATGCCCGCACCGCACCGCACCGCACCGCTCCGCTCCGCCGCGGTCCGCCCACCGCCCCCCCCCCCCCCCCCCCACCACCCCCCCGCGGTCCCGGCGAAGCACGGCCCCCGTTGGGCCACGCGGTGTCACGCTGCGCGGGGACGCGGGGCGGTGACACAGCACTGAGACACAGCGCGGTGACACAGAGCCGGGACAGTGCTGCGTGGGGTGGGGGTGGGGGGTGGGGGGTGGGGGGGGTGGTGACAACGCGCCGGGGAAAGAATAAAAGCGCACAGTGACACGCACCGCCGTGACACCGCGCGTGGACGCCGCGCCCGGCGCTCCTCAGCTGCTGCAGTGACTGCGCGCTGTGCTCCCCCAGCCCCCCCCCCCCCCACCCCACGGCCACAGCCACGAGGTGACACCCTCCAACGTTACCCAAAAGCATCACCCCCGCACACACACAGTGACACCCCGAGACCCCCCCACCCACTCCCCCCCATCCCCCACCCTGGGAGGTGCAGGAACGGCACCCACCCTGGGGACCCAGGGCTGAGCAGCCCCAGCCAGAAAGTGGAGGGGGGAGGTGGGGGGGCACTGATGTTTTCCAGCTCTCTGCTATTTTTAACCGCTCTCCGAAGGCCCGCGGAGATATTTGGGAGCTGGCAGAGCGCTCCGGCCGTGTGAATGTGCCTGACCTCCTCCTCCTCCTCACTGCAGCCCTGGGGATGAGGGTGGGAGAACGAGCCCCCCCGGCCCCCAGCTCAGCCCCCGCTTCCTGGCCCCTCCAAATCCCCCTGCGACAGCGCAGCCACCGTGGGAAACAGCCACGGTGTCCTGGGGGAGAGGGGAAAGGGGACATGAGTGGGAACGGGAATGGGAATGGGAAATGGGGGTGGGAAATGGGGGTGGGAAATGGGAATTGGAATGGGGAATGGGGATGAGAAATGAGGATGGGAAGGGGGATGGGAAATGGAAATGGGAAATAAGGATGGGAACGGGGATGGGAAAGGGGGGTGGGAAATGAAATGGGGATGGGAAATGAAATGGGGATGGGAAATGGGAATTGGAACGGGGAATGGGGATGGGAAATGGGAATTGGAATGGGGAATAGGGATGGGAATGGGAAATGAGGATGGGAATGAGAATGGGAAATGGGGGCGGGAAATGAGGATAGAAAATGGGGGTGGGAAATGAGGATGGGAACGGGGATGGGAATTGGGGGTGGGAAATGGGATGGGGAATAAGCAACAGTGGACAGGGAATGAGAGATAGGGAAAGGGGGATAGGGACATGAATAGGAAAATGGGAATGGGGATGGGGAATAGGGATGGGAATGGGAATGAGAAATGGGGGTGGGAAATGGGGACGGGGATAGGAACAGGGATGGGAAATGGGGGTGGGGAATAGGGAATGGGAGATAGGGACATAAATAGGAAAATGGGAATGGGGATGGGGATACTAAGGGGAACAGGGATGGGAAAGGGAATGGGGATAAAGATGTGGAAGGGAGAGAGAATAGGGGTGGGAACAAGAATGGGGACGGGAACAAGAGCAGGAAGGGAAATGCAAATATGGATGGGAACGGGGATAAGGATAAGGAGGGGAAGGGAAAGGGTTCAGCTCCTGGCATCAAGGTTATCAATTTTAATTCTGCTGTGAGGACGGAGCTGACACAGCCCTCAGTCAGACCCAGGGTGGGGTGGGGCAGCTGCACCCCCCCCTCCCCCGGCTCATTCCTGGGGAAGGACGGGCAGGGTTGGGCTGAGCCCTGGTTAACCCGGCGCTCAATGGCCAAGTGCATCCCATTATAGCCAAGCCTATCCCATAATAGCCGAGCCCAACCCATAATGGCCCCTCAGTACGGCCCCAATGGTTCCCTATAGTCCCACCCACACCCTTATGGCTTCCTATAGCCCCTATGGATCCTGCACCTCCCTCACCTCTACAGCGCTCTGACCCAAACCCAGACCCCTATAAGCCCTTATAGTCCCCCCAGATTCCCATAGCCATCCACCTCCAGACCCCCATAGCTGTCCTATAGCCCCTATAGCTTCCCTCAGATCACTGTATCTCCCCTATTGCCCCATACCCTCCCCTATAGGTGTCCAAGAACCCTATAGGCTCCCTGAAGCCCTACAGGTCCCCCAAACCCCTCTCTTTCTCCCTGTATCCCCCCCCCCTCCCCATACCCATCCTATAGAGCCTATTGCCGCCCTCAGTACCCTCTAAGTTCCTTGTACCCCTATAGCTCACATATAGGCTCCCTGGATCCCCATAACTCCCTCAAGAAACCCTCATGCCCTTCCCATAGACATCCTCAAACCACTGTATCTCCCCTCTTGCCCCTATACCTTCCCCTATAGGCTCACTGAAGACTTATAGGTCCCCACAATCCCACTATCTCTCTCTATAGCCCCCCCATGCCCACTATATAGACCCTATACATTCCTTGTACCCCTATAGTTCCCATATGGGCTCTGTGGATCCCCGTCACTCCCCCAAGACACCTATAGCCATCCTATAAAACCTACAGCTTCCCTCAGGACCCCATAGGTTCCCTGCACCCCTAAACCTTCCCATATAGGCTCCCTGAAGCCCTACAGGTCCCCCAAACTCTTCTCTCTCCCCCTATAGCCCCCCCATACCCACCATATAGACCCTATATAGTCCCTTGTACCCCTATAGTTCCCATATGGGCTCTGGGGATCCCTGTCACTCCCCCAAGACACCTATAGCCATCCTATAAAACCTACAGCTTCCCTCAGGACCCCATAGGTTCCCTGTACCCCTGTAATTCCCATATAGGCTCCCTGGATCCTCATCACTCCCCAAGACACCTATAGCCATTCTATAGCTTCCCTCAGACCACTGTATCCCCCCTATTGCCCCTATACCTTTCCCTATAGACTCCTCGAAGCCTTATAGGCTCCCCAAACCCTTTTATTTTTCCCTATAGCCGCCCAATCCCCATCGGTATCCTACAGGTTCACTGCACCCCTGCAGTTCCCATATACTCTCCCTGCATCCCCATAACTCTCCCAACACCCCTGTAACCATCTTCAGAGCTTCCCTCAGAACACCAGTATCTCCCCTACTACCCCTAAACCTTCCCATATAGGCTCCCTGAAGCCCTACAGGTCCCCCAAACTCTTCTCTCTCTCCCTATAGCCCCCCCATACCCACTATATAGACCCTATACATTCCTTGTACCCCTATAGTTCCCATATGGGCTCTGTGGATCCCCGTCACTCCCCCAAGACACCTATAGCCATCCTATAAAACCTACAGCTTCCCTCAGGACCCCATAGGTTCCCTGCACCCCTAAACCTTCCCATATAGGCTCCCTGAAGCCCTACAGGTCCCCCAAACTCTTCTCTCTCTCCCTATAGCCCCCCCATACCCACTATATAGACCCTATACATTCCTTGTACCCCTATAGTTCCCATATGGGCTCTGCGAATCCCTGTCACTCCCCCAAGACACCTATAGCCATCCTACAGAACCTACAGCTTCCCTCAGGACCCCATAGGTTCCCTGCACCCCTAAACCTTCCCACATAGGCTCCCTGAAGCCCCCCAAACCCTTCTCTCTCTCCCTACAGCCCCCCCCCCCAAAAACCCATCCTGTAGACCCTACAGCTTCCTCGCGCCCCTACACCTCCCACCCCCCCTCCCCCCTCCACCTTCCCGCAGCTCCCCCTACAGCCGCCCCCCACCCCCTACAGCCGCCCCCCCATAGCACCGCCCCTCCCCCACAATGCCCCGCGGCGGGGCGGTGACGCGCAGTGACGTCACGCGGAGCCGCCATGCTGTCCCGGCTGCTGCGGGAGCACCAAGCGCGGCAGAGCGAGCGCCGCGAGCTGCAGGGTGAGCCCGCCCCCCCCCCCCCACCCGCGGGCCCATTGGCTGGCGGCGACGCGCCTCGCCGTCTCATTGGTCCGCGGGGCCGCCAGTCGGGGAGGGATCGGTGGGAGGGGGGGCCGGGGGGAGGGGAGGTTGAGGGAGCGGTGCGTGACGTCACGGCGGGGCGCGATGACGTCAGGCGCTGACGTCACGCTCCGCAGAGCGGCGGCGTCGGGAGGCGATCGCCGCCGCCACGCGGCTGACGGAGGCCCTCGTGGACCACCTGAACGTGGGGTGAGGCGGGGCCGCCCCGTACGGTACCCCCGCGCGGGGACCTCCGCCCTCCCCCCACCCCCACCCCCCTTCTACAGTGGGACCCCCGCAGCTCCAGCCTCTGTTTGCCCCTTCCCGAATCCGTTGATAATGTCCGACCCCCTCTTCATTCAGACCCATGGGGGACACCCCATCCCCACCGGCACACAGACCCCCTCCCTGACACCCCCACTTCCACCCCCATCCCATACCCCCCTCCAGCAGTGGCCGCCCCCACACCCCTTCCTCCCCCTCCTCCAGACTCTCTCAACCTCTCCCAACTTCGTGACACCCCCCCCCCCCCCCCCCACCCAAGCCAAGCCCGGCAGCACCCTCCCAACCCCACCCCACCAGACCCCTCCTTAGACACCCCACTCCTCCCTCACCTCCCAGCATTTTGCCACCCCCCAATCCTCCCCCAGGGGATCCTTCCTCAGAACCCAACCCCCCCCCCCCTTTCTTGGCTGCCCCCCCCGCAGCGTGGCCCAGGCCTATGTCAACCAACGCAAGCTGGACCAGGAGGTGAAGACGCTGCAGGCGCAGGCAGCGCAGTTCGCCAAGCAGACGGGCAGTGGATCACCATGGTGGAGAACTTCAACCAGGCCCTCAAGGTGGGTGCCCCACACCCAGGACGCCCCCCCACACCCCCCAGTCCCACGGGCCGCACGCTGACAGCCCGCCGTGCCCCCCTCCCTCCTCCCATTCCTTGGCAGGAGATCGGCGACGTGGAGAACTGGGCGCGCAGCATCGAGCTGGACATGCGGACCATTGCCACCGCCCTGGAGTACATCTACAAGGGGCAGCTGCAGCCCGCCTGCTCCTGAGCCCCCCCACGGGACGAGCCCCCTACCCCCCCCCCCCCCCCACGGAGCATGGGGACCCACCCGAGCAGAATAAAACCACAGTGAGGAGTGGCGTGGCCCCAGCTGCCCCCCCTAAGCCCCCTCATCCTCTTTAATGCTAAACCAGCTCTGAGGCCCCTTTTTCTCTGGACAAAGGCTCCTTCGGGCCGGTGCTAATCCCCAGGGACAGGGGGTGGCCGTGTGCCTGGTCCCCCCCCCCCCCCCAGCCAGAGGTGTCCTGCCCATAGGCCCCAAGCACAGAGGGAGGAGCAGCTGTAGCCCCCCCCCGGGCTCAGACCAGCTCTGCTGCTGCTGCTGTCGCTGTGTCCGGAGCCTGCTGCCCCCAAAGGTAGGTGGGAGGCGTAGGGTCAGTCCAACCCCACACCTATGGGGCAGCTCACCCCGTGTGTGCCCAGCACTGGGGTGGGCACTGCGTGACCCCGTTGTCCCCATAGGGCACTGGGTGGGGAGGGGGTGTTTGGGGCCGCTGCTCAACCTGCACCCAACACCCCAGCCTCGTGGAAGGGGTGTGGTGGGTTTTCAGAGCCCACTTATGGGGCTGGGGAGGGTGGGGAGGGTATTACCCCACGGGGCTTCTGTATGGGGGGGGATGTGGGGGCGAGTCAGCTGGGGACACGGGCAGTGCAGTGACAGTCCCTTCCTTGCAGAGGTTGGGAGTAGGGAGTATGTGGGATCATCCTGCTGTAGGGCACCGCTGAGCAGAATGGGGGCAGCTGGGGCGGGGGGGGGGGGGGGGGGGAGCAGCTGGGACCCCCCACAGCAGCAGAGCCCACTGCTGACATTCTGCGCTCAGCTAATCCCCTGCACACCACGCCCACTGGGGGGGGGGTAGGGGGGGTGGGAAGGGAAAGGGGGGGGGCAGACAGTCCCAGAGCACAGCCTGGGGGGGGCAGCAGAGTGTTCCCCCAACCCCCACAGGGCAGGCACAGCACCGGCTTGTGGGGCAGAGACTGAGACCCACAGTGAGGCACGGTTACACCTCCCGCTCCCCCCCCCCAAAAAAAAAAAAAAAAAAAAAGAAAGAAAACAGTGAGAGGCTGACCCAAGGCAGGGT